>SJXQ01004314.1:374457-434089 GCA_006408695.1 Aepyceros melampus
TTTTTCTGGAACTCTCTTGCTTTTTCCATGATCCAGTGGATGTTGGCAATTTGATCTCTGGTTCCTCTGCCTTTTCTAAAACCAGCTTGAACATCAGGGAGTTCACGGTTCACGTATTGCTGAAGTCTGGCTTGGAGAATTTTGAGCATTACTTTACTAGCATGTGAGATGAGTGCAATTGTGCGGTAGTTTGAGCATTCTTTGGCATTGCCTTTCTTTGGGATTGGAATGAAAACTGACCTTTTCCAGTCCTGTGGCCACTGCTGAGTTTTCCAGATTTGCTGGCATATTGAGTGCAGCACTTTCACAGCATCATCTTTCAGGATTTGAAACAGCTCAATTGGAATTCCATCACCTCCACTCGCTTTGTTCGTAGTGATGCTTTCTAAGGCCCACTTGACTTCACATTCCAAGATGTCTGGCTCTAGATGAGTGATCACACCATCATGATTATCCAGGTCATGAAGATCTTTTTTTGTCCAGTTCTTCTGTGTTTCTCTCCACCTCTTCTTAATATCTTCTGCTTCTGTTAGGTCCAGACCATTTCTGTCCTTTATTGAACCCATATTTGCATGAAATGTTCCCTTGGTATCTCTAATTTTCTTGAAGAGATCTCTAGTCTTTTCCATTCTGTTGTTTTCCTCTATTTCTTTGCGTTGATTGCTGAAGAAGGCTTTCTTATCTCTTCTTGCTATTCTCTATACAACTCTATAATTACTGCTTTAAATAGTTTTACATATTTTAAGGAGTTTAAGAGATGAAAATTAGTATTCATTAACCCAGATTTTTACCATTTTTGTTTGTTTTTCTTTCATGCTTAAATTTCCAAATTTCCTCCTGATATCAGTTTCCTTTGGACTAAAAAATTTCCGTTAGCATTTATTTCAAAACCTGTCTACTGGTTACAAAGTCTCAGCGATTTCCTCTATTTGAAATTGCCTTTATTTTACCTTCATTCCTGCAAAATATTTTCACTGGATGTAGACTTCTGGGTTGCCACTCGTTTTCTTTCAGCACTTTAAAGATGTTTAACTGTCTTCTAGGCACCATAGTTTATGATGAGAAATCAGTAATCATTTGAATTATCTTTCCTCTAAAAACACGGTGCTGTTTATCTTTAGTTTCTTTCAAAGTTTTTAAATACTTTTTCTGGGTATTTAGTAGTTTTATTATGATGTATCTGGGCATGGCTTTCTTTATCTTTGTTGCCATTTACTGAATTTCTTAGATCTGTATACTGACGTTTTTCACCAGATTTGGGAAATTTTGGCCATTCTTTCTTCAAATGTTTTAATGTACCAATATCTATTCTTCTGGGACTCCAATGACATGAATGCTAAACGTTATGATATTGTCCCATAGATCTCTGTGGCTATGCTTATTGTTTTTTAGTCTCTAGTCCCTCTGTTATTCAGACTGGATAATTCCCATTCATCTGTTTTCAAGTTCACGGACTCTTCCCTCTGTCATCTCCATGCTGCTACTGAGTCCATCTAGTAAATCTTTTATTTCAGATTTATATTTTTCAGTTTTAAAATTTCCTTTTTAAAATAGTTTCTATTTTTTCTGCTGAGAATGTTTATCTTTTCATGTATTTCAGGACTGTTCTCCTCTATCTCGTGGACCATTGTTATGAAAACTGCTTTGATACCTTTGCCTGATCATTCCAACATCTGTATCATCTAGGAGTTGGCATCTTTTGTCTTTTCCCTCGAAATTTTCTTCTTTTGTGTTTGCTGGGTAATTTGGGGTTGTATTCTAAACATTATGTTATGAGACTCTGTATGCTATTAAAATCCTCTGGCAAATGTTGATATTTATATTTCAGTAGACCTTATTGGGAGAAGGCAATGGCATCCCACTCCAGTACTCTTGCCTGGAAAATTCCATGGACGGGGGAGCCTGGTGGGCTGCAGTTCATGGGGTCTCAAAGAGTCAGACACGACTGAGCAACTTCCCTTTCACTTTTCACTTTCATGCATTGGAGAAGGAAATGGCAACCCACTCCAGTGTTCTTGCCTGGAGAATCCCAGGGACGGGGGAGCCTGGTGGGCTGCCGTCTATGGGGTTGCACAGAGTCGGACACGACTGAAGCGACTTAGCAGCAGCAGCAGCAGCAGACTTTATTGTGTTCACATTGCAAGATCTGTACCCTCTTCTGCGGATGACTTTTCCAGTGTTAGTTTTCAAACTGTTGCTATGGCTTTTGGGGTCTGTCCCATGTTCGTGCTACTCTGGGGTTAATTCGAGACCCGAGTGGTGGTTTAAATTATAATTCAGTTCTCAAAGACTTTCCCGTGATGCTTTGCATCTGTCTAGTGCATTCATACCTCAGAGTTAAGTCTGAGCCTTGTGTAGGCTTATACACAGAATTAGAAAATTCCTTTTTCTGGGTCTCTGCTCACAAAGATGGAGTTTTACTTAGGGTTTTATCTGTCTGCATCATTATAGGCAATAGCACCCCTCCATGACTGGGACCCATCACTCCTCACATACTTTGGGGACTGCAGAGGCCTCTTTCCCAAATTATCTTGGTCAAGAATCAGAGTTTCTATTGGAGTTTCAGCTTCGTGCACTGCCACACACAGTTCCATGACTGGGGCTTGTCTTCAGGTCAAGCCTGGGGAGCTCATCCCTGCACGGGGAGCTCATCCCTGCACGGGGAGCTCATCCCTGCACGGGGAGCTCATCCCTGCACTGGTTGCTGATGCGTTTTTTCACTTCCTTTCTCTGCCTCTTCTGTTTACATTTCAGAGTCCTCAGGTGGCTTCTTTTTTTAATTTTGTACGTAGTTTTTAGTTGTAAACAGAGCTTAGATTCCACGCTTTTGAACTGTGGTGCTGGAGAAGACTCTTGAGAGTCCTTTGGGCAGTAAGGAGATCAAACCAGTCAATCCTACCTAAAGGAACTCAATCCTGAATGTTCATTGAAAGGATTAATGCTGAAGCTGAAGCTCAATATTTTGGCACCTGATGCGAAGAGCTGACTCATTGGAAAAGACCCTGATGCTGGGAAAGACTGAGGTCAGGAGGAGAAGGGGATGACAGAGGATGGTTGGATGGCATCATTGACTCAGTGGACATGAGTTTGAGCAAACTCTAGGAGATTGTGAAGGACAGAGAAGCCTGGCATGCTACAGTCCATGGGGTCACAAAGAGTCAGGCACGACTGAGCGACTAAACAACAACTCCAAGGCTTTTGTGGGCTTTATCTATTTCTGTCTGACACCAGATGTTCTTATAATCCTTTTAAAGTTTCATCTTTTTACTTTTAAATCTGTGCTCCTTCTGGATTAATTTTGGTGTAAAGAGTTATAGTATACTATTACTGTTGTTGTTATCCGAGGAAATCTTTGTTAGGAGAATAAGTTAGGTAGGAGAATAAGTAAAGATAAATCCCATAGTGGGAAGACCCTGGAGCAGTTGCATCAGTTTGTGTTCAGATGACTCCATTACTTATGAGTTTGTGACTTAGGGAGGTTTGATAACCTCCCTAATCTCAGCTTCCTTATCAGTATAGTAGGGATAGTGAACAATATCTGCTTTATGGAGTTGCTGTGATATTAAATGAGATAAAGCTAGTAAGTTATTTTGCATGGGGCCTGACACTTAGTAGGAACTTAATAAATGGCAGTTATTGGGACTATGGTGATGGTGGTAATTATTGTTGTTATATAAATAACAAGACACAGTCATCACACTTGTGAGTCAGGTGCATTGAAGGCTTAGGGGGATGTTACTTAGTCACAGTACATATGTCAGCCACACAGAAAGCTACTCTCTGTCCCAGGATGCATGTGAGGTCTGAATGGCTGACATGATTTGAGCTTGTAGGATCAGGAAACATGACTGGGAAATGGAGAATGTTGCAGGTAACACATTCATAGCTCCCTCAGCTACTGTTAGTAGAGGAGGAAAAAAGAAGAATCCTACATTTTCTACGATGGTGTTTTTCAAGCTGGTATCATAATCGTCTGGTCCACCTGTTCCTGTTAACATACAGATTCTTGGGCCCCTGACCTAAGAAATTAGAACTATGGGCAGGGCCTGGGAATCTGCATGTAGCAGGCTCCCCAGGCAATTCTTTTGTGCACCAAAATTTGAGAAACACGTCTCCAGAAAGAAGAGGAAGAAGGTGGGTATAGGGATCTTAGAGGGAGGAGGAAAGAAAAACAGGGACAAAGCGGGAGAAGAAAGAGGAGAGGAGGGCTACTATCTGAGTTAGAGTAGTAACATCTTCCCTTTCTAGGTTTTAACTGGCCCACTGTTACTCGCCATGATAAAATACAATATGGATCCTAGTTCTTACACATCACTAAAACATATCCATTTAGTCAACCAGAAGTTTTCGAGTCTGGCTCTGGACCAGAATCCTGGAGAGAGTCAAAAGGAAGAGAGACATCATCCAGTGGTGGAGAAAGACACACACACACACATCGCACAGGCAGCCACAATTCAGTATGGAGGTGCTGTGCTATTGGGATAAGTGGAAAGCTGAAGTCGTGGCCTTAAACAGCCTGGCAAGAGCGAGAAATGGCTTCTGGGAGGAGAGCTGCCTGGCCCGAGTTTTGTGCAGAGTAATCCTTGTCATGAAGAGGTGAGAATTAGCAGGGAAAGAAAGGGAGCTAAAGACTCACAAACAGCCGTATATGTCTAGGGATATGCTACTTCTCAGTGTCGCTGGAGGGGACAGTTTGAGGTGGGGAGGTTATCTGGTTAGAATAGTGGTCAGTAACCAATATTCCCCCAGTACAAGGCATGTCACAGGAGACTCCATGGGCTGTGTCAAGGAGCTGGATCAATGAGGAACCATTCAAGAGTGGAAGCATAGGGTGACTTGGTTGGATCCTCATTTGGTTTTAACATTATTTCTTTAAAATGAAATTCGCTTTATTGAATTTTTTTCTGATTACAAAGGTAATTCATGCCTATTGTGAAAATAAAAAGAGATAATTTAGAAAGGTATAAGGAAGAAAGTAAAAGTCACTAGAATTACAACACCCAGAAAAAATCTGCAATTAACGTATTTGTATTTCTGTTTCGAGACTTTCTGTTAGATGTGTGTATATTTGCTCATACGCACCACACATTTTCAAATGAAACCATCTCACACATGTGAAATACTGCATTTTAACGCTTTTTCAATATTAAGTGGACATTTGTCTCTGCCAGTAAATATATATTTATACCTTAATTATAATTTATAATAGTACTGTTGCTCATTCTGACCTCCCTCTCACTCCTCCAGGCTGTGGTCCCCTTCCCATTTGGTCTCACTGCAAGTATCAGCTCAAGGGTGCAGCACCAAAGCCCCTCAGGTGCCTGGAGCTACCTTATTGTGAGACCTTGATTCTGGTAAGGTCTCTGTGATGATTAATTTTAGGTGTCAACATGCTAGGTGGAGCTAGTGGTAAAGAATCCCTGCCAATGCAGGAGACACAAAAGGAGCATGTTTGATCCCTGGGTCGGGGAGATCTCCTTGAGTAGGAAATGGAGTTCCAGTATTCTTACCTGGAAAATTCCATGGGCAGAGGAGCCTGGTGGGCCACAGTCCATAGGGCTGCAAAGAGTTGGACACAACTGAGCACACAGCACACATGATTGACCACGGGGTGCCAAGATATTTGGTTAAACGTTATCCTGGGTATGTCTATGAAGATGTTTTTGAATGAGATTAACATTTGAATTAGTAGACATAATAAAGCAGATAGCCCTTCCCAAAGTGATGGGCATTATCTAATCTGTTGAAGGCCTGAATGGAATAAAAATGTGGAGTTAGGGGGAATTTGCTCTCTCTGCCTGACTCTCTTTTAACTGGGACATCTGTTTTCTCCTGCCTTTGGACTCATACTCAAATTGAAACTTACACCACCGGTTTTCCTGGTTCTCAGGCCTTCAGACTTCTATTAGAACCATACCATTGGCTCTCCTGGGTCCTGAACTTGTCAACTACAGATCTTGGGGCTTCTTAGTCTCCACAATTGTATGAACCGGTTCCTTATAGTAACTGTCCTAATATACGTATGTATGTGTGTGCTTTTAACTATATATGCTTACGTGAGTGAAGTGAAGTCACTCAGTCGTGTCCAACTCTTTGTGACCCCATGGACTGTAATCTACTGACTAATCTAAGACTCCTCTGTCCATGGAATTTTCCAGGCAAGAGTACTGGAGTGGGTTGCCATTTCCTTCTCCAGGGGATCTTGCCCACCCAGGGATCGAACCCGGGTCTCCTGCATTGCAGGCAGATGCTTTACTGTCTGAGCCACCAAATCACCCTTATATATGCTTATATATATTTAAATATATATTTAATATATATTATATATTGCATATATATTTATATACACTATATATATACACACACACTACACACACACACACACACACACACACACACACACAGAGTCTTCCCTAGTGGCTCAGACAGTAAAGAATCTGTCTGTAATTCAGATCTGAGTTCAATCCGGGTTGGGAAGATCCCTTGGAGATGCGAATGGCAACTCACTCCAGTATTCTTGCCTGGAGAATTCCATGGACAGAGGAGCCTGGTGTGCTACAGTCCATGGGGTTGCAGAGTTGGACATGACTGAGTGACTAATATTAACACTATGTATGTACACACACCACACACACACATGTATCTAGTGTGTTTCTCTGGAGAGCCTTTCCTAATACATCTTCCTCCCTTGTTTCTCTGTGTCTTTCTGGTCCACCACCTCCCTCTGTGCCCAAGTCCCTTGCTTTGTCCCCCATTCAAAGCGAGTCAGTTCTCAGTGATGCTCTCTCTGTTCTATCACTCACTGGCTTAAGGTTTCCATGGCCTCCATGGCCTTCAGGAAGAAACCCCAGCCTTCCTAGGCTGGCCCAGGGAGCTTTCTTACCAACTATTGCCGCCTCTCCTCCCATCACCTTGTCACCCCTCCCTGGCTCTCAGCCTTCATTTGTGGCAGCGACTTAAACTGCTTAGATTTCCTGCTTTGTGTTTCTCTACTGTGGTGTGGCTGTTGGTGCTGCCAGGACGCCCTCCCCCTCCAAATGGGGGAGGAGTTCCCCTGGCTAACTCCAGTTCACTCTTTATGGCTCCACTCAGTCATCACCTCCTCCAGAATTGTCCCTGATGCAACTCAGCCTGCAGTAGCTGCTCCTCCTGTTGTTCCAGAATATTCCATGTTTTCCTCTGTTGTTTCTCTTATCAGATGTATTATATACCTTACGTATGTCTGTCTTCCTCACTGGGTTGTAAGCTCCTTAACTTATTTAACTTTGTATTCTGAACCCCTGAAATGTAACTGGGACGAAATGTGTTTGTTGAATGAACAAAACTGAGTTTTTGTAGAAAGGCCTCTTGATTACCTGTTATCAAAGTCTTCTTGTTCCACCTACTCCAGTGGCTCAGATCCAAGGGTTTTCCACCTGGATCTCTGCTTATCACCTCTTTCTGCTTCCTTGATGGGCCCCCGGACCTTGTACTTCGTTTGGACTTTGGCCTGTAGTGTTTGCTTCCTGCCTCTCCCTGCTTGCCTCTACTGATCTTCTGGTCTAGCCTTCTTTGCCTTTCCTTTCCAGCAAACCAATGATCTCCTGTCATCTGGGTCTACTTGAACTGCAAGACCCAGCCTTCTCCCTCTAGTCCATCTTCTCACCTCAAATAACCCCCATTATCTTCAAGTTCCATATTATACCTCCTACACATTAAAAATTACCATAAATTTTATTTGATAATAATACCATGACAAAAATGTTCTTTATAAAGCAGCAAGAACAAATCTGTGCATTGGTGTGGTTATGTGAGATTTATAAGGTGCTTTCAGACAGTTTATTTCATTAAATCCTCATAACAGCCTTGTACAGTGGGTTATCATCCCCATTTTACAGATAAGGAAACCCGAGTCTCTGAGTAGTTGAATGAACTGCTTGAGATTTCATAGCCAGGGGGTGACAGAGCCTGGACCTTAGACGAAATCCTTTGACTTCAGAGCTCTGAACTCTTTGGAATTCAGCATGGCATTAAAACATGAGATATAGCCGATGAAAAACCAGTATTATTGTCCTGTTAGCATAATTTAACAAACACTTTAGTTAAGGTCAGATTTCTTTCCTGTTTCAATCCTGTGGTGGACCCTGGTCCCTTATCCAGTTACGTGGGGTTCTCCTGAACCCCTGACCTCAGTCTCACCCTATGTTTTAGCAATCTCTACCACTTGCCTTGCTCTAAAGGGCAGTGATTGTCCATGCCTTGATGCTATCTGACCTAATTTCCCACCTCTAAGCACATCTGCCCTTTGCCTGGCCAGTACCTCCTTCCTGTCTAGCTCAGATATCACCTCTACTCTGGACTCCTGTTAAACCTCCCCACCATCCTCACTCTCCCTACCACCTTCTTCATAGTGTCATGGAATGAGTCATACCCTTTTATTCCAGCACCTCTGTTTGTGGTGTTGCTTAGATTATCTATCTGGCTGCCTCTGAAGACCTCTATATTCCTTCGGGTTACAAATGAGTTCCAAGTCCTCCTGTGTTTGTAGATACAGCACTTAGCACATGTCCAACACAGAGTAAAAGATTGTGGATGTTTGAATGGATGTTTACTGAATGGATAGTCAGAAGGGTGGATGGACAGCTGGATGGTTGGATGGATGGATACATACATACGTGCAATAGTGAACTGAAGTTGCCCCTTCAAATCCAGGTCTTCTCTATTTTCTCCAGTGGCAAAGTAATTAAATATTTTCTGTATAACATAGACTATAGGACTAACTTCTTTCCTCCTTAGAATAGCATAGTCATTGAGCTGTAGAGGAAATACAAAGTCACCTCTTTCAGCCCCCTCCCTGCAGACCAGTCAACTTGCCAATCATTTTATTCTTAGATTATAGTAATAACATTCCAGGTAGAAAAAACCCTTTATACTAAACACAAGTCTGCTTCCATGGAACGTTTGCACTTGGGTCCACTTTTGGCTTTTTGATCCAAGATGATAGCTGACTAATCCCTCTTTCACAGGGTAGACTTCAACATATGAGATTATGGCCTGCATTATTTAAGACTCTGTTGTGACCAGGTAAAATAAAAAAGGACAGCTATTGCCTCCTATAAACCAACTGCAGGATGGCAAGGATAGAGCTCTCCCAGTGGTTGACTAGACCCAGGCACTCCATCTCGCCATTTCTCAGCTTGTCTTCTATTTGTGGTTTGCTCCACCATTTCAACTTCTTCCAGGTGGCTGAGGATCTGAGTACCACCATCTCTGCAAACACACACTTTAACTTCTTTCCAAGGGAGAAAAGATAAAAACCCTAGGGTTTTGCTTTGATTGGTCTGGTTCAGGTCACATGTCTCTCCCTGTGGCTAGAGGTCAGAGGAGTACAGATGAAACCCCCTCCTAGAAACACAAAGAATAGGGGAAAAGCAGGTCCTCTTCAAAGCAAGGGAAATGGTTACCAGTATATGGAGGCAAAGGATTCTGGTCAAACCTGAATAGAACATCTGCCACACCCTGAATTCCCCTTACGTTGATGCCTTAAGATTTTGAACTTTATGATTTGAGTGTGGCCCAGATATTGACCATCCTTGGTTCCCCCTGGGTATGCTCGAGCTTGTCAATATCCCATTCACACTGTGACCCTCCCTCTACCCTCAGTGAAATCTTGAGGAGTGCACTGTTCCTCAACTGATCTGATCTGCACAGGAACAGCAGCCTCCTTGGGGTCCTTGCTCTGAACATGAGTATCTCAGTGCTAGGCATATGACGGGTACTCCAGAAATAATGAATGCATAAGAAGATAACTGTGATTCTCAAGCCAACCTGCCTAAGCAATTCTCCCAAAGGCAAATAAGGCTGCTGTTTTGCAATCAATAAAATACAGCAAAAGAGAAACAACCAGTTGTACTGGGAATGTGGGAGGTTATGGTTGGGACACGTTCCAGGCACACCTGGCACCCCTGCTTGGCGGGAGGGCTCTGTCCTCCTCTAAACTTTCAGTCCACAGGAATGAACTGCTCCTCCCCAAAGGCAGCAACACAGGAAGATACTTACAAAATCAAAATAAAACCCCAGAAAGCAGTGTCCTTTTCTTGCCCAGGACTTTGGCTTCAAGAACAGAAAGCTCAAAATGACAGTGACCTAAATAAAAAAGACAATCATTTAAAAAAATACCAAAAAAAACTTTATTTGGCTATGCTGGGTCTTAGTTGCAGCATGTGGGATCTAGTTCTCTGGCCAGGAATTGAACCCAGGCACCCCCACCCCGCCACTAACCCCCGTACTGGGGATATGGAGTCTTAGCCACTGGACCAACATGAAAGTCCCAGAAAGACAATCATTTAAACCAAGTGCAGAGGTCAGGGGTCAAGGCTGGAATGGCAGCTGGATCCAGTTACTGGGGACCCAGTTTGCTCTTGTTTCTCTCCCATCTTATTGGTCCCAGGTTCCTATCATTCCACCGCATTCTAACAAAGTTGGAGGGGAGAGAGGAAGCAAGAGAGTGAATGTATGTTCCAGGGGTCTCTTAAGATTTCGAGAAAGCTCCCACAACACTTCCATTTACATTTCATTGTTGGAACTTTGCCCTAGCTGTGAGCAAGGCTGGGAAATAAGGCTTTTATTCCAAACAGCTCTGTGCTCTGCTAAAGCCAAGGGCTCCATCACTATGTAATAGAACAGGAAATGGATCCTGAGATGGGCAACCGGGATTTCCATCAAGGGTGGCAGGAGGAAGAACTGATTCTGAAGTGTGAAGGCAAAGGCAGGAAAGTTAAGATCATGCGCTGCTGTGGGCCGGGCTACAATCCTGGTGGGGATTTTGGAGAAGACTTCAGTCCGTCAGTCAGGATGCCAGAGGCATCTTCCATGAAATTAACTAGATCAGATCCAGGATCTCATCTTGGTTTCCTGTAAGCTAAACTCCCAAGCATGGTATGCAAGGCATTCCTCAGCGGCCCCAGTTCTACCTCCCCTCCCCTTCCTATCTGCCACTCTCCTGCACTAGGGCCACAACCAGCTCCTTGCCGTTTCTGGCTGGTTCAGTTTCCCTCCCTCCACACAGGAGCTCCAGGTGCCTGGAAAGAACTTTCTTCATCTCCTTTTGTGAAAATTCTCAAACAGTGAGTTGAAACTCACAAGGACCTCCCGGTCTCCACCAAGGGTTCCGGGCTCACTGTTCTCTCCTTTGTGATTGCTGGAAGCCTTCCTCAGATTTCTCATGCTTTGTCTTTGTGTTTTCCTCATCACTGACCACCCTATTTAAAACAGCGGCCCTCATCTCCCTCTAGATCAGGGGTTCCCAACCTATTACTTGCTGTGCAATTCAGCAGGAGGTGAGTGTTGGGTGAGTGAGCAAAACTTCACTTATATTTATAGCTGCTCCCCATTGCTTGCATTACTGCCTGAGCTCAGGAAAACAAGCTCAGGGCTCCCACTGATTCTGCATTGTGGTGAGCTGTATAATTTTTCATTATATATCTCTGTAATAATAATAATAAAGTACACACTAAATGTAATATGCTTGAATCATCCTGAAACCACCCCTCTCCCTCCACGCCTGTCCAAGGAAAAATTGTCTTCTATGAAACTGGTCCCTGGTGCCAAAAAGAAAAAGGTTAGGGACCACTGTTCTAGACCCTTATCCTGCTTTTTGTAGGTAATTAACACTACCTAATGTTTTATGTATTAATTTTTCCCATATGTTTTTGTGGGCCTCCCCTCCCATTAGAAAGTGATGTTTCCAAATTCCTGTAAATATTTACTTTAGGGATTTCAGGGAAAAAAGGGGGGAGGGGAAGAAGCTTTTTGGAATTCTTCAAATCATGTTATTCCTCTAAAAAAAAATCTCAAAAATATTTTTTCATAACTTTTCTTGTTTTAAAATAATGAGTGACCCAAATAATAAATAGGGAATTCTTTTTTTCTGTGATAGGGTTATGCCAAAATTTCAGAGATGTCCTGTTTAAAAAACCTGACATATTAAACAAATACGAACCATTTGTGAATCATGAACCGACGCGTGATGAGGCTACGTATTTCAACAACATACGAAAATGATTTCTACTTGATATTTTTGATAAAAGATTAAAAGAGAACACTAATACAAATTACTTTTTTATTCATGATATGACAAACATTCCAGGTGTAAAAATGTTTCAGGTTGCATTGGTTTGGTTCAGTTGTTTAGAGTTCCAGAGCACCCTTGAGTTGGGTACATATTCCTTCATGCACACTCCTTCCCTTGACAGTGAAAATATCTTGCCTGCCTACTTCGTTCAGCTTGATTACTGTCTCCTCAGAGAGGCCTGCTGGGGCTGCCTGATTCAGAGCTGTAGCATCCCATCCCTGTCTTCTCTTTCTCCCTTCCTCTCTTAACAATAGGAGGTAAGTTCTAAGAAAAGAGGGCCGACCATTTGCAAGTTTCAATCAGGCCCTCACAACTCTACGAGTTCAGTGTGAGTCCACACTGCAAGAGAGTCAACCCTTAAAATATTCGCAGTAGCAGTAGTAACAATGGCACCCACTCCAGTGCTCTTGCCTGGAAAATCCCATGGATGGAGGAACCTGGTGGGCTGCAGTCCGTGGGGTCGTGAAGAGTCGGACACAACTGCGTGACTTTCCTTTCACTTTTCACTTTCATGCATTGGAGAAGGAAATGGCAACCCATTCCAGTGTTCTTGCCTGGAGAATCCCATGGACGGGGGAGCCTGGTGGGCTTCCATCTATGGGGTCGCACAGAGTCGGACACGACTGAAGCGACATAGTAGCAGCAGAGCAGCAGCAGTAACAGTAGTAACTGTAAGAGCTATGCTGTAGTAACAATAAGAGCTAAGTCTTTTTAGCTCTGTTTATGTACCAGGCATCCAGTAAGTCTTTAAAATTAATGGTTTCTATGGAAGTAGATAGGATTATTAACCTCCTACCCTCATTTTATTGAGAAGGTCCCAAAAAGAATAAATAACTTGCTCAAGGCCATGCAGCTAATAACTTGCTCAAGATCCCAGAGAGGGAAAAAAAAAAAAAAAACTTGCTCAAGCTCATGCAACGCCCCCAGGAGGCATTGAATCTAGAACACTTGCCTCTAGATTATTTTTCACTGACATCATACTGCCTCCAGAAGAATTTTATTCTATGTACAACATGGCGTATGTCTCCAGGAGAGAAAGCTAGATACGCACTCATCTCCACTCATTGCTAGTCAAATCTCATGGAAGAGGGCTGTGTTTGGTTTGGGGCTTTACTGGAGGGCCCTGGACAGAGGGTTCAGAAACAGACCATGTAGGGTGAAGCTAAGAGCCTGCGGAGGCTTGAGCTGGGCAGGAAAACGCACGTGACTGCTTTCCTAACCTTCTTTAGGTCCCTGCTCAGGCAAGAGAGAGAGGCCATTCCTGGTCACCCCGTTTAGAATGGCAACCCCATCACCCTGGTCCTTCTCCTGTTTAATTTTTGTCATAGCACTTAGTACCACATTTATTCTTGACCAAAGTGCCTGTCTCCCTGATGGGAGAGTTAACTCCGTGAGTTCAAGGATTCTGTCTAGTGCCATCCTTCCAAGGATGAGAACAGTGCCTCGTACAGATTAGACATTCAATCTATTTGTTGAGTGAATAAATAAATCCTGAATCCCCCAGATAGAATATTTTCATTTGTCAACATCCCAGTCTAGTCCTTGTCCAGGAGTAGATTCAAATTTGTATAAACCTAGAGTAATATCACAGAGAGGATTTTATACCCTAAATTTTCTACTGATATTGCACTAGGCATATTTTTCTTTTTTGCTGCATTTAAGCCTTCCTTCCCCTTTCTTTCCCACCTTCGCTCTCCCCAAAGCAGCTAATATTAAAAGTCTGTTCTACCCTATCTTTTCTCCATATAATTAGGTATCTATATGACATGTACGTGGAAGCTTTTTCATTGTTTTACAAAGTGGGTGTATTATACATCTCTTCCGTTCTGCCTTTCCCACCTATGTAAATATTTACTTAAGCTACTTACACTTCATGTACGTATCTTCATGTAAGTGAAGATATAGAATAAACATAAAAAAACTCCCACAGCATACTTCATGGTATAACTGTTTCAGCTTTTATACATTTCTTCTGGGCAGGCATTTTGATTGTTTTCCGTTTGTTGCCATTTCTAGCAATCCTGCAATTTGCATTCTTACACGTATATTCTTTTGAGGTTGTGTTTCATTTCTGTTACATTTTATAAAGGGGGATTCCTGGAGTATTAAGATGTAGGGTCAGAACAGATTGGCTAGATTTCATCCCCAGAGAGCTACAGTAATATATGTGTCTATCAGCAAAGGCCAAATGTATGTCCTTTTCTCTGTAGTCTTATAAGGAGAAAAGAAGCCCTCTGTGTATTTCTCAGTGCTCCTGTAAAATGCCCTAGCATTTTTCCTGAGACAGAGAAATGTACCTGGTATGAAGACAGAGAATGTCTGCCTTCACTTTCCATTGGCACATTTTATTTTCCATACACTCTGAGAATTAGGTCTGCAGTTCAGTTCAGTTTAGTCACTCAGTTCAGTTCAGATCAGTTGCTCAGTCGTGTCTGACTCTGTGATCCCATGAACCGCAGCACGCCAGGGTTCCCTGTCCATCACCAACTCCCGGAGTCCACCCAAACTTATGTCCGTCGAGTCAGTGATGCCATCCAACCATCTCATCCTCTGTCATCCCCTTCTCCTCTTGCCCTCAATCTTCCCCAGCATCAGGGGCTTTTCCACTGAGTCAGCTCTTCGCTCAGTCGTGTCTGACTCTGCAACTCCATGGACTGCAGCACATCAGGTCTGCAGCCATTTGTTAATTCTCTAATCCAAAAGGATAACAAAATTTCTCTTATCTCCCCAAGTGGGACAAATGATTATGACCTGGACCAGATCCCTGGGTTCAGCTTCCTAAGTGTCAGGAATACTGGACCACTATCTCTCTAGTGTTTAAATTTCAAAAGGGATGAGAGCTGGAACCTTGCAACCATTTCTTGGTTGTAAAAGCCTGAGACAGCTACCAGGCTTAGCTGGCCTTTGGAGAGATGTTTTTATATTCCAAAAGATTAGCGTGAGAATCCAGGATTCTTCCCATTCCTTCTCCAAAGGGCATAAGATTTTTCTCTTTCCAATCTGGAGAGGAGAGAGATGGCTGCCTTGCCCCTGTATACAAATGGAGGAAATCTTTTTTGTTCCCATCCTTTGTGTATGGAATGAAATCTGCCACTCAAGAGAATCTTTACCAGCCCTCCATTACCCGTGGGTCTAGGCGTCAGGGACTGACAATTCACTTTACTCTATTGAATTGGTTGCATCAATAAAGAACTCTTTTCCCTGACCCAAGGGCCCATACTTCAGCAGTACCCATGTATATGAAATACAAAAACCGTGCATGTGGAAAAACATTCCAGACTCTTCACAGGTTTTGACAGAGCAACCTGCCCACACTGGGAATGTTCATTCTTTTTCATTTTTGCCAGTCTAATGGGTGAAAACTGTCTTCTCACAGTCTTCTATTTTTCTGTTTAATTTAAATGTCTACATTTAAATGATTTCTTTAGAAAGCATTTGGATTAAGAGACTGAAAAGGAGCAAGGCATCTAAGGCTAGTGAAAGTGAAATTGAACATATTCCATTTAAGACATTTCAGTCCCCTTGCTCGTGCATCTGTGTGTCTGCGTGAGAATTGCCTTTTCATAAGTTCTGCCCGTTTTTCCAAAGTTTTCTTTGAAAATTGTCTTCTCAGTCTCTATGAGCTATTTTCCTGGTAATAACAAAGCTATGAATATGGACTGATGCTGGCTCTTCAACAAACGTTTTGCAAATACTTTTTCTTCCAGTAAACTTTCGGCGCGATACCTGTCCTGCTATTCTTCCTACAAGATTTGTTTGCTTTCTATGTGCAACAAGAAGAGGGTCCTTAATGCCTACTACTGGCAGGTCCAAGTGCCAAAGCAAGTGCCAGTCTCCTCATTGGTGAGAAAGGTGCTACAGTCACACACAGGGAAATCCTTCCTCAGGGGCTTACTGTAGGGAGGATGTGTCCCTCGAAAAACCTCCTGCCTGAGTCTGATGAGGAGGTGCAAGCCTCGAGAAAAAGACACAGTTTCTCTGCTAGAGATGCTACCACTGGAAAGGGAGAAGATGGTGATGGGGATGCCTCCACCGTCTGGTCCCTGCAGCCCGGGGCCTGGGATACACGCTCCACTCTGGCTTAGGAAGAACTTCGGCATCCTGACTTCCACTTTATCAACTGGCATGCCATCAGGATGCAGAGCCTCTCTCCTCTCCTCACTCCCCTGGAGTCAGAGGGTGGAGATAGGTGCCAAAAAGAGCAAATTAAGCTGGCCCTATAGCTAGAAAGAGCATTTGGTATTAGAAGCCTGTGTTTGGACCAGAAATGAACAGGATGAGAAATGGACCTGAGATTGCTGAGGCAGAGACCGGGGAAGCTGGACCCCCATCTCCATGCTGGATGCTGTGAGTAGGAGATAGATGAGGAGAAGGACCAGGGTGTCCTTGGGGAGAGGGGTTCGAACAGTAGAGGAGACCCAGCCCAGGTGCCGCCTGAGGCCAGCGGGCAGCCTGCTGGGCATGTTCCTTCCGTCAAGTTTCTTTCTAAAAAGAAACCACGTGGAAGCTGGTTTTCTTCTTCAAATGCAAGCTCTGAGTGTAGAGAAGCCAAGAGAAATCCAGGGCTTTATGAAAAAAAAAAGTGGGGGGAGGGCATTTCTTTGGCCTTAAAACCTCCAGAAGCTAGTAGAGGCTGGAGACAGTTAGCCATAACGCAGCTTGGGGACCAGGAGGACATGCCGATTCCCGAGAGAGGTCAGCTGTGTCCAGCGTGAGGCTGAGGGCGTCTGCCCCCGGTCTGGCCATGGCGGGGGACTCACAGCCGTTCTCCTGTGGGACTGCCACTGCGCATGCGGGAGGGCCGGTCACGCAGGCTCAGCCCTCAAATAGCCTTCTTTCCTTGTGTCTGGGTACTGAGGGTTCCTGCCACCCTCCTGGAGACTGGGCCAAGCTGGCAGCAAGAAGAGAAAGACAAGTCAGGGTCGTGCTGCCCTGAAGAGGCGTTTGGGGCTGTTTTAGTGAAGGGGTGGGGTAGTGAGGGTGGTGGGCTGGTGGTGGCTTTGCCCCCTGTGTGGGCATGTGCTTAGTCACTCAGTCCTGCCTGACTCTTTGCCACCCCATGGACTGTGGCCTGCTAGGCTCCTCTGTCCATGGATTTTCCAGGCAAGGATCCTGCAGTGGGTTGCCTTTTCCTTCTTCCTGACCCAGGGATCGAACCCATGTCTCTTGTGTTTTCTGCATTACAGACAGATTCTTTACCTGCCAGAGCCACCACAGAAGCCTGACTTCTTGCCCAAATGTATAAGTGAGAAGCATCAGGCTGTCTGGCAGAACTTGCCATGAGGACGGAAGAACTTAACACTCTCTGATGTGGTAACCACCAGGCATGTGGCTGGTGAGCACTTGGAGTGTGTGACAATTCTACGACCAAGAAAGTGGATTTTTATTGGAGTCTAGTTGATTTATAATGTGGTGTTAGTTTCAGGTGTACAGTAAAGGGAATCAGTTATGCATGCAAGCTTATATATGGTTCAGATTCTTTTCCCATATAGGTTCTTAGAGAGTATTGAGTAGAGTTCTCTGTGCCATGCAATATCCTTATTAGTTATCTATTTTATATATAGTAGTTTGTATATGTCAGTTCCAATTTTCCAATTTATCCCACCCCATCCTTACCCTCTGGTAACCCTAAGTTTGTTTTCTACATCTCTAACTCTATTTTTGTGGATTTTTAATTTTACTTGATTTTCATTTATTAAAACTTTAAAGTTTAACATAACCACTCCCATAGTGGCTAGTGGTTATCCTATTGGACCTCCAGCACCAGAGCATGAGAGTCAGGAGTTTGGGCTCCTGAGTCCCTTCCTAGCCCTGCGAATTTGGAGGATCAACTTAACCTCTCTGTACTTCTGCTTCCTTTTATCTAAGATCTAAGCTGGGGCTCTCAGCCTTGCTGGGGGTGTTGCCAATTCACATAGGGAAAGACTAAACAAACACATTACAAATAATTGTCACAGTGCTGAGGATCCATACCTGTCAGTCAAGGTGGAGCTGCTGGGAAGTTACAGGTAATGTAGGAAGTCCTTGGTGCTGGAGGCAAGAAGGGAGGTGCTGCTTTCTGAGAAACAGGGTTGAAAAGAGCTCAGTTAATGGGGTTTTGTATCTCTGATGCCTGAGGGTTCCTAGGTGGTGAAGTGTGTCCCAAGGGGCTTTCCAGGGAGGTGAAAAACAGAATGCTCCCCTCGGGGTGGGCTTTGTTTCTGAGAGTTGTCTCCAAGGCCAAGACTTGGACAGATTCTAAGGAGACCCCAGGGGCCGCAGAAGTGGAGTGGGGTTGGAATCTATGTCCAGAGAATCTTGTTGAGAGAAAGGAGAGATAACACCAGAGGCTAGGGGAAGGTCGCTTCCTCCCAAGCTTACGGTGTCATCCACAGGACTGGAAGGAAAAGTCAGTTCTGGCGATTTGTCTTTGGTCTGAAGGCACCCTTGGGCTTCCTAGGTTGTGCTAGTGATAAAGAACCTGGCCTCCCAATGCAGGAGATGTTAGAGATGCGGGCTTGATCCCTGGGGTCAGGAAGACCCCTTGAAGAAGGAAATGGCTACACACTCCAGTATTCTTGCCTGGAGAATCCCATGGACAGAGGAATCTGGCAGGCTACAGTCCACAGAGTCGCAAGGAGTCAGACATGACTGATGCGAAGAGGGTAGGTACACAGAAGCCTAAAGCCTGGGAAGATGGCAAGGTCAAGTCGCTTGCTGCAAACCTAGAAGCAAACCTCCAGCCTGGCTTATCAAGGCAAGTCTCAGGGTGACGATAGGATTTCACAGCTAAGTATTTCTTTAATTGTACAAGTCAACTCCACCCCCTTGCCTGCCGGTGACCTGTAGTGTGTTCCCCAGGAGAGGAAGCTATGTCGGATCCTGTTTAGGACCAGGTGACTACGTGACAAGATGATGTCACTTGCCTCCTGTAATGTTGAGATTTATAATAAGTATTACATACTTGGACTTCTTCCTCATCCCAGCTGTCAGGGCCACAGAGCTCCCCAAACGCTTGGAATTTCCTACCTGATGAGAACAATAAAGGCGTCTTTTGTTATGTTAATGAGGTGATTTTTGGAAAGCTTCTGTGGGTGGGGAACTGGTGGACAACCCTGAGTGATTAGAGGGCTAGAACTTTCAGTCACCTCAACCCCCTCAACTCCAGTCCAGCCTCTCTTGCCAATGGCCATGATGTAATCAACCATGCCTGTGTAATGAAGCCTCTAGAAACCCCCCAAAGGATGGGGTTCAGAAGGCTTCTGGGTTGGAGATTCTCCTGGTGGTGCACTCCAGAGGGCATGGAACTCTGAGCCCTTCCCCCTCCTCGCGCCAAGCATCTCTTCCATCTGCTTATTCTTGAGGTATCGCCTTTTATTAATAAACCAGTTGTTGAGTAAGTAAAATGTTCCTCTGAATTCTGTGAGCCACTCTGGCAAATGACTCAAACCCAAGGCGGGGTTGTGAGAAGTTCTCATCTATAGCTGGTCAATCAGGAGCACAGGTGACTTGGGCTGAGTGTCCGCAAGTGGGGAGATTTTTGGGGGAGGTTTGGTCTTGTGGGACTGAACCCTTAAGCTGCGGGATGTGGTGCCACCTCTGGGTCAATAGTGTCAGACTTGAGCTGACACCCGGCTGCTGCTAGAGAGTTGCTTGATGTAGGGGAAAACCCCACATGTTGGAAATGAGTGACAGATTTGGACCCCCTTCCTGGACTCCTGCTCCCAAGCCTTGCCATCGCCTCTCTGTCCAGCACACCTTGTGAGTTTGGTCTTCCTGGAAAGCCACTTTGCTCCTGGTGCAGCCCTGTTCCTGATCATCCTCTGACTGCCCACACACCAACCCCTGCCTCCCCCCAACGCCCACTCTGCACTCCTGCTCAGGCTCCTGTGGGGTCCTCAGCTACTTCTCATATCTCCAGCCTCTCCCCTCTGGTCCAGTACAGTCTTTGCTCTGCTCTCTGCCAGGAATGTCCTTCTTATCCAAATCCTGCCCCTTGGCTTAAGGCTCTCTGGCTCCTCCCATCCGGCTCTGTTTCCTCTGACTTTCTCAGCACTTACATCTTAATCCTACACCAGTCAGTAGGATATTTGGTTCTGAATAAGGGAGCACATCATTTGTCTTGCTGTCTTAAAATCCTGCTCCTCCACTACGTACTTCCTGCTCCCGCCAAATCCAGCCTCATGGAAGTGTGCTGGGAGCCTGCACAATGGGCACAGCCTCTTCTCAGGAAAGAACTGAAGATTTTTTTCCCCACCTGCTCATACCAGCACCCCTGGAGGTCCCCAAGGTTTCCGTGGGGGCAAGGAGTGGGGGACCGGGGCATCGGAGCACAGCCGGAGAGCTGAGGCTAGAGGCTCTGAGAGCCCCCGTCTGCCTTCTTAGATCCTTGGCAGGACCCCAAAGGACACTGAGTCCAGGTGATGCCATCCGACCGAAACCCAACCTATCATAGCACCTGGCACACAGTATCACTGCCGTCACACATCAGGACACCAAAGATGCATGGAAAATGGCAAAATGTTCTAACTGAAAGACTAGTCTCCCCTTCTCTTTGGCAGCAACTTACTACCAGGTTAAGCTGCTGCTTGAGACCCTCTTGGGGCTGAAGGGTAGGATCACAGTGTCTGTGTACTGAAGGACAGTTGTTGTGTTGGTGTTAGTTGCTAAGTTGTGTCGCTAAGTTGTGTTGTTTCAGTCACCTAGTTTCGTTGCTAAAACCCCATGGACTGTGTAGCCTGGCAGGCTCCTCTGTCTACGGGATTTCCCAGACAAGAATACTGGAGTGGTTTGCCATTTCCTTCTCCAAGGATTGAACTCTCGTCTCCTGCATTGGCAGGTGGTTTTTACCCCTGAGCCACCAGGGAAGCCCCATTAAAAGACAGTGTGTGTTTTAAATGTCAAAATATTGTGCCCACAGCATAGGGGCTATGAGAAAATGTTCCCCTCTGATTTATAATCAATGATGCAGGGTACTGGGGGGAATGATAATTAGAACAACAGACTTGGGTTCAGTCCCTCTGCTATTAGACTAGAAGTCTAAGAGCCTCACATTCCTTATCTGTGCAATGGGAATGATAGTGGTTACTATCTCATACAGTGTTGAGGGGATCAATGAAATCATGCATCTCAAGCACTTAGCTGGGTTCCTGGGACAATGGAAGTGCTCAGAAGTCTTAGCCATTATCGACAGTATGTGAAGAGCCATATCATATCAGAATATAGATATTATTTAGGCTTTAGTAATAAGTACATGGAAGGTACTTGGGTAGAAAGTTGTGAAGTTTTGGTTTTGTTGTGATTGCAGAAGTGAAGTGAGCCAAGGACCCTAGTGAAAGGTGGCCTTGGGGGTCTTGACTATGGCAGATGATCTGAGCGTCTCTCTGGTTGCCTGAGTTTTGAAGCGCCTCCTTGATATTAATGGCATCATGATGATACAAAGGGAAAGTCGCTCATCGTGTCCGACCCTTTGCAACTCCATAGACTGTATAGCCCATGGATTTCTCGAGGCCAGAGTACTGGAGTGGGTAGCCTTTCCATTCGCCAGGGACTCTTCCCAACCCAGGGACCGAACCCAGGTCTTCCGCATTGCGGGTGGATTCTTTAGCAGTTGAGCTATTAGAGATGCCTCACGAGGAAAAGTGAAATCGCTCAGTCGTGTCCAACTCTTTGTGACCCCATGGACTGTAGCCTACCAGGCCCTTCTGTCCATGGGATTTTCCAGGCAATAGTACTGGAGTGGATTGCCATTTCCTTCTCCAGGGGATCTTCCCGACCCAGGGATCAAATCCCGGTCTCCGGCATTTAAACAGCTTTACCGTCTGAGCCACTGAAAAGCTTACACCAGTGAAGTGAATAATCACCAGGTTGAGTAGCTGTGGCTGATGAGCGCCCCCTGGAGGAAGGAGTAGGGAGGCGTTGGAAGGGATTGCCAGGGGCGAGTTATTGATACACAGGGGCCGAGTGTGAGCCCTCGATCAAGGACATCTTGGATCTGGAGTTTGAAAGCTCCTTGCAAGTGTACCTGCCTGCAGTTTCTCTTCCAGGCATGCTGAGACCTGTGAAAATAAACCCTGGCCCCCAGTTTGTCCTGCTTGCTGTGCCGGGGTGGGAAGAACACTCAGCATTGGGATAGGGTGGCAGTCACTGCCCTGTGGCTTAAGTGAATGGGTTTAGGTGGCCACAATTGTGGTCATCCACTGCCCTGTTGCAGATCCTGCCCTTTGCTTCTTCTAAAAGGGGGCAGATCCTGCCTACGAAGGCGAGAATGGTATTATTACTGGGCTGTTGTTGTTATTGCCATCACCAGTACCACAGCTGTCCGTTACACAGCTGGAAAAGATGTTGGTTGGGTCAGAAGACTACCATCGAGGACTCAGAGTCCTCTACTTGGATCTCAGGAGGAAAGAGAAAATCTGCTAATGGGCCATAAGAGACCAGAATGAATGCTGCAGTCCATTAATTCAGAAGCAAAGGCCAGAGAAGGCAGAGAGACGGCCAAAGCAGCCACCTTTCCCCCAAGATACAACCCTGTATGGTCCTAAAGACCATTTTTGGTGGCTGACTATGTGGCTGATGCCGTACAGGTGCTGTCTGCACAGTCTTTCTAATCCTTGGGACAACCGCAGAGTGTAGGGGTCATTGTACCTCCTTTACACTTAAGGCAAAGAAGGCTCAAAGACCTCAAGAAATGTGTCCACTTGGATAGAGCTAGTGAGTGGGACAGTGAAACTTGAACTTGGATCTGACCGGATCTAAAGCTTTCCATTTCATCACTTAGGCATCACCTCCCAGGGCCCCATTTTTCTTCTCCGCAAAATGGGGATGGTTCTAACCCTAGTGACTACAGGTGGCCACTAAGTGCTGGAAATGGGAAAGTATAGCAAAAACCCAGTTAGGTGAAAGAGCAGTTCTGTGTCTGAGTAGAGTGATTCAGGCAAAAGGTGTGTGTGCCAGGGGCTGGCAGAGGGCACAGGCAGCTCTGGGAGGGAAACTCTGAGAAGGTTGGGGTTGAGACACATAGAGTCTGTCTTCTTCAGGGCATTTGGATCCCCTGGGAAGGACATTAAAGATGCTATCCTTTCTCATGCCTTTCTGCTCTTTCTCCTAGTCACAAACTCCAGGCTCTCACTCTTTCTTCCTCTCTAGGAAACACGTGGTCCTGTCTAGCTAGCTTTGGGCCACCAGACTGGACTCTCAGCTCTCAAAGCTACATTCTCCTTACCTCTGGATGCTTCCCCTTTCATCCCTCTTCACTGCAGGTGCAGCATCGGCACCAGGGGCGGTGGAGGGGAGCGTTCCTGGAAAAGTGGCTGGGGATTTGGTCCCTTTTTCCATGTCACCAGGCAGATCTTGCTTCTCTGGGAACTACTGTGAATGACCCAAGTACAAAAATGCAAGTCAAAGCCCCCTGACCCTTTGAGACGTTCACATTTTCACTGAACCGGCAACAGCAGCAGCACTGTCTGCATCAACGGCACCAGTAGGCCTGTTGGGATTCAAACTGTCACCAGAACCCCAGCAGACAGGATTCTCTGACCTCATGCATGATGCCAGGACATTCCATCTCAAACTCATGCCCAGCAACTGTAAGATCCTCCAAGACAGTTTCTTCTTCCCAGTAAAACCCCCATAGATGTGCATTTGTGTTAAAAAATCAATTTTACTAAGGTTTAATTTACCTATTAAAGCACATCTCTTTTACCTATACATTTGGTGACATATTTATATACCTGTATAGTCTATATCATGATCAATATAAAAAACATTTACATCATCCTAAAATGTTCCCTTTCTCAGTCAGTCTTCCATCCCTGGTCCTAGATAACCTCTGATCTGCTTTCTGTCAATAGGTTTGTCTTTCTTATAGTTTCATATAAATGAAATCTTTTATGTCATGCCTCTTTCACCAGCATAAGAGTGTTGAAATACATCCATGCAATTGCGTGTATCGTAGGTCATTTCTTTTTAAATTGAGGTATAGCTGATGTACAATATCATGTAAGTTACAAGTATACAATAGTGATTCCTAATTGTAAAGGTTATACTCCATTTATAATTATTATAAAATATTGGCTATGTTCCCTTTGTTGCATAATATGTCCTTTTAGCTTATTTCTTTTATACACAGTATTTTATACCTCTTAATCTCCTACCTATGTCTTGCCCCTCCACCTTACTCCTTCCCACTGGTAGCCACTAGTTCTCTATATCTGTGAGGCTGTTTCTTTTTTCTTATGTTCACTAGTTTGTTATATCTTTTAGATTCCACATATAAGTGATACACTATTTGTCTTTCTCTGATGTTTCACTTAGCATAATACTGTCCAAGTCCATCCAGCTGTTACAGGTCATCCATTGTTGCTGAGTAGTTTTCAATTATATGGATATACTTGAATTTATCTATTTTCCTATTAATGGACAGTTGCATGGTTTCTGCTTTTTATTACTATGAATAAAGTTGCTATAATATCTACATACTGGTCTTTGCAAAAACATGTGTTTTAATTTCTCTTGGATAGCAACCAGAAGTGGAACTGCTGAATCTGTGGTACATATGAGTTTAACTTTATAAGAAATTGGTGTTGAGTTTTGTCCAATACTCTTTTTGTATCTGTTGAGCAAATCATATGGGTTTTCTTCCTTGACCTGTTAGTATGGCAAAATATTGAATTTAAAATGTTAAATATTCAAACATTTGGTCTAAGAGATATTAACTTTTTTCTTTTTAACATTGCCTGATTTGGTTTGTTAAAATTCTGTTACAGATTTTCACATTCATACTATGAAGGCTGTTGGTCTCAGTTTTTTATTTCTTTGGAGTGTTTTTGCCTGGTTTAGGTATCATGGTAATATTGGTCTTATAAAATGAATTGGGAAATGTTCTCTCTTCCTCTATTCTCTGGAAGAGTTTGTGTAGAATTGGTGTTATTCTTCCTTAAGTGCTTGGTAGAATTTATCAGTAAAGATATCTGGGTCTGATGGTTTCTTTGTCAGAAGTTTTTAAATTACAAATTAATTTTCTTTAACAGAGACTGGGTTGCTCAGATTTCTGATTTCTTCTTAAATCACTTTTGCTCATTTGTATCTTTCAAGAGACTTACAACTGTTTCATCTAAGTTGCTAATTTTATTGGGAAAAATCTTTTCGGAGTCTTACTGTCCCTTTAATGACTTTAAACTTAGTAGGGATGCCCCTTTCTTCATTTCTGCTGTTGGTAATTGTCTGTGTGTGTGTGTGTGTGGTTTTTTCTTTTGAACTTGATCAGTCTGGCTAAGGGTTTGTCGAATTTGTTGCTATTTTTCAGGGAATGAGCTTTCGGTGTAAATCTTTTTGTTGTTTGATTATATTCTATTTCATTTATTTCTGTCCTTATTTTTGTTTATTTTTGTGGCAGTTTAGACAATTAACTTTAGATATTTTTTGTTTTTGTCTCATTTTTAAATTTTTTAAATGTGTAGAAATGTATACCTTAGAAAGTGAGAATTTCTCATAACCCATCTCCCCGAGGTAACTGCTTTTTGCTAATATACTGATCACTTAAGACATACCAAAGGACCTGACTTCCTTCTAATCTACCACATGCCCTTGAACGTGTGTGCCTTTGGTCTTGGCGTTCCTTCAGAAAGGAATACTCTGCCCAACAGTCTCCACTTGGGGGATTCATAGGTATGAAGATCCATTTTAAATACCATTTCCTCCTTGAAGCTTCCTCTCGTTCTTCTAGAGCTCACTCTCTGCTCTGCACCGCTGGACTCTACATGATTGTGCTATATAGAGTGTTTGTCCATTGAAAGAGCAGAATACGGTCCATTTGCTCTGAAGTCCACACTTTTGTGTCCTGCGCTGCTTCCCTGGGATTTTTTTGGTTGGATTTTAGAGCAGCTTTCTGTGATTCTTAATTTACTATCCTCTTTTTGGAGGTTGAATTCACATAACATATAATTCACCTTTTAAGGTGCACAATTATTTCAAGACTTGAATCCCAAATTTCCTTATGGAACGAATTATATATATATCTTAATATTTCAGTTCCTGGTACCGTCCATGACTTTCAATAATAAGACAATGAATGTTTTCTGAATAAAGAAAATCAGTGTTTACTATATGCTTTATGCAGGTATTTCTCAAATTCAGTGTGCGTACAAATCACTCGGGGAGAGGGTTAAAATGCAGGTTCTTACCTGGAAGTGGAATCACAAGCTTTTTCATGACGTCCCAGCTGCTAATCTGAGGACCACTCTGAGGAGTGTGTGAAGTATCAGTCTCTCAGTTGTGTTTACAGTCTCTCGACTGTTTACGACCCCATGGACTGTAGCCTGCCACGCTCCCCTGTCCATGGGATTCTCCAAGCAAGAATATTGGAGTTGATTGCCATTCCCTTCAACTCTGAAAGGCTAACCTCAAAGGGACCTCCTCTCTAGAGTAAAGGTAGTTCTCTTGAACTCTCACAAGAGGGCGCAATGGGCAAACATTTCTAAGGCTATTTCTATTTTAATAACGTAGTGAATGAATTCGGTGACATGCTTTTCAACAGCTGTTTTGCTAATTATTATTTATTTCAAGGAACAGGCACAGTGGATATCTCAGTATACTAAAAATGAGCTTTCCTTTAAGCCATGTCCTTTGAAGAATTAGCCAAGATTATGCCCATGGAAACTGGAAACACTCCATATCTGTTATCAGAAGTGTCAAATAAGAATAGCACTGCAAAATTCTTAGGAAAGATCTGAAAATAATATGATAATAGTAATAATAAAAGTAATAATGATAGTATCTGTCATTTATCAATACCTATTAAATGTGTAGTATTGTACTAGCTGTCTCCCAGAAATGATTTCATTTAATTCTCACAACCATCCCACAAAATAGGTAGGACTGCCTCCATTTTTATGGGTAAGAAAATTGATGCTTAGAGAAATTAAATAAAATACACAAGTTCTGGAAGTCATAAATGGAAGGGTAGAATTTGAACGGCTCTTTTCCCAAAATTCACCCTCGTGTGCTATACTGCATCTTAGGAATTTTTCCTTCTTTTCTCTTTTTTGGGGGGGAGGGATTTTTCTTTTGGGGTTTAGGACAGTGATTTATGATTCACAATTTGCCATACTCTTCTTATAAATTAAAATATGACTCATATGCCATAAAATTCATCCTTCTAAAGAACACAGTTCACTGGTTTATAGTATAATAAATGCAAGATGGTAAACTATTGTCACTATTAATTGCAGAATATTTTTGTCACCCCCCAAAGAGAAATACATACCCTTTAACAATCTTTCTTTGTTTTCCCCTCACACAGCCCCTGAAAACCACTCATTTTCCTTTGTCCATATGAATTTGTCTGTTTCACACATTTCATATAAATGGAATCATGCAACATGTGGCCTTTCGTTTCTGGCTTTTTCACAGAGTATAATGTTTTCAAAGTTCATCCATGCTGTAACATACATCAGTCCTTCCTTCCCTTTTATGTCTGAACAATATTCCACAGTATGGATATACCAAATTTCATTTATTCCTTTACCAGTGGATAATCATTTGGGTTGTTTCCACTTTTTATCAGTTTCGAATAATGCGGCTGCGAACATTTAGGTGTACATTTTTGGGCAAACATAAGTTTTCATTCTTCTTGGGTAGATACCAGGGAGCGGAACTGATGATATATGTTAAATCCATGTTTTGCTTTTTGAGGGACTTTCAGACTGTTTTCCACAGTAGCTGCACCACTTTCCCTTCAGTTTTTTTCATATACTTTCCACCAACAGTTTTTTCCATATACTTGTCAATCCTCGTTGATTTACCATACTCTTGTGATCATGAGTTAATTGAAGGGGAGATAATCCGGTTCTCAAAAGTTTCAAAATGAGATGCGCCTTAATTTTTTTAAAGTGATCAAAGTGGGTTTCTGCCTACTGCTGTGAAAAGAACTTTGAACTGGTTGTCTTCATCATTAGCTATCGTTTTCTGTCATTAACTCGGTGACCCCATATTATGACTAGTCCTTCAGGCTCTCGACTGTAGTTCTGGGGTAATAAAACCTGCCTGGCTTCGCTGGTGGTCCTGGCATGAAGTTAAAACCAAATAGCTAAGGCAAGAGGAAATGCTTTCACAAATGAAAGAGTTGCCAAAGTTAATGCAGTTAAAGCACCAGCACCCCTCTTTTGTGTGAACTTTTCCCAAGATCTCTGGCCGCTCCGTAACCCTCCTCCTCTAGAGGGCAGGCATTGGAGTGGCCGAGGGCATGTTGGGTTACAGCTAAAGGTAAGTCAGCTGGGCTCTAAGGGATTTGTTTCTAACCAAGTAAATCCTAGGTATCAAAGTCATGCGGCATCTTCACTATTTAGTGACAAACTGTGTTGCCTCCAGTATCTATACTAAGTACTGGGAATATAATTTTTTTAAAAAGGTTGGAAAAAATTATTTTAGACTTTTTATTTTGTATTGGGGTATAGCCAATCAACAATGTTGTAATAGCTTCAGGTGAACAGTGAAAGGACATACATATACACACAGCCATACATATACATGTGTCTGCTCTCCCTGCCATCCAGGCTGCCACGTACACTGAGCAGAGTTCCCTCTGCTACACACGAGGTCCTTGTTGGCTTTTCATTTAAAATATAGCAGTGTGCATGTATCCGTCACAAACTCCCTAACTATCCCTCCCTCTCATCCTTCAGCCCAGAGAGGATTAGAAAATTTAATGTAGCTTTCTTGGGACATCAACTGACAGAGCAGATTTTAAAATCAGCACAAATACAAAAGAATTACATCCTACGTAAGCCTGAAAAAATACATACATATCCCTTACAGCCAACAAATAGAATGGGTACATTCTTTCCATGTGTATATTAAATTTTGACTTCTGTATACCCGGAAGTGTAATCGCCACCAAGAGTGTAATTTCTATACATCACCATACAGTTGACCCCATTTACATATTCCCCTGGCCCCACTTTACTTCCTCTGGCAACGCCACTCTTTGTTCTGTATCTGTGTTTGCTTTTGTTTGTTAATTATTTAAAAACTTTTTATATTCCACATATGAGTGAAATCATATGGTATTTGTCTTCTGCCGGCTGACTTACTTCACTTAGTGTAATACCCATAAAGTCCATCCACGTTGTTGCAAATGGCAAGATTTCATCTTTATTTTATGGCTGAGTAGTATTCCACTGTGTGTATGTGTGTGTGTGTCTTTGTGTCTGTGTGTATCTGTGTTTGTGTGTGTGTCTCTGTGTGCGTGTGTAGACACACTTCTTTATACATCGATGGGCACTTACGTTGTTTTCAAACTTTGACTATTGTAAATAAAGCTGCAATGAACATAAGGGCTCATGTATCTTTCTGAATTACTGTTTTTGTATTCTTTAGATAAATACCTAGAAGTGAAGTAGCTGGATAATATAGTAGTTGTTTTAATCTTTTGAGTCACCTTTTCACTGCTTTCCATAGTGACTGTGCCAATTTACATTCCCACCAACAGTGTATGAGGGTTCCCTTTTCTCTGTATCCTAACATTTGTTATATCTTGCCCTTTTGATAATATGTGTGTTTTGATCATACATTGTGTGTTTATTAAAACTGGCTATGTTGTAGGCCACAGGAAAATGTCAGTTTATTCCAAACAGTCAATCTTAGACAGGCTATGTTTTGTCATGATAATGCAAAAAAGTTAGAAATCAATAACAATAAAAGAGTTTAAAAACTTTCCTTTTTTCTGGAAAACAGCAAACAACAAAAAAAAATCAAACCAGAAACAGTCCCCCACATCCCTGGGTTAAAGAGTTCATCATATAAAATTCATGAGGCACCAAGTAGTATTTAGAGGGGAAAATTACAGCTTTAAACACGTCATCAGGAAGCAGGACCATTCAAAGGAAAATAAACAAAACATTCAACTACAATAATTTGAAGAAGACAGTTGAGTGAACTCTAGTCATGAGGTTCTGACTTACCCACACACAGGATGCTGATGAGCCCAGCAGAGGTGCAGCTCACCTGGAAAGTATAAGGAAGCAGATGGAGATATCTGGGAATGCAGAGTAAGGTCGCTAAGGTGAGAAGCAGCCAGCAGCTTCCTATGGAGGGGAAGTCAGAGAGGAAGCGAGCGTTATGTCAGATGGTGAAAGCTTTGCTGTGAAATAAAAGGCAGGCCTGAAGGCGATGGCACCCCACTCCAGCACTCTTGCCTGGAAAATCCCATGGATGGAGGAGCCTGGTAGGTTGCAGTCCATGGCGTCGCAAAGAATCAGACATGACTGAGCGACTTCCCTTTCACTTTTCACTTTCATGCATTGGAGAAGGAGATGGCAACCCACTCCAGTGTTCTTGCCTGGAGAATCCCAGGGACAGGGGAGCCTGGTGGGCTACCGTCTGTGGGGTCGCACAGAGTCGGACATGACTGAAGCGACTTAGCAGCAGCAGCAGCAGCAACACATTTTTAAAAATGAAAGGATGATGACTTAAGAGTATGAACTCCAGGGTCAGACGACGACACCTAGTTCGAATCCCACTTAACACACGGGGTGGGATTCTAGCTGTGTGCTCGTGGGCTGCTCATTTAACCTCTACAAGCCCCATGTCCTCATCTATCCCGTGAACCAGTGAAGTTGCTCAGTCGTGTCTGACTCTGCGACCCCATGGACTGTAGCCTACCAGGCTCCTCCATCCATGGAATTTTCTAGGCAAGAGTAATGGAGTGGGTTGCCATTTCCTTCTCCAGGGGATCTTGCCCACCCAGGGATCGAACCCAGGTCTCCTGTATTGCAGGCAGACGCTTTACTGTCTGAGCCACCAGGGAAGCCTGTCCTCATCTATAAGTGATGATAAAAGTAAAAATAATAATGGCAACTACCTGAAAAGTATACTGGTGCACAAAGCACTTAGCATTGTTGTTCAGTCACTAAATGGTGTGCAATTCTTTGTAACCGCATGGACTGCAGCCTACCAGGATTTCCTGTCTTTCATTATCTCCGGGAGCTTGCTCAAACTCATGTCCATCAAGTTGGTGATGCCATCCAACCATTTCACCCTCTGTTGCCCACTTCTCCTCCAGCCCCAATCTTTCCCAGCATCAGGGTCTTTTCAAATGAGCTGGCTCTTCTCATTAGGTGGCCAAAGTATTGAGGCTTCAGCTTCAGCATTGGTCCTTCCAATGAATATTCAGTGTTGATTTCCTTTAGGATTGACTGGTTTGATCTCCTTGCTGTCCAAGGGACTCCCAAGAGTCTTCTCCAGCACCACAGTTTGAAAGCATCGATTCTTCAGCACTCAGCTATCTTTATAGTCCAACTCTCACATCTGTACATGACTACTGAAAAAACCATAGCTTTGGCTATACAGATCTTTGTCAGCAAAGTGATGTCTCTGCTTTTTAATATGCTGTCTAAGTTTGTCATAGCTTTTCTTCTAAGGAGTAAGCATCTTTTAATTTTGTGTCTGCAGTCACCATCTGCAGTGATTTTGGAGACCCCCAAAATAAAGTCTGTCACTGTTTCCACTTTTGCTCCATCTATTTGCCATGAAATGATGGGACCAGATGCCATGATCTTAGTTTTTTGAATGTTGAATTTTATTTATTTATTTATTTTTGGGTCAGAGGTAGTTTATTTTAAATGTGATTTCATTTACAAGCAGCTTTTCTTGACAGAAATTTTATTTAGTTGCCTTCAGTTCTAAAACAAACCTCTGTTGCTTTCAAACTTAATGTGCTCTGTCCCGAATAAAACATATGAAAATATAATTTAAAGCACAGTTTTCACAGACATAGTACAATACGTTCACTATACACGGTATAACAAAATATTCCCATCCTTATCTGTTTAGTAATACAGTCACAGTGAAAATGAATGTTGAATTTTAAGCCAGCTTTGTTCACTATTCTCTTTCACCCTCATCAAAAGGCTCTTTAGTTCCTTACTTTTTGCTGTTTTTAGTGTAATTGTTCATAGCAACCTTTTCACAATCAGAAGTGTCTCTGGCTGATAAGTTGTATGGTCATATCAAGTTGGCACTCAGCTTGTCAGCTCTATGGGGGGGGTGTGTGTTTTAGAAAGATCATACTTAATGCATGTTGGAGCCGGATTTCAAGGACACTAAGCTAGAGACAGAGGTCACTTAGGAGGGACCTGGACCAGGCAGCTGAGGACAGACTGGAAAGTTCCAGAACAGAGGTGTATTTTTTTTTTTTTTTTGTAAAGGAGGCAGCATTTGTACACTGGTGACTGCGGTGCTTCTAGGCTTGTACTAATGTTTCATTAATGTAAGAGAACCGAGCAAGTGATGACAGGGAATTCAGCAGCGTGAGGCCAGCAGAAGGAAGCACAGATTTGGGAAGAAGGCATATGGGATGGTGAATTTTGAACACATCAACTTTAAATATGTTCGGGGGATTGCAATGTGGAGGGAATCATGAGCATCAGAAAGCAGAATCTGAAGTTCAGGGGGAGGCTGGGTCTGGAGATAGAAATATGGGTCTTTCCTGTATGTGTGAGCAGATGAGATCACTCAGGGAGAGAAGTGAAAAGTGAGGTGAGATTAGTGCTAAAGACCAAGCCCTGCAGGATGCTGCCAGGTAGGCGTCCGTGAGGGATGCTGTAGCCCTGGAGCTTGAGAAAGCCGGGAGGAATAAGAGTCAGAGCAGACGAAGAGGGCAGCGTCTTAGGAAGCAGCGAGCTATCCTTGGCATCAGTGCTCTGGAGCAGTTGGATAAAATAAGGGCATAGATGTGCCATTGGGTTCCCCATGAACGACATATTTTCTTTTGGAAGGAAGTTTCCAAGGAGTGGTGGGGTAGAAGTCGATTGCACAAAGTTTAATTTAAATGGCAGCTCAGGAGGGAAGAAGAGTTAAAGTGTATTTATAACATTTCTCAGACTCATAGATTTGAGTCAAATCCATAACTGTGATAATTGAAAGAATCCCTTAGAAAGTTCTGGTGTAATTCTCATGGCTGACAAGTGGGCATCTGCAGTTGTTTACTGTGTGCTAATTATCTGCGGTGCACTCTTGCCACGGTGTCTGGTGTGATAATCCCAGGGAGGGGATGAGGGAGGCATCCCTTGACAAATGCAGAAACTGAAGTTCAGAGGATCCACCTGACCAATCAATGTCACACTATGTCACACACACACACAGCCACACCGTCCCAGAATCACCTGTTACCCTCATCAGTGATCCACCGCAAAGTCCACATTCGTTCCTCTGAAACTCAACTCCACCTAAAAACTTCTCCTCTTTTTAAAAAATTTTCTTTTGAATCTTTATTTTTTGTAGCTTATTTAATTTATATTTTTATCTGATAGAGGAATGGATAAATTAGAAGGGTAGGCTTAACGTAAGTGTGTGTGCTCAGTCCTGTCCAACTCTTCGCGACTCCACTGTTCATGGGATTCTCCAGATAAGAATACTGGAGTGGGTTGCCATTTCCTCCTCCAGGGGATCTTCCCCACCCAGTGATCGAATCCACGTCTCCTGCATTGCAGGCATTCTTTGAATTATCACGACACGACTGAGCCACCTGGGAAGCCCAGCATATACACAGTATACATAAAATAGATAACCAGCAAGGACCTACTGTACAGCACCAGGAACTCTGCTCAATACCTGTAATAATCTATATGGGAAGAGAATCTGAAAGAGAATATATATATGTATGTGTATAACTGTGGTGTTGGAGAAGACTCTTGAGAGTCCCTTGGACTGCAAGGAGATCCAACCAGTCCATTTTGAAGGAGATCAGCCCTGGGATTTCTTTGGAAGGAATGATGCTAAAGCTGAAGCTCCAGTACTTCGGCCACCTCATGCAAAGAGTTGACTCACTGGAAAAGACTCTGATGCTGGGAGGGATGGGGGGCAGGAGGAGAAGGGGATGACCAAGAATGAGATGGCTGGATGGCATCACCAATTAGATGGATGCGACCCTGAGTGAACTCTGGGAGTTGGTGATGGACAGGGAGGCCTGGCGTATTGCGATTCATGGAGTCGCAAAAAGTTGGACACGACTGAGCGACTGAACTGAACTGAACTGATGTGTATAACTAAATTACTTTGCTGTACACCTGAAGCTAACACAACATTGTAAATCAACTATACTCTTCTCTCTCTTTTTTTTTAACTGTCCAAAAAAGCAATTCAAATCCTCTTACTGCACAGTCACTACTTTTTAAAATAAAAATGCAGAAGGTTCTCAGAACTGCCGAAGGAGGCAGTCACTTGTTCATCACAGTACAATTGGGAACCTCAGAACTGTGAAAAGCATTAAAAAAAAAAGCACTGTGCTTTCTTGTGCCGAGAGGAAACAGTGGAAAATGACCTGTCTTTCCTACCTGAGCCTGCTTTAGCGGAAACAAGGAAACGTTGTGTATCTTTCAATCCCAGAAAACAGGGGCCTTGTCTGTGAATAAAATAGCAAGTTTCGCTTTAACTTTCAAGAATGATGTCTTTTCATGCCTTCATGGGATACCTGAAGCCCTGCCAACCTCATGAGTGAGAAACCAGACCTGCTCACCCTGGCTTGTCCACACCAGTTCCCGCCAACTCTGAGGCTCTTTCAGGGGTGTGAGTGAACCTTTATTCTGGGCCTCCATTCATATGTTATTCTTTATAGCACATGCTCGCTCTTTACAGCCCTTTCCATGTATGGAACATTTCATGATATAATTCCAAAGGCACTGCTTAAAAATGTAAACAAAAGTAAGACTAACATTTTCAAAAGAAAAAAAACATCTTTGAAGAGAGAAACGGATAAACAAAATGGGGTAAGACATTTCATGGAATACTAGATAATTCAAAGAATAAGTGAGACCTGTTTGAATCAGCTTGGGTGAAGCTCAAAAATACACGATTGTGCGAAAATAAAACATTGCAAAATGACATGCATGGTGTGATACTTATCTACATATAAAAATATTAAAAAGCAGAGACATTACTTTGTTGACAAAGGTCTGTATAGTCGAAGCTATGATTTTTCCAGTAGCCATGTACAGATGTGAGAGTTGGACCATAAAGAAGGCTGAGCACTGAAGAATTGATGCTTTTGAACTGTGGTGTTGGAAAGAGAGTTCCCTGGACTGCAAGGAGATCAAACCACTCAGTCCTAAAGAAAATCAACCCTGAATATTCACTGAAAGTACTGATGCTAAAGCTGAAGCTCCAATACTTTGGCCACCTGATGCGAAGAGCCAACTCACTGGAAAGGACCCTGATGCTGGGAAAAGACTAATGACAGGAGGAGAAGGGGGTGACAGAGGATGAGATGTTTGGATGGTATCACCAACTTGATGAACATGAGTTTGAGCAAGCTTTGGGACAGGTGGAGGACAGGGAAGCCTGGTGTGCTGCAGTTGATGGGGTTGCAAAGAGTCGGACATGAGTGAGCAACTGAACAACAACAAAATAATAAAAAATAGATTTTCAATGGATACAGACCTATATAAAAGTATATATTAAGGACACTATATTGACTATGCCAAAGCCTTTGACTGTTTGAATCACAATAAGCTGTGGACAATTCTGAAAGAGATGGGAGTACCAGACCACCTGACCTGCCTCTTGAGAAACCTATATGCAGGTCAGGAAGCAACAGTTAGAACTGGACAGGGAGCAACAGGCTGGTTCCAAATAGGAAAAGGAGTACATCAAGGCTGTATATTGTCACCCTGCTTATTTAACTTCTATGCAGAGTACATCATGAGAAACGCTGGGCTGGAGGAAGCACAAGCCGGAATCAAGATTGTCAGGAGAAATATCAATAACCTCAGATACACAGATGACACCACTCTTTTGGCAGAAAGTGAAGAAGAACTAAAGAGCCTCTTGATGAAAGTGAAAGAGGAGAGTGAAAACGTTGGCTTAAAGCTCAACATTCAGAAAACTAAGATCGTGGCTCTGATCCCATCACTTTATGGCAGATAGATGGGGGAAACAGTGTAAACAGTGTCAGACTTTATTTTTGGGGGCTCCAAAATCACTGCAGATGGTGATTGCCACCATGAAATTAAAACACACTTACTCCTTGGAAGGAAAGTTATGACCAACCTAGAGAGCATATTGAAAAGCAGAGACATTACTTTGTCAATAAAGGTCTGTCTAGTCAAGGCTATGGTTTTTCCTGTGGTCATGTATGGATGCGAGAGTTGGACTGTGAAGAAAGCTGAGAGCCGAAGAACTGATACTTTTAACCTGTGGTGTTGAAAAAGACTCTTGAGAGTCCCTTGGACTGCAAGGAGATCCAACCAGTCCATCCTAAAGGAAATCAGTCCTGAATATTCTTTGTAAGGACTGATGCTGAAGCTAAAACTCCAATAGTTTGGCCACCTGATGTGCAGAGCTGACTCATTTGAAAAGACCCTGATGCTGGAAAGAATGACGGCAGGAGAAGGGGACGACACAGGATGAGATGGTTGGATGGCATCAGTGACTCAATGGACATGGGTTTGGGTGAACTCTGGGAGTTGGTGATGAACAGGGAGGCCTGGCGTGCTGCAATTCATGGGGTCACAAAGAGTCGAACACGACTGAATGACTGAACTGAGCCACCAGTTGTGACTACTTCAGTGGCTGGGAGATGATGGCTGTGCTAAAGAAGTTGGTATTAGTGGATCATGAAGAGGACTTCAGCTTGGTCTTCAGAGATGGTCCAAGGATCCAAAAAAGTCCCCATGATGCCTTCAGGAGTTATCTGAAGTCAAAACTGTTTTCATCGTTGCGTGAAGGTGGAATTCGCCTGTTTCATGGTGTTGACATTTGGACTAGTGGTGCAAAACCAGCGGTGGGTAGAACTACAGGGCCCTCTGCAGGAGTCAAGGAGTCATCATTACATCCTGGGCTGCAACGCATTGAAGTGAAAAAATAAACCTGCTGCTTTCACTCATGAATGACCTGAGCAAGTGGTAAAAATTATTGATTTTATTAAATCTTGGCCCCTCTGTTCATTTTTAAAAACATTCTAAGTGCTGAAGTATATATGAAAAACCTTTGCTGCATTTGATATGATGGTTGTCTTGAGTAAAAGCACTTGTGTGTTTGAGTTGAGAGCTCAGTTAATTGCTTGTTTTTTATGGAACACCATTTTTATCTGCAAGGATGACTGACAGACAAACTGTGGTTTTTCAGGTTAGGGTATTCGGCAGATATTTTCTTGAAAATGAACAAAACAAGCCTGTCACTTTGAGGAAAACAACTGGCAGTATTTGTTTCCCATGATAAAAGTACACGTTTCAAGCAAAAATTAGAATTTTGGAAAACTTATTTCTGCCACTATGAGCTTGACAGCTTCTCAACTCTTAAAATGTTTGCTGATGAGACTGATAGTCATATTAACAAACTGGATTAAACTTATTTTTTCATTTTCTATTGGGGTATAGTTGGTTTTCAATGTTGTGTTAGTTTAAGGTATAGAGAAAAGTGATTCAGTTATGCATATACATATATATATTCTTTTCCAGATTCTTTTCCCATGTAGGTTATTATAGAATATTGAGTAGACTTCACTATGCTATACCACAGGTTTTTGTTGATTATCCATTTTATATATAGTAATGTGTATATGTTAATCTCAAACTCCTAATTTATCCCTCCTCCCACCCTTCCCAATCCCTTTTGGTAACCATAAGTTTGTTTTCTATGTCTGTGAATCTGTTTCTATTTTGCAAATAAGTTCATTTGTATCATTTTTTTATATTCTACATATAAATGATATTTGTCTTTCTCTTTCTGACTTGCTTCACTTGTATGATAATCTCTAGGTCCATCCATGTTCCTGCAAATAGCATTACTTCATTCCTTTTCATGACTGAGTAGTATTCCTTTGTATATGTAACATATCTTCTTTATTCATTTCTCTGTCAATGGACATCTAGGCTGCTTCCATGTCTTGGCTATTGTTAATAGTACTGCAGTGAACATCAGGGTGTTTGTATCTTTTTGAGTTATGGAACAAGCAGGATTGTTTGATATTGTATAATAAAACAACCCAACATTTGGAAGATCCGCCTAAGCTAGTGAACCAGTATTTCTGAAAGACAAATGCATTTTATTACAAAATCATTTTATTCTTTTTTCCTGCACTTTCAATTCTAAAGAAACTATTTGCTGTAAGGTGTTTATCTTAAAATAAATCTAGATTACTAGAACTAAAGTTATTTAGGGGTGGGGCAACAGTTCACAACACATGTAACTTACAGCCCCAAAGAAGTTGTACTTACCTTTCTCTCCCAATTATGTTATACTTCATCTTCCTTTTCCCTCCTTTTATGCTTTCCAATTTCCCTCTTTTCCCCCTATATTCACAAATCAAAATGACAAATGTAGCCAAGAGTTGTTGATGTTGCTCATGTGTGTGCATGTTAGACTTCTGGTATTTTAGGGAGAAACTGATCACAGCATGTGCTGTGTGCTCAGTTGCTCAGTTGTGTCTGACTCTTTGTGACCCCGTGGACTGTAGCCCGCCAGGCTCCTCTGTCCATGGGGATTCTCCAGGCAAGAATACTAGAGTGGGTTACCATGCCCTCCTCCAGGGAATCTTCCCAACCCAGGGATCGAACCCAGGTCTCCAGCACTGCAGGCAGATTCTTAACCATCTGAGCCACCAGGGAAGCTGATCACAGCATGGCAAGTATAAATGGAAGTTCCCACAATTTCGTGCCTCTTCCTAACTCATAACTAAGGCCCATCCCCTTTCCTCCCACAAGGAGAGTCAGCAGAAGCCTGAGCTCGAGTTCATCCCCATGAGCTCATCATGATTGTCCTTTGGGCCCAAGCATGGCAAAGTCAACCTCCCAGGCAGGACCCATGTCCGAAACAGCGTTTCCAGCCGCTTCTCAGGGACCTCTTGAGATGCCTTTGTGTTGTTAGCATCTGCCTCAATTGTTGTCTATTGAACATGCACTATGTGCCTGGGTGCTACTCACTGTATTTAATTCTACAACAATGCTCTGATGTTATCGTCCTGTGTCAGGGATTGATTGTGTGGACACACAGCTAAACTCTATTCCCCAAACTCCTTGGCAGTTAAGCCTGGTGGTAGGACTAAGTTTTTGTCAAAGCCTTGCTAGCAAAAGTATTGTGTGTTACTTCCAGGCCTGCCTGCACTCTCCCCTCCACATCTCTGACTCTCTATGTTCTTTTCTCTTCCTGTATCTTGTGAAGACAAGTACAGTGATGCTGGGATTATAAACAGGACAGAATTGGCTTTTGAATCACATCTCAGAGGACAGCCATTGCTCAGTAACGCCCATTTTGGACTTCAAGGGAACAAAAATAACTGTGTTAAGCCAGTGAGATTTTTGGAGTTCACTTATAGCAGCTGTGGTCCTCACGCTGATAGTCACCCCAATTTTACAGGTAAAAGAACTGAGCCTTGAATATTTTCTTGGTCTACAGTCTCACACCTAATGAGCTGATCCATGCAAGCTTGAATTATGTGTGTCTATTTCCTTGGGAATGAAGTAGTGAGAATCTCAGCAGTGGGAAGTGTGTGTGTGTGTGTGTTGTGGGATACAGTTCTATCAGTGTTTTGGACTGTATGGTTCCTAAGATCCCTCTTGATCTCAAACAGGAAAGAAAAAAGTGACTTTCAGGACCATCCTTTTCCCTAGTCAAGGTACTGAGGGCTCCACCTTATACTTCTGCTCCTAAGTACTGCCAAACAAGGGCAGTACCCCCGACGGGACTGAGCCTCTGCCCCCAGCGTGGCTGCTGCTGGGTGACTGACTGACAAGATCCCAGCCCTTATCTGGGCTGCAGAGGGCCTGGCCACGACGACGATGACTCCAACCTTTGGGAGAATGTAACTGTTCGATGTCGGCTTTCCCAGGGATATCAGTTTCAGGAGGCTGGCAGGAGGTGGAGGAAAAACAATCTTAGGCCAGTTTACCTTGTTCAGGGTGGTCTCCTTCTCCTCTCCCCCATCACACGGAACGTCCACTGAAGCAGGCAGAAAACAAGCCACTCTTGCCCACCACTCCATGTCTTTTTAATAATTTAATTAATGAATTTATTTATATTTTTAGCTGCATGGGGTCTTCCTTACTGCTCAAGGGCTTTCTATAGTTGTGGCGAGTGGGGGCTACTCTCTAGTTGTGGTGAGCTGGTTTCTCAGTGCGGTGGTGTCTATTTTTGCAGAGCACGGACTCTGGAGCTCAGTATTGTGGAGCACCGTCTTATTTTTCCCGAGGCATGTGGAATCTTCCAAGACCAGGGAACGCAACCTGTGTCGCCTGCATTGGCAGGTGGATCCTTTACCACTGGACCACCAGGGAAGTCCTACCCTCCCCTTCTTAGCGACTTCCTACCCTCCACTTAGGTGACTTACCCAAGCTGGCTGACCCTTTCCCTCATAACTGCATCCAGGCGGAAGTGCATATTGGAGAAGCCTGGGCAGTGGCAGGCTTCCGTCCGTCTCCCAAGCACTCATCCATAGTGCTCAAACAGAGCAACTATTGGGGCTGATATTCCCATTCATGGATTTCTTGGTTTTCTAACTGATGCCAGTTAGAAAGTGACTTGAAGGTCCTATAACTTTTAAAGTTTGACGTCATTCATATAACTTCACCGATGCAATGAATATGAACTTGGGCCAAGTCCAGGAGATGGTGAAGGACAGGAAGGCCTGGCGTGCTGCAGTCCACGGGGTCATAAAGAGTTGGACACGATTGGGCGACTGACAGCAGCAATATGTAACTTGCTGGTGGCGTATTTGGGCCCCTGTTAGATGCTCAGCGTCACTCATTGCTGTAGGATTGTGTCCCCAGGGGAACAGACTCTGAGACCCTAAGGTGTTGTTGCAAGAAATTTATTGGGTGGTGACTTTGGCAGGCCACGGGTAAGGGTGTGACAGACGCAGGACTGGGCAGGACTTGAACTGTGATTTTGTTGCAGCAGAGGCCCCAGTTGATCTCCAGAGGAGTGGTGAGACGGAGGTGGCCCTTCAGAGATGTTCCAAATGGAGGCAAGAGGACTGCGAGTTTGTACTCCCGGTCAGCCTATGCTGGCTGCTCCCAGGGAGGGGCCGTAAGCCCAGATGAAGCAGGTCCCTTCAGCAGAGGGCAGATTCCAGGGAGGGGCTGTGTCATGAGCTGGGGGAATGAGTGTCCCAGTCCTAGGTCCCAGAGGGGAATTGGATGGAAGACCACAGCAATTGCTGTACTTGTGTGTAGGCAAAATAGCACTGAGGTTTAAGGTGATGGAAATTGAAGTTTAGGAAAAAGATGTCATTGAGGTTATATCATCACTAACTGAATTAGAAAAACATAGGTCTCTGGTTTTAGGCTTTTAGCTTGAAGGCTCACAGTGGCTAGAAGTCACACAGAGACAGACCAGGCTGATCTTGAGACTGGGGGACTTCCAGTGCAGGAAGTGGCCTGAGTGGGGTGTCTGGCCAGGGCTGGGTTGACCCCTGAAGTGTGTGGATAGAAAATTTGGTGGGGCCAGGGGCAGAGAAGGGGAGGGACTTGGCAACAGGGGCAAAGGATGGGAGGAGAAAGCTTGGTGCTGGATTCCAGAAAGCCTGGACTCCCAGGAAGAGCTAAGGAAGTCTTGTAAACACTGAATTCCTATTTCCCTGCTGTTGGGGCCTGGAGTGGGGGTGGTGGGGGGCGGCAGTGAGTGAGGTGGAGAGAAGGGAATAGTTCTGAGGACTGAAGGGGAGCACCTCCTCCCCAGCCAGCAGACCCTCATCCCCCTCCCCCATCCCTGGGATGTAAATGCCTTAGATGACAGGTGACATGTGAGCAGGTGGTCCTAACACCTGGGAGGCATATATTCTACCAGGAAAAATTGTAAAAGATTTTGAAAATGGCCCAAAAGACTACTGGGTGCCTTTTCTAATGTACCCTTTTTGGTTATCTGCCCCTTTCATTGCCTTTGAGCTGTTTTGTGATTCTGTCATCGGTGGAAAACTGATAGTAATGCAAATTATTCTTGCCCATAGAAGTGCAAATGAATTTAGTCCAGCGGGATGCAGTTGGCTATTGCATGGTGGATACTGACTAGTTTTTGCACTTATTTATAAATTCCTTTCAGCATTCCAGCTTGCCTTGATAGGTATACTCTTTGAATGCTTCTTTGATCTGGTTGTAACACCTTACTGGTTCTCTTATTAATGAGTTAAATAAATCTTTGACACATGCTTATTTTAAAAAAAAAAGGAAAAATAAATCCAGATTCCTTTTCTCTCAATCAAGTTGTCCTAAAACCAGAGAAAGTTAAGCTGCAGTCTGTGGGGACCTTATTTTCTACATGAAAATAGTTGCATCTTTATCGTGGGAACCGCAAGGCACCCATACCATTTCCATGCATGCACAAATCCTGTGGGGACCTTTTAGAGCCATAGAATGGGGGCTGAGAGGACTAGTGGAGACTCTGTACCCTCATGTCAATCAGAGGAGCTTGACTTTGGTCTGTTTTTGTCTTTTATTCCCACAGGGAGCATCCACGTTAGATTTCATTGGAACCAAGATGTTGGAGGTTGACATAGCATCCCCTCCCTCCAAAGATATTGTCCTAATACCCAGTCCCTGTGAAGGTGACCTTATTTGGAAATAGTGTCTTTGCAGATGGTCAAGTTGGGATGAGGTCACTAGTGTGTGTTAGTCACTTAGTCGTGTCTGACTCTTTGTGACCCCATGGACTGTAGCCTGCCAGGCTCCTCTGTCCATGGGAGTCTCCAGGCAAGAGTACTGGAGTGGGTTGCCATTTCCTTCTCCAGCGGATCTTCCTGACCCAGGGATCAAACCCAGATCTCCTGCACTGCAGGCAGATTCTTTACCATCTGAGCTATATGGAAGTCCACGTGGTCACTAGGGCGAGCTGCAATCTGATACGACTGTGTCCTTATACAAAGGGAACATTTAAACCCAGAGATGGGCACACACACAGCGGGGACAGCATATGAAGAAGGCAGAGATTAGGTTGATGCATCCATTAGCCAAGGAAGGTCAGACATTCTAACAAACCACCAGGACCTGGGTGAGAGGAACGGAAAAGGTTCTCTCTCATAGCCTTCAGAGGAACCAACCCAGCCAACACTTAGATCTCGGACTTCTAGCCTCCAGAACTCTGAGCCAATACATTTCTGTTGTGTCAGCCACTCAGCTTGTGGTATTTGTTATGGCAGCCCTAGGAAACGAACATGCCAGTCTTCTACAGCTGCATGCAGTGTCAACCATTGGATTTTGGCTGGCTAACTCTCTCTTTACCACAAGAAGTGGAGTTAGGACTGCAGAGTGTTACACGGCTTCAAGTACCTTAAATACAGCCACCATTCAAGAGGGGAGGCATGCCATCTTTTTGGTTGTAAAACTTCTCCGGGAAAACATAAAATCCAAAATAGCATGCCCAGCTGCAGTTTACATTGTGAATTACAGCTCTCCTGTTTGTTTTAGTCGAAGGCAGATATCTTCCCTGTGTCTGAACAAAAGGAGCAGACTGTTGCCTGAATGGCACCTGGTTACTGGGTCCTCAATTTCCCAATCAGAACTGTCATTGGTCACACTTAATGAAGCCATCTTCCCAGCCTCTTGGTATCCAGTAGGTTCCCATGGTAATTACGAAGGTTTCCAAGCAGGGCTGTCTTTCCCGCATACCAGCATGCTCTCCTGGCAGGCAGGGGTGGTTGGGACTCTGATGCAATCTTGGCTTTTCCTGCAACATATACTGAAATAAGGGCTTCCCAGGTGACTCAATGGGTAAAGAATCCGCCTGCAATGCAGGAGACGTAGGAGACAGGTGTTCAATTCCTGGGTTGGGACGATCCCCTGGAGGTGGACATGGCAACCCACTCCAGTGTTCTTGCCTGGAAAATTCCATGGACAGAGGAGCCTGTGGACATCACTGCAGGTATTCACAGCTGCAGCAGGAGTGAGGAACCACTTTATAAAGTTGTGGTGTTGGAGAAGACTCTTGAGAGTCCCTTGGACTGCAAGGAGATCCAACCAGTCCATTCTGAAGGAGATCAACCCTGGGATTTCTTTGGAAGGAATGATGCTAAAGCTGAAGTGCCAGTACTTTGGCCACCTCATGCAAAGAGTTGACTCATTGGAAAAGAGTCTGATGCTGGGAGGGATTGAGGGCAGGAGAAGGGGACGACCGAGGATGAGATGGCATCACGGACTCAATGGACGTGAGTTTGAGTGAACTCTGGGAGTTGGTGATGGACAGGGAGGCCTGGTGTGCTGCGATTCATGAGGTCGCAAAGAGTCGGACACGACTGAGCGACTGAACTGAACTGAACTGAAGGTGCCAGGAGGCTCCTCTGAAGGCAGGAGAGAAGTCCATGGGCAGGAGGTGAGAAGTGACTAAAGCACTCAATGAAAGAATTCACACAAGATACACCCGGGGACATCCAGAGGAGTTGGCTGTGGAGTCTTGTGATGTAGGGATAAGATGAGCTGAAATGACAAAGAGCCCCGATTCTGTTGTCGACCTGTCTCCATCACACAGCTGCTCTTCTCATTACAAAAGAGTTAATATACAAGGTGTTTGCTCTCCCTGGCACCAACCACAATTCCTTGAGCCCTTATGACACTGCAGACTCAATGGTGCCAGTTGCTTTGTGTCTGCTTGTAAATGTTTATCCAGAAACTTGCAAGGCAAAATTTGTCTAGTCAATTGTATTCTCAGAGAAGAAACTTCCGTGGCATTTCTCCTGTTAATTAAGAAGAAGCTTCCAGAATAGACAAGCCTATCTAAGTGAATCAAGCAGAAGCAGCAGGTTAGACTGGAAAGCTAAAATCACAATTCAAGAAGCCACCGGACAGGAACTCATGTGTTTTGAGGGGAGTTGGAGAGCTACTCTGAATGATATTTCTCCTGTGTTAAAAATCATTCCTGACTCTTGACTTAGCGAATCCTTATGTTTCAGTTACAAGTGAAGGTTACCCAAGAATGTGGAGGTCATCCAGACCTGCAGGTTTCAGTCTGTGAAGAAATCCAGCCTGCCTGGAATGGAAGACTTGGTTTTCATTCACCTTCCCACATCCTCAAACCATCCACAGGAGCTCACTCAAAGGGGGTGCTCCAGGCTCATGTGGATCTTCCTCAACTTACAATGGGGTTACATCCCAACAAACCCATCGTAAGTTGAACGTATCATAAGTAAAAAATGCATTTAATACCCCTAACCTACAGAACATCATAGCTGAGCCTGGCCTACCTTAAACATGCTCAGAACACTTGCACTAGCCCACAGTTGGGCAAAATCACCTAACACAAAGCCTATTTTATAATAAAGTGCTGAATATCTCACACGATTTCTTGATAGTGCACTGAAAGTGAAAAACAGAATGGGTGTATGAATATTGAACAGTTGTAAATGTATCACAGGTTTACCCTTGTGATCGGATGGTGGATGGGGAACTGGGGCTCACTCCTGCCACCTAGTGTCAAGGAGAAATTAAAATCCAAACTTCCCAAGTTTCTATTGAAAATGAACTGTTTGGTATCATCGTAAGGTTGAAAAATCATTAAGTGAACCATTGTTTGTAATGCGTAGTGGTCAAGGTCCCATTCGGAGACAGAAACCACCCGCTCTTTCATTTTTTCTTTTAAACCCCACCAGCAATAGTCAATGGCACCCCACTCCAGTACTCTTGCCTGGCCAATCCCATGGACGGAGGAGCCTGGTGGGCTGCCGTCCCTGGGGTTGCAAAGAGTCAGACACGACTGAGCGACTTCACTTTCACGTTTCACTTTCATGCATTGGAGAAGGAAATGGCAACCCACTCCAGTGTTCTTGCCTGGAGAATCCCAGGGATGGGGGAGCCTGGTGGGCTGCCATCTCTGGGGTTGCACAGAGTCGGACATGACTGAAGCGACTTAGCAGCAGCAGCAGCAGCAGCACCAATATTCATGGCCTGGAGTCTGGCCCTGGTGGGTGGAGGGTGGGGGTTTCCCAGAAAAGGAAGCTGGATGTGACTGGAGCCCTTGGGGGTGCCCTTTGATGCTTTAGGTATATGTGTGGATCCAGATGAAGGGGCAGAAGAAGATGAATTGGATTCAAAACAGACCAGTATCACAGCTTAGACATCTCCCTCTGTTTTGTCAGGTCAGTGAGTGGCATTTCCAGCCTCCCTCTGATGCCCTAGGTAGCCTTTCACAGCTCCCATGTGTCATGTGGGGCTCCAGTCTGTCTTCTCTTTTTGGCGGAACATCAGGCTTTGCTATTTGTCCCTAAGACTCCCAACCACTCAAAGCCAAGTACAGCTCTTATCCTTCTATGAACCACTTGGCTTTAGTTTTTGCCTCTGAGTTAAGCTGTGCATATCTCTCCTTCATCATGTCTTTAGATTTTCTATCTTGCTTTCCAACTCCTCTAGGCATATAATAAAGCTCCTTATGGGGAGGGGGTTATATATTTTATCCTGGATTTATACATGCGTGTGGCTGAGGTGGGGAGGCCATTCCATGACAGGTGAGTTGTTACAGTGATCAAAGTACCCAGGAGAGAATTGTGCAAAGGAAATGTTAAGATGTTTGGCTGGTGGGGCAAGGGGGATGAACTGGGAAAGTGGCAATGATGTGAACACACTGCTGGGTGTAGAATGGATGGCTCATGCGAAGCTGCTGTTCAACTTGGGGCTCTGTGCTGACCTAGGTGGGTGGGAAATGGGGAGGAGGAAGGGAAGCTCAAGAGGGAGGGGGTATATGTATACTTATAGCTGATTCGGAGAGAATTCCCATGGACAGAGGAGCCTGGCGGGCTGCAGTCCATGGAGTCTCAAAGAGTCGGGCACTACTGAGCGACTGAGCACACAGCACACATAGCTGATTCGTGTTGTTGCGGAGCAGAAACCAACAGAACACTGTAAAGTAATTATGCTCTAACTTAAAGAAAGAGATGTTTGGCCAGAGACTAGGAATGTGGTCTTCTTCCTGCCCCGGATAGCAATTTGAATTGTTTCAAATTATTTTTGATTATCAAACTATGGCTTGCTTTATTAGACATGCACAAAATGCAGTCTTGCAGGGCTCCAGTTACATTTGGAATATGCTTTCAGGCTTCTAATGATGGAGACTGTGAGTTTATCCATTTCAGGGCTGGCTATGTAATGGATCCTCAATCCATAACTCTAGAGCAAACACGCACATGAACGAATGAATGGGTGTCAGTTTGCTAAGATGAAAATCTTACAGTTGGGGTCTTCCATCCTCAATAATTTGACAACTCTGCTGACTCGAGGAGGTGCTGTGACAGTGACCAGCAGCTCCAAATGAAGTTAACAATAAACAATGGCTTTCCTGACAGAGAGGGACGCTCGGGAAATGTGGAAAGCAAAACTAGAAAGAGAATGCTTGAAGGGAAACATTTATTCAAGGAAGTGACAAGTTGAAGGTGACTTTAAAAGATAAAAGGAAAGGCATTGTTGACCTTATGGTAGAAAGGCTTTATTGTCTCTGTGGAGAAAAATCAATGAGAATTCTAGAGTGAAAATAGAGGATATGGGTTTATCAGAGCGTGCTGTGGACAGGTGCAGCAATGGCTTTGTCTCAGGGGAAGCTTTTATAGCCTCACGAGGAAGGGGCTTCCAGGCACAAGTCACAGGCCAGCTGGGGTGCAGTCCTGATAAATTGAACAGTGGGTCTTTCAGAACAGGAAACTGACTCAGAAAGGATTTATACTTCTGTGTTATAGGGAAAGGAAAGTGGACCCTGTAAGGAGATCTTTGTTTCAAAAAAGGGAGAACTTGAGCATCACATTAAGTTGATGGGAACAAGTATATATAGAGAGGCAGGTGTGAGAACAGAAGCTACATCAACAGCAGTAATCAGTGACATGGGATCAGAGAGAAAGGCCCGGACACCGGGCAGACGATATTGGACCACACTTGGGAGAAGAGTGGGGACAGGAAGCTGGGGAGGAGGGGATAAAGGAGGAGAATGATAGGGTCATAAGCTTGGATCAGAGGCTATTGACAAAGGAGGCAGAATGATTCCAATCTGTCCTTCCATCGTCTCTCTCAAGGACTTGGTTTTCAAACTGGCAAGGTAGAACCAAGAGTGTGTGGAAGGGAATCGTAACCATGTATTGCTAAGGAAGTAGGGAGAACCAAGCTCAGATTAACTATATTCCAGAGATTTAAGGAGTTAGGACTATATGAAGCTGTTGTCAATAATTTATGAGAAATTGTAGAAAATTAGTATTGTCAGGCAGATTGTCTTAGTCCACTGGGGATTCTATAACAAAATACCAAAAACTGGTTAGTTAATAAACAGCAAAAAAATTATGTGTCACATTCTAGAGGCTGGGAATCCAAGGTCAAGGTGCCGGCAGATTCAGTGTCTAGAGAATACCCTGTTCCTAGCTCATAGATGGCTGTCTTTATTGTGTTCTCACACAGCAGAAGGAGACAAAGAACTGTGGGGGTCTCTTTTTAAGGGTAAGAATCCCATTCGTGAGCGTCTACTCTCATGACCTCATCACCTCCCGAAGGCCTTGACTCCAAATATGCTCACACTGGAGGTAGGTTTTAACATAGAATTTTTGGGGGGGACATGAAAATTCAGTCTATAGCACACATTAACACAGTTTTCGCAAGAGCCATCAATGGCCTATAGGGAGCCTTTGTGTGATTTAGCAAAAGACACCTCTTCCTCAAGATATTTTGCTTCCATCTGTTGGAAAATTATCGTAATATTGTTTTTAAAGAATAGGACATTTTACAGCCTTCTGCTAGAATGATTTTTATAGTATTCAATGCTAAAATCTACAGTATCTACTGTGTATGTCATCCCTCCTTATAAGTGACATACTTAAGTAATGTATCGCCTGTAGTCCTTGCACAGAGTCTCTGATTTTAGGAGAGAAAAATGGTAGGTTATAGGAAATTATAGAATAGGAGTGTGATGTGATCCTTGGAAAAACTGAAGGGAAAACTGCAGTCAACTATTCTACTTGGGAACATTTAGAAAATAAAGTGATCAGTAGCACTCATTAAGAATGTTGATTGATGGAGAAAAGGTAACTTGATAGACTAGTCTGTTAAAATTATATTTAATAGGGATAACTTGTAGATTTCAACCCTTGAGTCTGAAAGCAGAGCCATAGGTGTAACATCAGGGAAAGACATGATTTAGCAGAAGCATGCATGAAAAGAATTCCTGTTGCCAGGAATCTCAACAAAAACAGCTGGTGAAAAGTGATGCCTATACAGAATTTGGGGATCCTAGGCTGTATCAGTAAAATGATTAATTAATTAACTTTTGGCCGTGCTGAGTCTTTGTTGCTGCGCAGGCTTTCCTCTAGTTGCAGTGAGTTGGGGCTACTCTCTACAGTGTGCAGGCTTCTCACTGTGGCTCCTTTTTTGTTGCAGAGCAGGGGCTCTAGGGCAAGTGGGCTCAGAAGTCATGGTGTGAGGGCTTAGTTGCTCCAAGGCATGTGGTATCTTCCCTGACCAGGGATCGAACCGATGTCCCCTGCATTGGTTGGCAAATTCTGAACCACTGAACCACCAGGGAAGTCCTACAGCAGTAATATTAGAAAGACGAGATTAGGACCCCTTGTGATGTTTTTTCAGCTCAGACTATGATTTTACATCTGGTTCTGGTTCCATACATGAAGACAGATACACCTAACCTGGAAGAAATGCAAGTGTTTGTCTAGGAAAGTGAGAAAAATGGAAAAATGCGTTGTTTGTGTAGCAGTCCAAGGAACGGGTGGCATTAGCTTGTGTGATAGGAAAAAATTACTCATCATTTGTAACTTTCCTGTTGGTTAGTTGTGCCTAAACATTCTTTTGTTTGCTGAAAACAAAGTCTTCCTTGGAATAATAACCCTGGGCATTCTGGAATTCGAGACTGGACAGAGGGCAGCCAAGTGGAAAGGTTTTGGGGAGGCAGCATGTGTAGGATGGGGATCAGTGGGTTGAGAAAGCCTCTCCAACACGTCAATACAATCTTGGCTAAAGTTTATATTGCTCACTCTGCCTTGTGAAAGGTAGTTGTTGTTGCAGGCTGAGATGAACTGTGGAGTCCTGCTTCAAGGTGGGCTAGGTCACCTTGGGAAAGAGAATTTTCATAGGGACGGTAACAGATACAGAAGTGTGTAAACTGAAAAAATTAGTAGCAGTTGCTTTCTTAAATCTCTTTGAATCCCCTCTTCCCACTTTGTCAAACCATTCATTTGTGGAAGACATGTGGTCATCTCTCCTGCAGACTTTCCTCTGTTCTGGACTTGGCTAGTTGCTTCTTGTGCAGCTGAACTTGTTTTTCTATCCTTCTAGATTCTGTAATTTCTCTAGACTTGTAGCCAGGTCTAGGCACTCGATTAGATTCAGGTTCAGTTTTGCCTATGCTTCACACTGATGCATACAGTGATCCATTTCCCCCAGTTTTTGTGTGATGCTAAGACGATCAGCAGGCTTAAGAGTTGTCTGTCTGATCCATTCATTAAGAAATTTCCCATCAATTTGCTGTATGACACAGGGAACCCAAAGCCAGTGTTCTGTGACAACCTAGAGGGGAGGGATGGGGAGGAAGGTGGCAGGGAGGTTTAAGAGGGAGGGGACAATGTATACCTATGGCTGGTTCATGTTGACATGTGGCAGAAACCATCATAATATTGAAATCATCCTCCAATTAAAAGTAAAATAAAATTTAAAAAATTTCCTATCAACTCAATTATTTAACATCCATCAGTGATTTTTGTGTAGATACACTCTTTAATTATGGGTTGAAAAGTGGCCTTTTAAATTTGATTATTACTTCTACTCGTGTTATCTGAATTCTTCTATAAAGAACCACTTACTCATCAACCATTTGGTTATCCTGAAATATAGTTCATAGAGGAAAATCAAGATAAATTCTCAATTCTTACCTTTTGTCAATTTTCAGAATAGTGAATTGATATTCTAGCAATCTCTAAAAGTGACTAATGCTTGTTATTATTTTAAATGATAGTATAACCCAGGCAGTACTCTAAGATGGTTTCCTTCTGCCTTTAATTCTTGACAGACTTTCCCTGGGATGGTTCACTCTTCCTTCACCACATTTCCGCTATTTCTTCATAAAGCAATTTTGGTCTTACTAAGAGTGTTAAATAAGATAAAGTGTTCAAGGCTCTAGACAGACAGTAAGGGTTAGAACTATGGGAATGGTTATTATGAGAAGAGACTTTCACCTCATCGACCCACCCAGACAAATGAGAATCCCTGCCAAACATAAATACCTCCTCTCTGCTGGACCCGCAGGGATTCAACCTGCTCAGTCCTACATTATGATTCAATGGTAGCTTGATTCATCAGAAGATCAGGCAGCTGGGTCCTTGAAGCCTGTCCTGGAGAGAACTCACTTCCTCTCCCTTACTGTGCTCACCAATACTGTTTCTTAATGCTGACACTATTTATCCTATACTTACCTTTCTTTCCACATATGCGTCTTTTGTGGACTTTGGCATGAAAATGATCAATATTTCTCATGGTCGTGGCACACGTGCGGCTCTGGGTTCACTCTCCATCCTTTCCTCTGCTCCATGTCAGTAGTCTGTCTACATCCTTGGGCTTCCTTGCCCTCTGGCTTCTGGCTGGGTTGTACAGCGGGAGCACAGACAGGGGACCTGGAGTGAGGGGATGGTTCATTGCAGCAGCGCCCTCCCTGCCAGGTCACTGTGGCTGGGCTGTATCCTCTGTCGTGGGCTGCAGCTCCCACCTGGAAGTCCTCTTCCTGTGTCCTCCCAAGTTCCTGGCGTGTGCTGATTCTCCATCTGGTAGCAGCTCCCTGGCATTTCAAGGTACCAGGTAGTGTGCCCTTCATTGGTTGCTTTTCCAAAAATCCTCCCCTTGACTTTGTAGTAGTGCTTTTATTAAGCTCGGCTTAAATTTCCCAACGCAAGGGTACAAACTGTCCCACTGAGTGACAGGGACGAAGTGCTTTATGTGACTAAAACATCAGCAACAACCTAAAATAATCACAAATTGTAGGGGATTAGTTTATCAAATTTTGGTGTGACATAATATGTAGCCATCTGAATTTGAGTGTTTGAAAAAATATTTAATGACAAATGAAAATGTTCATGGTGTAACATTCAGGATTATCCAGTTTTGTAAACTAAAGTGTGTATCTGTTGTGTGTATGTAGAAAAACAATTATTTTCCTTTAACTTAAGTTCTACGTAGCGTTGTGGTTGATTTTGACTTACCTCATGCTCTGTTTGCTTCCCAAATTAGAAAATGGAAAGGTGGAGTTTTGTAAGAATAAAATCAATACATTTCATTATTTCTATATTATTTAAATCAGTTTTCTATGTAATGTCATGAATGGCAATTAAAGCAATGCCAGAAGAGATCCTTTGGGGCTGATGTTTTTTCCTATTTGTATGATGTTTTTATGTCTATAACTTGCTTTAAATTACTTCAGCATAGATGTGAGTGTGTATATGTGTGAAGGTGTATGTATATAAGTGTGTGTATGTGTTCCTCTAAGCAGCTCTCGAGGGGCTGTCAGTTGCCTTAATCAACAATTTATGCCCCAGGCGTGATCAGCTAGTGCTTAATCAGAAAGGCCAGACCCTAAAGGCAGCCGCTGCAGCATTTAAGCTGTCTATATCTCAGTCACCCCAGAGCCTTCATTAATTAGCATGATGAAGGTCAGAAATGAGTTTTCACAGATGAAATGTATTGTCTTGTTAATCTACGTAACAGATGTTAGAAACAGGCACTTCTTAGTGGAAATTAAAGGGTCTCCCGATATGTGAATTGTCTAGACTATAGAGACAGTTGCCACCCTTGCCAGTCTTAGAGCCTGTTCTCTTGGGGACGGCCCCTGAGGTTTGGTCCTTACGTAGTTCTATGTCAGGTTGCAGAGTGGAATGATTCTAGTTGCTGTCTGTGGACGATTAGGGTGGCAGAATCCTGCCTCTGGGATGTTGAGGCATCTGCCTCTGGTTAATGTTCCACGTAAGATAGACTCAGAGCATCTAAAAACCTAGAGAGCTTATATAACCTGGTTTGTGCTTACTCACTATTAAAGTCTCTTTAGTTGATATCTGTACATATGGCAGAATTTGGTCTGAGACCTGCTTTCATAACAACCTGGTAGCAAGGCTGCGGAGGTGAGCTACTTTTAAGACTGGCCAAGACAAGAGGCTGAGTCTTGGATGACCAAAGTAGTATAAGTCCATTTGTAATGTAGAGGATTTGGATTCCAAGGGATGTGTTGGAATACTATGAATTACAAAGAGCTACTTGAGGATGGAATCACGAGAAAGTGCTCTTTGTCCAGTTGAAAACGAAGTAGCTAAAGAGTGTGTAGCAGAATGAAATGTTCCCCCAAAGCAAAAGTTTTGGCTTTGGGGGAACATTGCGCCCTGTGCCTTTGCAGGGTTTCTGTCCTTCAGCTGGTCTTGAGACCAGGATGTTCCTGGGAGAGAACAGATCAGAGCCTCAGAAGGTGGGCAGGAGCCTCCCAGGTCAGAGGAGGAGGAAACGGTTATGAAAATAACGTCAGGACTGAAAGGGAAATGGTAGCCCCCTTGGATGTCTCCAGGAGCCAGCACATAGATGCAAATCACTCAAGGCCTTAGTGACTCCCAAGATTAGGAAATAAGGCATCAGTCGTTGTGGGCATATTGAATGTATTGAACACTGTACTTGCTTCAGTTCAGTTCATTCGCTCTGTTGTGTTCGACTCTTTGCGACCATATGGACTGTAGCTCACCAGGCTCCTCTGTTCATGAGATTTTCCAGGAAAGAATCCTGGAGTGGACAGCCATTCCCTTCTTCAGGGGATCTTGCCAACCCAGGGTCGAACCCCAGTCTTCTGCATTGCAGGCAGATTCTTTACAGTCTGAGCCACGAGGAAGTCAAATATAAACAATATTTCTATTTACTAAAATTCCACTGTTCTAAAACTATTAAGACAGCTGGATAATATTATAGTCTATATAACAAAATGAAGTTAATTCATTTAGTATTTGATGGTATATTTTATGGGCTAGGTTAACCCTATAAACCTTTGAGATACAGTTCTCTCCAGGAGACCAGCTTATTGGGTAAGAAGGACTTTGAAAGTGAAAGTCGCTCAGTTGTGTCTGACTCTTTGCAACCCCATGGACTATACAGTCCATGGAATTCTCCAGGCCAGAATACTGGAGTGGGTAGCCTTTCCATTCTCCAGGGGATCTTCCCAACCCAGGGGTCAAACCCAGGTCTCCCGCATTGCAGGTGGATTCTTTACCAGCTGAGCCACAAAGGAAGCTCAAGAATACCGGAGTGGGTTGCCTCTCCCTTCTCCAGATCTTCCTGACCCAGAAATTGAACCGGGTCTCCTGCATTGCAGGCGGATTCTTTACCAACTGAGCTATCAGGGAGTTAAGCAGGACTTGACTTTTTCTCTAAACTTCTCTGTCAACTTGTCTTTCTCTGCCCCTTGATGAACATCTGGGCAGTTCCCATAGCTTTTCCAATAGTTCTCAGGTTAATACATTATCTAATTTTCCAAGCATTAGTAAGTCCAGTCCAGTTGAATAGCAAAATTTAATCTTCTGTCCAATTTAAAGTCTCTCCTCTCCACAGTGTGGACCCTTGTTCGGTAGATACTAGCAGGGGGAAAGGGGACATGGTTGGATTCTTCACTGTTCCTCCCTCTTCTACTCATTCTTCTGACTGCAGCTTTGGCTTCTCCAGGGTTAGGGCTAGAAAGAGAGGGAGAGAAAGAGGCAGAAGATGCTTGGCTTGTCTTAAAATGTAGATTACAGTGTAGTTGTAATGGTCATTGGTGTTCTCTGGGCAAGGCCAGTGGATAATGGCCAATTCCTTCTCTATAGGGCTTTCTCATATGTCCAGTTCCTCTTGAACCTCCCTCCCACCTCCTACCCCATCCCACCCCCTCTAAGTTGTCAGAGAGCATAGGATTTGAGTTCCCAGCTCATACAGCAAATTCCCACTGGCTGTCTATTTTACACATGGTAATGCATACTCTCTCAATTTGTCCCACCCTCTCATTCCCCCACTGTGTCCGCAAGTGTGTTCTTTATGCATCTCCATAGGGCTTTCTCTTAGATTTCCCAGAGGTAGCTTTCCTGAGGCCCTCCTATGTTGCTTCCTTAATATGTACTTTCCAGGACAATCTCTGACTCTCAGTGGCCCCCTCCACACCCCTTCTGGTGGGATCACCTTGCCCCTCCAGTGGATTCGAGCCTTCCTCCCTTCTGAGGGATCCCTATCTAACACTTGGTTTGCATAAATGCATCTTTGCCCCTCGTCAAGCACCAGTCAGTTGCAACACATCCCTCTTAACTGTACCACCAAGAGCCTCTCTGGCCAGCCAGACTCTCGCATTTTGACAGTTTCAGGTATAGGTTGGCTCCAGACTCTGTCTACCAATCACCAGAGTCAATCTATCAAACTCTAAGACTTGAAACTCATACTTCTGTGGCTTCAACTTCCTACTTCCTTCCCCTTTACCAGTGGGAAGGGAGGAGAAATGCCATACCAAGTCTTTTTCTAAAAAAACTTTCCACTTCCCAATCTTTGTGACAAATCCTCAAGCCTGTCCCAATGTGGGGAGTGAAGGACTGCACAGCCTGCCTCTTATGTCTAAGCTCATCCTACACAGCTGATCTTGTCCTATTGTTCTCAGCAGCCAGGAGAGGGAAAGGCATATTTAACATCTTGTAGCTAGCGCAGCAGCAGCTCTGACTACGGCTTCCCTGGTGGCTCAGTGGTAAAGAATCCGCCTGCCAGTGCAGGAGATGTGGGTTCAATCCCTGTTCTGGGAAGAAGCCCTGGAGAAGGAAATGACAACACATTCCAGTATTCTCACGTGGGAAATTCCCGAGACAGAGGAGCCTGGTGGGCCACAGTCCATGCGGTCGCAAAAGAGTCAGGCATGACTTTGCAACTAAACAATTAGAACAATAAGCTCTAACTACACACTCCCAGAGGCAGTTCTGTTTAAAGTGAAATATTCCAGAGGAGTCATGATAATTAAGATCTCTACTGCAATAGAAGCAAGCAGATCATGCCTGCTAGAAAAATCTACCAGGCCAATATCATCACGTTCACTGTGATTCAGTTTGAAGAATTTGGAGACTACAAGTGCATTAACTATTCAGGATTACTTAGCTTTGGGGAAGTCCCTGGAGACCTCCATTTCGCATTGACTGCCAACTGGTTTCTGTCCAGGCAAAATTGGAGCTACACCAAGCTTCTCCAAATTCTCTCTCTCTCTCTCTGAGTCTCATATCAGGATGGAACAGGCAGTTCACTGAATAGTCTTTATTGGACTACGATCTAATTCTATGGCTTTCATTGACGGTCAGTGTAATGAGCAACAGTTTGCAGTTTCCTTTCAGCTATACTAGAAACGTCAGGAAAAAAAGCAAATCTAATGGAGAAATTACTAGCTATCTTTAATCTTCCTGTAGACATCAAAGTTCTAAGACAAAGATGGAAATTCTAGAGAGAATACAGAAATATCAACACTGCTTTATAACTCCTGTGTCAACGAGTCTTTGTTACAGGAGACACAGAACTGAAAATTACTGGTGATTTTTCTGCCCCATTTGGGGACAATTCCTATTACAAATAGCTGAAAAAAATTTTCTGGAAGTTGTAATAATCGCATCTGGGCCAGAATGGAAGAAAGAAACTATTGGAACTATTTAGTTTCCATGCCAAGAACAAGAACAATTTAAAAAGTTTTATTTATTTTTAAACATTTTATTTTGTATTGGGGTATAGCTGATTAACAAATATTGTAATCATTTCAGGTGAACAGCAAAGGGACCCAGCCACACATATGCTGCTGCTGCTGCTAAGTCGCTTCAGTCGTGTCCAACTCTGTGTGACCCCATAGACGGCAGCCCACCAGGCTTCCCCGTCCCTGGGATTCTCCAGGCAAGAACACTGGAGTGGGTTGCCATTTCCTTCTCCAATGCATGAAAGTGAAAAGTGAAAGTGAAGTCACTCAGTTGTGTCCGACTCTAGCGACCCCATGGACTGCAGCCTACCAGGCTCCTCTGTCCATGGGATTCTCCAGGCAAAAGTACTGGAGTGGGGTGCCACGTATCCATTCTCTTCCAAAGTCCCCTCCCATTCAGGCTGCCAAATAACACTGAGCAGAGTTCCATGTGCTACATAGTAGGGCCTTGTTTGTTATCTGTTTTAAATATAGCAGTATGTACATGGCCATCCCAAACTCCCTAATTATCCCTTCCCTGCATCCTTCTCTTCAGCAGCTGTAAGTCTGAAGAACAATTTTAATAGAAGTAAAAGGTAGCTTCTGACTGAAACATTCTCCCTGTTTGCCCAGCATCCTTTTAAATCTTCACAGCCTAGAACACTGTTTCTTAGCCTTTTATACATTATAACCCAATAAGGAGATTTTTCAGAAAATTTTCCTCATCTCTTCCCATGAAAATTTAATACCGTAAGCCTAATTTTGTTTGTGTAAACATTAAAGTATGTTTATAGACTTATCATCTTTATCTGCATACCTACATCTATGTGTGTGTATTATACATAAAAGGAGTAAAAAAATTTTTTTACCTATATTAACTTCGTAGGGCTTCCATAACAAAGTATTGGGTTGGCCAAAGAGTTCATTTGGCCAAGAGTTCTGTAAGATGGTATGGAAAAATCAGAATGAACTTTCTGGCCCACCCAATACCATAAATTTGGTGACAACACAGTTTATTCTTTTATGGACCCCTTGGCTTGCAGCTGATAACTCCAGTCTCTGCGGCGGGCTTCACAGGGCTTTCTTCTCTTTCTCTCAACTCTTCTGCTTTCTGCAAGAACACTCTCATTGGATTAGAGTTTGCCTTGATCCAGAATGACCTCCTTTCATGCCTTACCTTAATTATATCTTCAAATACCCTATTTCTGATAAGGACATATTCTGAGGTTCTAGGGGGACATAGATTTGGGGGATGCTATTCAATCCACTCAGATCCCAAGAACCAATTTTTGTGCCCTTAAAGATGATATCATCCTTATTGAGAATACCACTTCCCTGGTGGCTCAGATGGTAAAAGCGTCTGCCTACAATGCAGAAGACCCGGGTTCGATCCCTGGGTTGGGAAAATCCCCTGGAGAAGGAAATGGCAGCCCACTCCAGTATTCTTGCCTGGAAAATCCCATGGACAGAGGAGACTGGCAGGCTACAGTCCATGGGGTCGCAAAGAGATGGACATGACTGAGTGGCTTCACTTTGACTTTTCACTTTCAAAGCTTAGAAAATAAATGGTATTCAAAACACTCTAGAATTGACATCTAGCTTATTTGGAGAAATGAATGTTGTCAGCTCTCTGAGGAGATCCCCCGACAAGTCCTCTGTTGGTGACTTCTGTATTAATGGTTCTCTGCTAAGAGATGCCGTGGTCCCCCAAGGAAAGTCACAGCACTGTCAGTCCATCTGCCTTCCCACATCCCTCGCCACCTGCTGAAGGGGTTCTTTAACTTCTCTCATCCTCCACTGCATCGTCTACTTCCTAGAGTTAATTTTGGCTTTAACTGAGGTCATACGCAAGGAAGGGTTGCTCAGTGTCTACCAGAGAAAATCAATGATTAGCAGGTTCTTTCTTTCCCTTTTTTTTAAGTTGAGCCTTGCAAACTCTTTGCAAGCATGTGGGATCTAGTTTTGCAGCATGTGGGATCTAGTACCCTGACTGGCAACTGGACCTGGGCCCCCTGCATTGGGAGCTTGGAGTCTAGCCACTTGATCAGCAGGGAAGTCCTAGTAGTTGTTTTATCATTCTTTTTCCCCCAGGATGTCTTCCCTGGGATATGATGTTCTCTTGCTAGTTTCTCTCTCTAGCAGTGAGTTTTAAGACTTTTTTTTTTGGCTATCTCTACCATAATTCCTAGACTTTCCAGGTGGCACTAGTGGTAAAGAACCTGCCTGCCAATGCAGGAGATGTAAGAGATGCAAGTTCGATCCCTAGATGGGCAAGATCCCCTAGAGAAGGGAATGGTCACCCATTCCAGTATTCTTGCCTGGAGAATCCCACGGACAGAGGAACCTGGCAGGCTACAGTCCACGGAGTCACAAAGAGTCAGACATGACTGAAGTGACTTAGCATGCATGCACGCACCATGATTCCCAGTTAATCACAGCCCATCTGATCCTTTACAAGGTTCAGCTTTGCTTTCCACCAGGAAATCATGAAAATTCCTTTCATTGGCTCACAAATCTTGCCTTGATATACGTTGGGGAACCATGCACAGGGAAGGGCCAGCCATCAGTGTGGTGAACCATGTCAGGAAAAACGTGGGTGCATTGGTCGGCTCTGGCACACTCCAGGGGCAGGGGCAGAGGGGGCTCTGTGTGACTTCCCTTCTAGAAAGGTAAGGAACCTAAGCAGTGGCTTCTTGGGGAAAATACTTTACTGTATCACATGCTTGTGAATAATTTGCATTTCAGGGCATTCATCTTGGCATACTTCTAACTTCAGGGTTTTTATTTATTTATTTTTTTAATTGATTTTTATTTTTTAGTTTGTTTTGCTTTACAATACTGTATTCATTTTGCTATACATTGACATGAATCAGCCACGAGTGTACATGAACTCCCAATCCCGACCCCCACCTCCCCCCTCCCCCC
>SJXQ01004314.1:441086-647988 GCA_006408695.1 Aepyceros melampus
TATCTCCTCACTGCCGCCCCTCCTGACCTTGAACATGGAATAGCTCCTCTAGGCCCTCCTGCGCCTGTGCAGCCACCGCTCTTTGGACGTGGGGCTGCTCCTCCTGGCCGCCGCCCCTGACCTCGGATGTGGGGTAGCTCCTCTCAGCTGATCCTGTGTTGTCGCAGCGTGGCACTCTCAGCTGCTGCCCCTGACCTTGGACGTGGGATAGCTCCTCTCAGCCACACTATATGCGTAAGTCGCATTATGTGCGGTCATGGTGGAGAGGTCTGACAGAATGTGGTCCACTGGAGAAGGGAATGGCAAACCACTTCAGTATTCTTGCCTTGAGAACCCCATGAACAGTATGAAAAGGCAAAATGATAGGATACTGAAAGAGGAACTCCCCAGGTCAGTAGGTGCCCAATATGCTACTAGAGATCACTGGAGAAATAACTCCAGAAAGAATGAACGGATGGAGCCAAAGCAAAAACAATACCCAGTTGTGGATGTGACTGGTGATAGAAGCAAGGTCCGATGCAGTAAAGAGCAATATTGCATAGGAATCTGGAATGTCAGGTCCATGAATCAAGGCAAATTGGAAGTGGTCAAATAGGAGATGGCAAGAGTGAATATTGACATTCTAGGAATCAGTGAACTAAAATGGACTGGAAAGTGGGGGAATTTAACTCAGATGACCATTATATCTACTATTGTGGGCAGGAATCCCTTAGAAGAAATAGAGTAGCCATCATGGTCAACAAGAGAGTCCAAAATGCAGTACTTGGATGCAATCTCAAAAATGACAGAATGATCTCTGTTCATTTCCAAGGCAAACCACTCAGTATCACAGTAATCCAAGACTATGCCCCAACCAGTAACTCTAAAGAACCTGAAGTTGAACGGTTCTATGAAGACCTACAAGACCTTTTAGAACTAACACCCAAAAATGATGTCCTTTTCATTATGGGGGACTGGCATGCAAAAGCTGGAAGTCAAGAAACATCTGGAGTAACAGGCAACTTTGGCCTTGGAATGCGGAATAAGCTGGGCAAAGGCTAATAGAGTTTTGCCAAGAAAATGCACTGGTCATAGCAAACACCCTCTTCCAACAACAAAGGGAAGACTCTACACTTGGACATTACCAGATGGTCAACACCAAAATCAGATTGATTATATTCTTTGCAGCCAAAGATGGAGAAGCTCTATACAGTCAGCAAAAGCAAGACTAGGAGCTGACTGTGGCTCAGATCATGAACATCTTATTGCCAAATTCAGACTTAAACTGAAGAAAGTAGGGAAAACCACTAGACCATTCGGGTATGACCTAAATCAAATCCCTTATGATTATACAGTGGAAGTGAGAAATAGATTTAAGGGTCTAGATCTGATAGATAGAGTGCCTGATGAACTATGGAAGGAGGTTTGTGACACTGTACAGGAGACAAGGATCAAAACCATCCCCATGGAAAAGAAGAGCAAAAAAGCAAAATGGCTGTCTGAGGAGGCCTTACAATGGCTGTGAAAAGAAGAGAAGCAAAAAGCAAAGGAGAAAAGGAAAGATTTAAGCACCTGAATGCAGAGTTCCAAAAAATAGCAAGAAGATATAAGAAAGCCTTCCTCAGTGATCAATGTAAAGAAATAGAGGAAAAGAACAGAATGGGAAAGACTAGAGATCTCTTCAGGAGAATTAGAGACACCAAGGGAACATTTCATGCAAAGATAGGCTCAATAAAAGACAGAAATGGTATGGATCTAACAGAAGCAGAAGATATTAAGAGAACAATGGCTGTGAAAAGAAGAGAAGCAAAAAGCAAAGGAGAAAAGGAAAGATTTAAGCACCTGAATGCAGAGTTCCAAAAAATAGCAAGAAGATATAAGAAAGCCTTCCTCAGTGATCAATGTAAAGAAATAGAGGAAAAGAACAGAATGGGAAAGACTAGAGATCTCTTCAGGAGAATTAGAGACACCAAGGGAACATTTCATGCAAAGATAGGCTCAATAAAAGACAGAAATGGTATGGATCTAACAGAAGCAGAAGATATTAAGAGGCGGCAAGAATACACAGAACTGTACAAAAAAGATCTTCACAACCCAGATAATCACGATGGTGTGATCACTTACCTAGAGCCAGACATCCTGGAATGTGAAGTCAAGTGGGCCTTAGAAAGCATCACTATGAACAAAGCTAGTGAAGGTGATGGAATTCCAGTTGAGCTATTTCAAATCCTGAAAGATGATGCTACTTCCTCAGTGATCAATGTAAAGAAATAGAGGAAAACAACAGAATGGGAAAGACTAGAGATCTCTTCAAGAAAATTAGAACTATCAAGGGAACACTTCATGCAAAGGTGGGCTCAATAAGGGACAGAAATGGTAGGGACCTAACAGAAGCAGAAGATAAAAGATGGCAAGAATACACAGAACTGTACAAAAAAGATTTTCACAACCCAGATAAAAACGATGGTGTGATCACTCACCTAGAGCCAGACATCCTGGAATGTGAAGTCAAGTGGGCCTTAGAAAGCATCACTATGAACAAAGCTAGTGAAGGTGATGGAATTCCAGTTGAGCTATTTCAAATCCTAAAAGATGATGCTATGAAAGTGCTGCACTCAATATGCTAGGAAATTTGAAAAACTCAGCAGTGGCTACAGGACTGGAAAAGATCAGTTTTCATTTCAATCCCTAAGAAAGGCAATACCAAACAATGCTCAAACTACCACTCAATTCCACTCTTCTCACACACCAGGAAAGTAATGTTCAAAATTCTCCAAGCCAGGCTTCAGCAATACGTGAAGGCGGAACTTCCAGATATTCAAGCTGGTTTTAGAAAAGGCAGAAAAATCAGAGATCAAGTTGCCAATATCTGTTGGATCATCAAAAAAGCAAGAGAGTTGCAGAAAAGCATCTATTTCTGCTTTATTGACTATGCCAAAGCCTTTGACTGTGTGGATCACAATAAACTGTGGAAAATTTTGAAAGAGATGAGAATACCAAATTATCTGACCTGCCTCTTGAGAAATTTGTATGCAGGTCAGGAAGCAACAGTTAGAACTGGACATGGAACAACAGACTGGTTCCAAATAGGAAAGGAGTACTTCAAGGTTGTATTTTGTCACTCTGCTTATTTAACTTATATGCAGAGTAAATCATGTGAAATGCTGGGCTGGAAGAAGCACAAGCTGAAATCAAGATTGCTGGAAGAGCTGAGCGCCAAAGAATTGATGCTTTTGAACTGTGGTGTTGGAGAAGACTCTTGAGAGTCCCTTGGACTGCAAGGAGATCCAACCAGTCCATTCTGAAGGAGATCAGCACTGGGAATTCTTTGGAAGAAATGATGCTGAAGCTGAAACTCCCATACTTTGGTCACCTCATGCGACGAGCTGACTCATTGGAAAAGACCCTGATGCTGGGAGGGATTGGGGGCAGGAGGAGAAAGGGACGACCGAGGATGAGATGGCTGGATGGCGTCACTGACTCGATGGACATGAGTCTGAGTGAACTCCGGGAGATGGTGATGGACAGGGAGGCCTGGCGTGCTGCTATTCATGGGGTCGCAAAGAGTCAGACACAACTAAGCAACTGAATAGAACTGAACTCAAAGAATTTATCCATTTCATATAAGTTGTTTATTGTCAAAGTTTTGTGTAATTTTTCGATTACCTTTTCAATGTCTGTACCGTCTGTAGTGAGTCTTCTGTTTTGTTTCTGATACAGTTAATTTCTGTGTTCTTTGTTAATTTCCTGATCAACTAAGCAAGAGGTTTGTAATTTTTTTCTTTTCAAATAATTGTATTTCCCCAATATTTAGTCTCTATTTCGTTGACTTTCCCTGTTGTTTATTTTCCATTTTATGAGTTTGGTTTTTCCTGTTGCTTGTTTCCTTTTACTATGATTTTAATTGCAATACTTTTACTTGATTAATGAGACTGGAAATTAGAACATCACATTGGACTTGACTTCTGTAAATTTAAAGCTGTAGATTTCTCTCCAAGCACTGCATTGTTGGCATCACACTATTTTAAAAACTTGAAGTATGATTCATATACACTGGAATTTACTCCTTTGAAGCATGTAAATCTGCTGTTTTTAGTAAATTCACAAGGTTGAATAGTCATCACCACAATCTAATGCCAGAATATTTCATTACTCCAAGAAGATTCCCTATGCCTGTTAGTGGTCACTTTTGTTTCCACCTTTCCTCTAGCAAACGCATATCAATTGGACTGCATTTTGTTTACTATTCATCAGTTGATGTACATTTTGATTGCGTCCTCTGATTGTATCCTGACTTTTATCAGTAATGCTTCCATGAACATTCATGTACAAGTTTTTGTTTGAACATATGTTTTCAGTTCTCCTGAGTATATACCCAGAAGTGGAATTGCTGAGTCATATGATAGCTCTATGTTTAATATTTTGAAGGACCACCAAACCGCTTTCCACAGTGCCTGCACAGTTTTGCATTTCCACCCCCCTAGATTAATCTATATTTGCTCTAGTATAAGTTATTTAATTTTTTATTATAGCCACCCTAGTGTGTGTGTCAGAGAAGGCATTGGCACCCCACTCCAGTACTCTTGCCTGGAAAATCCCATGGACAGAAGAGCCTGGTAGGCTGCAGTCCATGGGGTCACTAAGAGTTGGTCACAACTGACCGACTTCACTTTCACTTTTGACTTTCATGCATTGGAGAAGGAAATGCAACCCACTGCAGTGTTCTTGCCTGGAGAATCCCAGGGATGGGGGAGCCTGCTGGGCTGCTGTCTATGGGGTCGCACAGAGTCGGACTCGACTGAAGCGACTTAGGAGCAGCAGCAGCAGCAGCAGTGTGTGTGAAGTGCTATCACATTGTGGTTTAGATTTTCATTTCCCTAATGACTAATGATATTGGATATCTTTTCTCTTACTCAAGGGGTGGTCAGCCTTTTTGTTTAATTCAGGCTTTCAGTTGAGTGGGTAAGGCCCGCCCACAGTGGGGAGGACAATTTGCTTTACTCAGTCTACTGATATAAATGTTAATCTCTTCCAAATACACCCGGAATAATGTTTGGCCACATATCTGGGCACCCTGTTACTCAGTCAAGGTGACACATAAAATTAGTCATCACACTCACCTTCAAGACTAGAGGGATTAAGCTCCACCTCCTGGCTGGGAAAGTTTCTACAGACTTTTGACATTCTTCTGTAAGGAAAATTTGTCACTTTTCCACATTGAGTTAGTCTTTGTTCCTCACAACCAACCAAATGGGCCCTAACACAGAAGGCCTAAAAGCCATGAAGGAGATAAATATTCCTTTGGTGTGATATTTTAGATTAAATTTAAATCATAGAAATGAAAAATCCAGATCCTTTCCTCATATTCTATGGAATTCATTGTCTTTCTGGTGGCGTTTGCTGAAGCTGACCTCCCACAATGGTCTGTTCCTCACAGTTATCATATTTTCTGAGTAGCTATTATGTGCCAAGGATGATGCTTGGCCTGAAACTATGTCCCGATGGCTCAGTGGTAAAGAATTCTCCTGCAGTGCAGGAGACCAGGTTTGATCTCCGGGTCAGGAAGATACCCTTGAATAGGAAATGGCAACTCATTCCAGTATTCTTGTCTGGGAAATTCATGGACAGAGAAGCCTGTTGGGGTGCAGTCCAAAGTGTTTCAAAGAGTCAGACACGACTGAGTGTGGAATAGCACACAAAGGCCAGAAGTCCTGGATTTAAGGAATTATAATCCAGTGGGTCAAACAGAGGTGCAAAATTAGAAGATTTGGGTTGAGACTTGCTTATCATTTATTCTGACCTTAGGCAGGTTAATTAAAAAAAATTCTTTTTGGCTGCACAGTGCAGCTTGCAGTAGCTTAGCTCCCAGACCAGGGATCAAACCCATGCCCTCTGCACTGGAAGGGTAGAGTCTTAATCACTGCACCACCACGGAAGAAGTCCCCAAAATTCTTTGAATGTCAGCTTCCTCATTTGTCAAAAGAATATGATGATAGTAATAATGATAATAATAATAGTGATAATAAGAATACATTGTTCACAGGGTTGTAGTAACTAAATAAAATGGTATTTGTGAAGGAAAAGGTAGTTTTTAGATCGCTGCACAAATACTGTTGTTCTCAGTAGCAACAGCAGGCAAGACAGGCAAGAATAGATGTAATTGTCTCCAATTTCTGTGACTTTAACATAGTAATTAAGTATCTTGTGCAGAATCACATAGCCAGTTCTGTGCACTGCTCACTTCAGAACACAGGTCTTTGCATTCTGTTATTTCCATCCCACTTCACGGCAAGAACCTGATGCATTCCTGTTTCCAAGGGCAGCCTGTCTGTTTTTTAACTTTTGGAACACATAAAAAGGCATAATATGAGATTAAAAAAAAAAAAACTTCTGGTTTGCATTTATCTTGGCAGTGTGAAGAAAACATATTTGTCTGAGCATGTTTAGAAATGGATGATAGTTTTTGATTCTTATCCATATCCTCCAGGCTTTCTTTGGGACACATAGATTATCTTTGGGGTTCAGGAAAACATAATGTCATTTTACTTTTCAAATCTTCAGGTGTTAGGAGTTTTGAGGGTTATTTTTCCATACTGCCCTTTCATTGTAGCTATTATTTTTTAATCTAATATTCATAATTCATTTAGTTGAAGAAGAGATTTCATTTTATGCCAATAAATATGTATGACTATTGGAAGAGGAAAAAAGTGCCTGAGATGTGAATGCTGGCAAGAATTATAGGGTACAGGATAGTGAGATAGAATGTGGGGATTATGTCACTGGGCTCCTCTGTGAAAACCACATGATTGAGAAGAAAATGGGAATCATCTTCTGCTGAAATTGATCAAGGAAATATCTTCAAAAGCAAACTGGAAAAAGATAGTTAAAAGGACACAGTTTATTTTACTTGTAAAATCATAATCCTTTATGGAAGATCTGGGTAAATAGACTTCAAAGTTTTGGCTTTGTTCAAGATTCCTTGACACATTGGGTGGCTTGCAAAAATAAATTCACTGTCTGGAAATTAGATTAATCACAGTTCATAACTTTCTACTTGGTACTTGGGAGCTAATTATATTATTGACCAGTGCTTATAATAAGATTACTATGTACCAGACTATATGCTAAGCATTTAACTAGCTATTAATTCACTTAATCCTCTCCATACTTTGGGAAGTAAGTATAATTATTGTTTCTATTTTATAGATAAGAAAAAAATGTTCAGTGTATTATAATCATCTGTATACATACTGATCTTTCCCTCTGGACATGAATTTATGAGGTTAGGGCTTGAGCCCTCATATTATTCATATCCCATGCTTAGCATAGACTCTGGTTCATAGGCAGTCAATAAATGTGATCTAACCTATGCTTCAGGAACCCACTGTCTGTATAATGAATTGAAGTTTACTGTTTAGGCAAAATCAAGTAAGAATTTATTTGTGGATGAAGAAAGGAGAAAAAGAAATGTAAAAAGATATGAAAAGATAAACAGTAACTGATATAAGATTGTAAGTAAAGGCAGAATTGTAAGTTGGGCTTCCTGGCTCAGTGGTAAAGGATCTACCTGCCAATGCAAGAAGCTGGGTTGAATCCCTGGGTCAGGAAGATCCCCTGGAGAAGGAAATGCAACCCACACCAGTCTTCTCACCTGGAGAATCCCACAGACAGAGGTACTCATGGGCTACAGTCCATAGTGTTGCAAAGAGTCAGACACGACTAAAGTGACTTAGCACACATGGACACAAAAGAGCTGTTAAAACTATCTTCATGGGTCACAGGACATGTACAGTCTCACTTCGTTTTATTGTGCTTTACCTTAGTGCACTTTGCAGATATGTATTTTTGTATAAATTGAAAATTGAATGTTTGTGGCAACCCTACATTGATCAAGTTCATCAGCATCATTTTTTTTCCAACAGCGTCTGCTCACTTTATGTCTCTATGACACATTTTGGTAATTCTAGCAGTATTTTAAGCTTTTCATTATCATTATATTTGTTATGGTGATTTGTCATCCGTGCTCTTTGATGTTACTATTGTAATTGTTTTGGGGCACTACAAACTGTGCCCATATCAGATGACTAACTTGATAAATGTGTGTGTGCTGACTGCTCCAAAGACAGGCCGTTCCCCCATCTCTCTCCCTCTCCTTGGGGCCTTCCTATCCCCTGACACACAACAGTATCAAAGTCAGGCCAGTTAACAATTGTACAACGCCCTCTAAGTGTTCAAGTGGAATAAAGAGTTATAGATTTCTCACTTTAAATCAAAAGCTAGAAATGATTAAGCTTAGTGAGGGCTAAAAACTAGGCTTCTTGTACCAGTTAGCCAAGTTGTGAATGCAAAGGAAAAGTTCTTGAAGGAAATTGAAAGTGCTACTTCAGTGAACGCACGAATGATATATTAAAAAAAAGCAGCATAGCCTTATTGCTGATGTGGAGAAAGTTGTAGTGGTCTGGATGGAAGATCAAACCAACCACAGCATTCCCTTAAGCCAAAGCCTGATTCAGAGCACAGCCCTAACTTGCTTCATTTCTGTGAAGGTTAAGAGACGTGAGAAAGTTGCAGAATTAAAATTGAAAGCTAACAGAGTTTGGTTCATGGGCTTAAAGAAAGAACCAGTGCAAGGTGAAGCAGTAGGTACTGATAAAGAAACTGCAGCAACTTATCCAGAAGATCTACCCAAGATAATTAATGAAGGTGGCTACATTAAACAGATTTTCAATATAGATGAAATAGTGTTATATTGGAAGAAGATGCCATCTAGGACTTTTGTAGCTAGATAGGAGAAGTCAATGCATGGCTTCAAAGCTTCAAAGGACAGGCTAATCCTCTTGTTAGGCTAAAGTGGCTGGTGACTTTAAGTTGAAGCCAATGCTCATTTAAGATCCTAAAAAGGCCCTTCACAATTATGCTAAATCTACTCTGCCTGTGCTCTGTCAGTGGAACAGTGAAGCCTGGATGCCAGCACATCTGTTGACAACATGCTTCACCGAGTATTTTCAACCTACTGTTGAGACCTACTGCCCAGAAAATAAAGATCACTTTACTGCTTATTGACAAACAACTGGTCATCCAAGAGCTGTGATGGAGATGTACGAGATTCATCTTTTCATGCCTGCTACACAACATCCATTTTAGGGCCCTTGGAACAAGCAGTAATTTTGCCTTTCAAGTCTTATGATTTGAGAAATACCTTGTAAGGTTATTGTTGCCATAGATAGTGATTCCTCTGATAGATCTGGGCAAAGTAAATTGAAAACCTTCTGGAAAGGGTTCACCGTTGCAAATATCATTAAGAACATATGTGATTCACGGAAAGAGGTCAAAATATCAACATTTATAGGAGTTTGGAAGTTGATTCCAACATTCATGGATGACTTTGAGGGGTTCAAGATTTCACTGGAGGAAATAACTGCAGATGTGGAAAAAACAAGAGGAATAAAATTAGAAGTGGAGCCTGAAGATGTGACAGAATTGCTGCAATGTCATGACCAAACATGGTTTCCCAAGTGATGCTAGTGGTAAAGAACCTGCCTGCCAATGCAGGAGACTCAGGCGTGGGTTTGATCCCTGGGTCAAAGATCCCTGGAGAAGGGAAATGGCAACCCACTCTAGTATTCTTCCTGGGAAATCCCATGGACAGAGGAGCCCAGGGGCTACAGTCTTTGGGGCTGCAAAGAGTCGGACACAACTGAGCTACACACACATGACCAAACGTGAACGAATGAAGACTTGCTTCTCACAGATAAGCAAAGGAACTGGCTTCTTGAGATGGACCCTACTCCAGGTGAAGATGCTCTGATGATTGTTAAAATGACAACAAAAGAGTTTGATTAGTACATAAATTTAGTTGCTAAAGTAGTGGCAGAGTCTGAGAGAGTTGACTCCAATTCTGAAAGAAGTTCTACAGTGGGTAAGATGCTATTAAATAGCATGGCAGGTTACAGAGAAATCATTTATACCAGGAAGAGTGAATCAATTCAAGCATCATCATTGTTTTATTTTAAGAAATTGTCACAGCCACCCAAACTTTCAGCAACCAACACTCTGATTTGTCAACCACTCTCAACACTGGGGCAAGACTCTCCGTCAGAAGAAATAGTATAACTCACTGAAGGCTCAAATTATGGTTAGCATTTTTAAGCAATAAAGTGTTTTAAAAATTATTATGCACATTTTTTTAGACATAATGTTATAATACAACTAACAGACTACAGTAAAAGCACAAGTAATTTTTCTATGCACTGGGAAACCAAAAATTTTTTGTGACTTACTTTATTGTGATATTTGTTTTCTTATGGTGGTCTAGCACTTTAAACTGAAATATCTCCAAAGTATTCCTGTATATTAATTAATAAAAATTTCATTGACTATTATAACTTTAAGCAGTGATTTTTAAGAAGAAATATGGTCATCAGTAAGAGGATATAATTTTCGTAAAGGTGTTCTTGGAATGCATCCTGATAGAATCTTAGTCTGCTCCCATGGCAGGCATCAGTAATCAATAACAGAACTCTTTCTCTATGAGCCTGACCTTTGCTAAGTAATCCTCAACTCAGTGCTCCTACTTCCCACAAAGAGTAGATTAGAATAGGCACACAAGTTGAAAACTATTTGCCATTCCAGATTTATTGTATAGTACTTTGAAGCTCAAATGTAGAAGAGAGATCATTGAATGCAGTGGATAAAAAAAATTGACATAGCGTATGTCATGTGATATTTTTGGGAATATTATTAAATGTATTTTATTGCAAATGTATTTTTTTATATACTTCCGTGGCAAGTTTTTAGGGAGTGTAATTTCAACTTTCAGAAAAGTTGCAAAAATGATACAAAGAGTTGCTTTACACCTTTTATGTAGATTCACCAGTTGTGTATATTTTTCTCCATTTGCTCTATCATTCTACCTATCCATTATCTCTTCCTGTCAATCTGTATACACAGAGATTTTTCTGAGCCAGTTGAGAGAACATTGTAGCCATCATGCCCCTCTGCTCTTTTACTTAAAGTATTATTGTCACTAATTTTAAAAATACCTATGGTAATGGCTCAGATGGTAAAGCATCCGCCTGCAATGCGGGAGACCTGGGTTCAATCCATGGGTTGGGAAGATCCCCTGGAGAAGGAAATGGAAACCCACTCCAGTACTCTTGCCTGGAAAATCCCATGGATGGAGTCTGGTCGGCACCGGTCCATGTGGTCACAAAGAGTCGGACGCGACTGAGTGACTTCACTTTCATGGTAATATTGACTTCCTTTCTCTTTTGGTGTACAGTTCTATGTGTTTTAGTACATGTAACCAAGCCATGATCGGGATACTAAATGGTTCCATTACCACAAAGCTTTTCTCATGCTGCCCCATTCCTACCCCTAAACCCTGGCAATTTAAAAATGAGTGAAATCTGTAATCCTTTGGTACAGATCTGTAATCCTTTGGTACAGTTTTGTCTTTTCCATGAAGTCATATAAATGCAATTATGAAAATATAACCTTTTGAGCTGGGCTTACTTCACTTAGCACATTTTGAGATTTATTCTTATTGTATATAACAATCACTTGTCCTTTTATATTTTCTGAGTATTGCAATATATGGAAGTACTACAGCTTATCCATTCTCACACTGATGCACTTGGGGTGGTTCTGTTTTTGGCAATCATGAATAGACTGTGATAAACATTCATGTACAGGTTTTTAACCAGTAAGTTTGAATTTTCTCTACTGTAAATATCTAGGTGTGAGTGAAGTTACTGGGTCATATGGTTGGTGTATATTTAAATTAATAAGAAACTACTGAACTATCTTCTAAGAGCTTCCCTGATAGCTCAGCTGGTAAATAATCCACCTGCAATGTGGGAATCTGGGTTCAATCCATGGGTTGGGAAGATCCCCTGGAGAAGGGAAAGGCTACCCACTCCAGTATTCTGGTCTGGAGAATTCCATGGACTCTCTAGTCCATGGGGTTGCAAAGAGTCGGAGATGACTGACTTTCACTTTCACTTTCAAACTATTTTCTAAGATAACTTTAATTTTTTATATAACTACTAGAAATGTATGTAAAGTTCAATGGTTATGCATCCTTGTTAGCATCTAATTTTGTCAGTTTTTTTTTCTTTTTAGTTTTAACCATTTAGTAGGTGTGTAATTGTATTACATTGTGGTTTTAATTTGTACTACAGGCTAGTGATGATAAGCATTTTTTATCTGTTTATTTGCCACCTGTGTATTCATCTTTGATAAAATATTCATATCTTTCACTCATTTTTAAATTGGGTAGTTTATTTTATTATTGCTGATTTTGAGAGTTTTTTCAATATTCAATCCTTTGTTGAATATCTGATTTGATGTTGAAGCTGAAACTCCAATACTTTGGCCACCTGATGCAAAGAGCGGACTCATTTGAAAAGACCCTGATGCTGGGAAAGATTGAGGGCAGGAGGAGAAGCGAACGACCTGATAGACATGGGTTTGGGTGAACTCTGGGAGTTGGTGATGGACAGAGAGGCCTGGCGTGCTGTGGTTCAAGGAGTCGCAAAGAGTCAGACACAACTGAGTGACTGAACTGAACTGAACGAAGTTATTAACTTTGATGAAGTCCAGCTTATTTTTTCTCTTCTGGATTGTGCTTTTGGTGTCATATTTAATAACTCTTTGCCTAATGCAAGTTATGAAGGTTTTCTTCTAAAAATTTAGGTTTTAACTTTGGAAATGTTTTACAAGGTACAAGGCTTAGATTGATAATTATATATATATATGTGTGTGTGTGTGTGTGTTTCAATCTGGATGCTGATTGTCTCAAAACCATTTGTTGAAAAGACTGTCCTTTCTCCAATGAATTACCTTTACACTTTTGCCCATGTTTGAGGGGTCTACTTTTGAGGTTTTTTTCTCTTCCATTGATCTCTGTATTTTGCTTTGCAATACCATACTGCCTTTATATTCTGTTTGCTTTACACTGTACACTGTATACTTTATAATACTCTAGCTTTATGCATACATGCTGAATCACTTCAGTCATCCCTGACTCTTTGTGATCCCATGGACTGTAACCCACCTGGATGCTCTGTCCATGGGATTTTCCAAGCAAGTATACTGGAGTGGGTTTCCATGCCCTACAACAAGGAATCCTCCCCACCCAGGGATCGAAGAACCGTCTCGCAGGTCTTCTGCATTGCCAAGGAGGTTCTTTATCACTGGCACCAACTGGGAAGCCCTGTAGCTTTATAATAAGTGTTGAAATTTGGTAGTGTGAATCCTCCAACATTATTCATTTAAAAATTGTTCTGGATATTCAAGTTCCTTTGATTTTCCATATAAATTTTAGACTCAGCTTGTCTGTCACTACAAAAAATCTTGCTGGAATTTAATTGGAATTATATTAAATCTATAGATAAATTGAGGAGAATTGGCATGTTAAACTGATTCTTTCAATCTATCATCATATTGATAGAATGTGTCTCCACTTAACTAGGTCTTTTCTGATTTATAAGCATTCTTACTTTTATTATTTCTCGTCTATCTGGAAAACTTTAATTGACACTTTTTTAGAGCAAGTCTGCTAATATATTTTCTCAGTCATTTTTTCATCTGAGGAAATCTTTATTTTAGCTACATTCCTGAAAGATATTTTAACTGGATATAGAATTATGGGTTGAGAGCTGCTTTCTTTCAGCATTTTAAAAATGTTTCACTGCTTCCTGGCTCTCGTGGTTTTAATGAGAAGCATGAAGTCATTCAGGGTTTCCCTGGCGGCTCAGATGGTAAAAAATGTGCCTGCAATATAGGAAATCTGGGTTCCATCCCTGGGTCAGGAAGATCCCCTGGAGGAGGAAATGGCTAGCCACACCAGTATTCTTGCCTGGAGAATCCCATGGAGAGACGAGCCTGACAAGCTACAGTCCATGGAGTTGGATGCAGCTGAATGACTAACAAAAATGATGACGATGAAGTCATTTGGATCAAAATTATGACCACCTATATATCAGCTATTATTTTTCTCTGGCTGCTTTCAAGATATTTTGTCTTTTGTTTTCAGCCTTTTGGGTCTGGTGTTATCTGGATATGAATAATTTTGAGGGTTTTTCTGTTTGAGTTTCAGCTATTGTCCCATAGGTTCTTTTGGCTCTGCTTTACACAAAAAACTTTTAAAATCCCTATTGTTCAGATTGGATAATTTTTACTGATATATTGAAGTTTATTAGTGAGCCCATCTAGTAAGTTTTTATTTCAGTCACTGTATGTTTCCAGTTCTAACCTTTTCTTTTGGTAGTTTTTTATACCTTTTGTTTCTCTCTTGAGACTTTCTATTTTTCATTTGTTTCAAGGGTTTTTACATTTACTTATTAGAGAATGATTTTAATAACTCTTTTAAAATCTTGGTTTAATTTCAACATCTGTGTTCTTGGCTACTGATTGCCTTTTCCCTTGAGAAACGTCAAGATTTTCCCAGTTTTTTATATGCTGAATAATTCTGGATTTGATCCTGGACATTTTGAATAGTATGTAATGGGATTTTAGGTTTTGTTTAAATCCTGTAGAGAATGTTTGAAGTTCATTTGTATAGTAGGCAATTAAACAGTCTACTTTGCAAGTCCTTACTCTGCCTCTTTTGGGCTGTGATTCCAACATCAGTTCAGTTTTCAAAATCTTTGCCATGCTACTTGGGTCTGTCTCCTTTGTGTAGGGCTTCCCCAGCAGCTTAGCTGGTAAAGAACCCTCCTCCACTGCAGGAGACAAACAGACATGAGTTCAGTTCCTGGGTTAGAAAGATCCCGTGGAGGGGGAAATGGCTACCCACTCCAGTATTCTTGCCTAGAAAATTCCTTGGACAGAAGAGCCTGGCTGGCTACAGTCCATGGGGTTGCAAAGAGTTGGACACAACTCTGCGCCCATGCATGCAACCTATGTGTCACACCCAGTGACCAGTCTGGGACTTAGGCAGTGACTCATCTTGTTCAACAGTCCTCAATGCTGTTTAGGGTCAGTTCAGTTCAGTCACTCAGTCGTGTCCGACTCTTTGCGATACCATGAACCGCAGCATGCCAGGCGTCCCTGTCCAACAGAACTCCTGGAGTCCACCCAAACCCATGTCCACTGAGTCGGTGATGCCATCCAACCATCTCATCCTCTGTTGTCCCCTTCTCCTCCTTCTCTCAGTCTTTCCCAGCATCAGGGTCTTTTCAAATGAGTCAGCTCTTCGCATCAGGTGGCCAAAGTATTGGAGTTTCAGCTTCAACATCAGTCCTTCCAATGAACATCCAGGACTGATCTCCTTTTGGATGGACTGGTTGGATCTCCTTGCAGTCCAAGGGACTCTCAAGAGTCTTCTCCAACACCACAGTTCAAAAGCATCAACTCTTCAGCACTCAGCCTTCTTCACAGTCCAACTCTCACATCCATACATGACTATTGGAAAAACCATGGCCTTGACTAGATGGACCTTTGTTGGCAAGTAATGTCTCTGCTTTTTAATATGCTATCTAAGTTGGTCATAACTTTCCTTCCAAGGAGTAAGCATCTTTTAATTTCATGGCTGCAATCACCATCTGCAGTGATACTGGAGCCCAAAAAATAAAGTCTGACACTGTTTCCACTGTTTCCCCATCCATTTGCCATGAAGTGATGGGACTGGATGCCATGAGCTTAGTTTTCTGAATGTTGAACTTTAAGCCAACTTTTTCACTCTCCTCTTTCACTTTCATCAAGAGGATCTTTAGTTCTTCACTGTCTGCCATAACAGTGGTGTCATCTGCATATCGAGATTATTGATATTTCTCCCAGCAATCTTGATTCCAGCTTGTGCTTCTTCCAGCCCAGCATTTCTCATGATGTACTCTGCATATAAGTTAAATAAGCAGGGTGACAATATACAGCCTTGACGTACTCCTTTTCCTATTTGGAACTAGTCTGTTGTTCCATGTCCAGTTCTAACTGTTGCTTCCTGACCTGCATACAAGTTTCTCAAGAGGCAGGTCAGGTGGACTGGTATGCCCATCTCTTTCAGAATTATCCACAGTTTATTGTGATCCACACAGTCAAAGGCTTTGGCAGAGTCAATAAAGCAGAAATAGATGTTTTTCTGGAACTCTCTTGCTTTTGCGAAGATCCACATGCGCAACTCAGAGATGAGCCCAGGAGTTCATGCATAGTTTTTAAGGCATGGCTTTCTGCAACTTCCTTCTCTCTGTGCCTTCCCCCCAGGGAAATCTTTCCTGCTCTTAGGCGCCCCTTTCCTGGTCTTCTGACTAGAAAGTCATGGCTTTAGTTTCCCTGATGTGTTGTGCCCTGCCCACAACTGTGTCTGCTACTGGGACCTCGTAGTGAGAGATCAGGGAGAAAAGAGCAACAGGGATTCCTCTCACACTCTTGAATCCATGGTTTCTTTGCTCAGAGAGGAGGGTTTCCTCTCTCTAAGTTTTAGTCATTTGTTCTGCTATTGTTGCCTCTGTGTCACTGTAGGATTAAATGGGGGCTGGGACAAGAGAGGGAATGAAAAACCCAGAGGATTTACCACAATCTTTCTGATGCATAAGAGGCCATTCTTATTCTCTTCTTGGACAAGAAAGAGAGGACTTTTGGAGCACTTTCCATCTGCTCTGGTATATACTTGTGGATTTTAGGTTGTCTTTGAATTCAGCCTGGGAGAAACTAGATATCAGAAAACTACCCCCAATTTAGTGGTTCTCAGATATTTGTTTGTCTTTCCCAGTCTACCTGTTGCCACTGACTTTTCAAAGTCCTCCTTACACTGTCTTTAAGGGACTTAATTGCATTTGGTGGAGAGAGAGTGGGGTAAGCTGTCTCCATTTCATTTGGAACTCAGAGAGTTCTTTGATCTTAAGTACTTCTTAAGTACTTTGATGTTTTATTTCTCTTTCTTATTTATTTATTTATTTTTGCTGTGCCACGTGGCTTGTGGGTTTTTAGTTCCCTGACCAGGGATCAAACGCAGGCACTCAGCAATGGAAGCACAGAGTTCTTACCACTGGACCACAGCGAATTCCCTCAGTGTAATATTTCTTAAGATGAAGGACTTTCTCTTATATGACTACTACCTTTTAATAATCAAAATCAATAAACATTTTTATAATACTATTATCTGACCCATAGTCCATATTCAAATTTTATCAGTTGCTCTAATGATTATAGTTTATAGTTTTTCTTTTCCCTGACTGAAGAACATGCATTATATTTTGTCATCATGTTTCTCTATTTTCCTTTAATCTAGCACAGTTCTTTAGCCTTCCTCTGCTTTTTGTGCCCTTGATATTTTAAAGAATGCAGAGAGGTTATTTTATGGGATATCTTTAAGTTTGTGCTTGATGTTTCCTAATGATTAGGTTCAGGTTATGTATTGTTGGCAGAAACATAACATGAGATGTTGTGTTCTTCTTAACATTCATACAGGAGATACATGATGTCTCTGTGGACCATTGTTGGGCTGTTATCTTTAATCACTCAGGTAAGATGTTGCTTAACATTTCTCTCTAAAGTTAGTATTTTGTGAGTGTCTTTAGGGACTGGATTCAATTATGAATATGACTTCCAGCCTATAAGGAAAACTCTAGACTAGTGCTATCTTACAGAACAATCTGTGATAGTGGAATGTTCAACTCTGCACTGTCCAATATGGTAGCCATTTGAAATGTGGCTAGTGCAACTGAGAACATTTGAGGAGTATAGTTTGAAGTTGAAAGTGTCCAGAGAAATACCATTTCCTAAAGCTATAGTTTTTCCTGTGGTCATGTATGGATGTGAGCGTTGGACTGTGAAGAAGGTTGAGTGCTGAAGAATTGATGCTTTGAACTGTGGTGTTGGAGAAGACTCTTGAGAGTCCCTTGGACTGCAAGGAGAACCAACCAGTCCATTCTGAAGGAGATCAGCCCTGGGATTTCTTTGGAAGGAATGATGCTAAAGCTGAAGCTCCAGTACTTTGGCCACCTTATGCGAAGAGTTGACTCATTGGAAAAGACTCTGATGCTGGGAGGGATTAGGAGCAGGAGGAGAAGGGGACGACAGAGGATGAGATGGCTGGATGGCATCACTGACTCAACGGATGTGAGTCTGAGTGAACTCCGGGAGTTGGTGATGGACAGGGAGGCCTGGCGTGCTGCGATTCATGGGGTTGCAAAGAGTCGGACACGACTGAGCGACTGAACTGAACTGATCTGAAAGAGTTTTTTCATACCTTGATTTCCTAAAATGCTCTTAGAAAAAAAGTTCCATGGTCAAATAAATTAAGAATCAATCTACAGAACATGCTTAGTGAAACACAGTGCAATATGGCAGCATAGAGTATTTTTTCATTTGTCCTAGAACTAAGGTGTGGGGAAATTGTCAGCTAATTATTTTGCAAATCCTCCCAAAACTTAACTGGCTTTTATAAATTACTTGCTGAACAGAATAGCCAAGTCAGTGGCGTGATGAGATTTACACCTGACTCCAGAAGTTGAGGTCTTTCTAGTACATCAGAAATGGTAATGGAGAAAATGATATTGACATTCAGGTTGCCTCATGAGACTTTGTCTAAGGGTGATGAAAGCAAGAGTCTTCAAAGACTTATTTCTAATGCTTGGATTTCATTTTCACAGTGCAGACCCAGGAAATGTTTAGCATTCCCAATATGAGGTCATCCCAGTCTTTCTAAGGGAACTAATATTAATATTAATGGCCCCCGTCAATGCGCAGCATGGCTATTGAGAGTGTGTTTCTTTCTATTTAAATAAGTGAAATCTCAGAACAGAGTAGTAGGCTGATGCCTTAGTGAAAGTCGTTCAGAGTGTCACAAGAAATATTTTCCTGCAAATCCAGTCAGCACAAACGGTCTAAGTGTCTCTCAAAATCACACAGGTAATGAGTTACTGAAGGGAACATAGGATGATTGGAAAGTATGAGGAAAGGAGGCTTGGAACCCAGAGAAAGGAGAACAGTTTGCAGAGACAAAGAACTCTTGAGTCAGAGACTAGAGCCAGCAGTTGGCTGGTTTGAATTAGAGGGGAGTGAACTTTGTGCCTTGTCTTCTTTCTCTTCCTTTCTCAAGTTCCTTTGGGAAACTCTTTGCTGAGCCTGGGTGGGTTGGAGAAATTTCATTCCTGTGACTGAAACTGTTGTTTTGACTGGCTCACCCTAGCAGCTGAGAGCTGTAGTTTGAAGAATTCTCAAGCAAAGGGATTGTGTCTAGTTGATGAGCTCAGAATTCAGATAAGATCTCGCAAGTGGTACCAAAAGTCATTAGTGTCTGAAGCCATAATTCTTGAAGGTAATTGGGTTTCAAAGCAGAAGTATTTCAGAGATTGATTTCCTCCTCACTAAAAGTAGATTTTGCTTTCTTTTTTGGGTACACAGTGGAAGCTGTGACCCAGAAATGCCCCCCTAAGACGTTACAGACGGATATTTTCATGTGCTGTTTGGCAGTTGTTCAGGAAAACCACAGGGGAAAGTTGGCTTTGAAATGGCTATGCTTTAAGGTATATGGTGTGATACTTTGTAAAGATTCATTTTCTTGCCAAATATAACATTCAGTTACCAAGTGGAAGTGTAAAAGTTCATATTTTCATGAAAATCTTAGCAATGAGTTTAACAGGGCTGCTTAATTAGGTTTCATTTTTTCCATTCTTCAGTGCCTACTTACTTGACCGCTAGAGGGCATTGTTGGCAGTGATATCAAGAGAAAGTAAAACAAAGAATTTTGTCTATTTTTTCCTGAGGTTTTTTTTTTTTTTTCCATTTTCACCTCAGCAGTAAATAATAATGTACATACAAAGGATATTTTATTTGCTTTTTTTTCTATTTTGAACCCCAGATACTTAACTTCTAGCCTTTTGGTGGGTTAATTTAATAAAAAATAATCATAAATTTTTTTCAGGTTTTAAAAAAAATTCTAAATTTGTATCTGTCATTTTTTTTCTCCTCCAATGTTATGTGTTCTTGCGGATCTTCTTTTGGAATATTATTGTGCAGTTAGGGACTCATCATTATGCCAAACAGTGCCAAAATTCCATTTTCCATATCATACTTTTCCTGATATTTTCCCCAAAATCAGGGCTTATTTATAACAGGCAAAGTCTCTTCTACACACTGATGAGGGGCTATCAAAATCTAAAAATAGTAAGAGAAGTTCTTTCCATTTTAGGACAATTGTATTATTCATCAGAAGTTCTTTCTGTGCAAAGTCTTGCCTCTAGAATTCATTTTATTAGACAAGAACCTTTAGTTGCAAGTAATGGAAACCAAATCAGGCATGCTTTTGCAAAAAGGGAGTGGTAATTTATTGTCAGGAAACAGAGATGTCTCGTGGACTGTGGCCAACACAAGAACTGGGAACTAGACATCAGGACGCTCTCAGTCTCTCGTGTTTGCTGTTCTCTATGTCATCACTTCATTCTGCTCTCTGTATATATTCTCCACTTCTCGCATCCAAGTATGACAATAGAGTGAGGAAAAATGACAGAAGGTCTTTTGTTACCCAGGAAGAAGTGGTCCTGGTCCTAGCATTCTGGCTCCCTCTGGATGCTGCATTATTGAATGATGTGGTGATGAGTGGATCCCATGGTCTTGGGTTCACTCTTGAATCTTCTTCATGGTGAAGTTAGGTCTCCTGGTTGGATGCCTTACATGGGTGTCCAGACCTGCGGTTAAGGCACTGCATAGGCCCCTGGGCACGATGCTGACTCAGACTCTGGTATTTATGTCTGTCCCTGTGAGGATGAATGGCTGGCCTTTCCAGGATGGAGGGGCTCCCTGTAGTCAACTTGCTGCTGAGTGGCTGGTTGACTTCCTTGAGCAATGACGCTATATTGGGGTTCAGTGTTGATGTCTGTTGCTGCCAAGTTGGATATTCAGAGGCAGCAGTAGTTGGATTGGCCTTGTGAGCGGGGTTCATGCTCTTGGGCTTACGTATAACTTCTGTTTCTGCCACCATATCCACTCTGTGTGTGTGTCTCTTCTGCTTGCTCTGTGTGATTGATGACAAAGGCTGACTAATGTCAAGTGACTATTCATTTTGTCTCCTTGGTTGTTTAGAGCTTTTCTGTAGTAGATGCTTTCTGGTCTGTATCCACCTGTAATACACAAGTCTTCACCCTGTATGCTGTCACCTATTTGTCTATCCACAGGCCTCCTTGTCTCTTGTATATAAACATTTACATCCTCACCTTGGATCACTTCTCCTGCCATCCAAATGACCAATTGTACTGTGTACCAGTCTACCATTGAGAAGAGTTTCCTCTCTGTTGTCTTTCCAGATCTAGAACAGAGTTGCTGAAGTTTTAGTTTGCATTAGAATTAGCTGAAGAGCTGTTCAAAACAGATTGCTCGGGACTTCCCTAGTGGTACATCTGCCTGCCAATGCAGGGTACACGGGTTCAATCCCTGGTCTGGGAAAATTCCATACCATGGAGCATCTAAGCCCATTCTAGAGCCAGAGAACTGCAATTACTGAAACCTGTGTGCCCAGAGCCTGTGCTCTGCAACAAGAGAAGCCACCATAATGAGAAGCCTGTGTACTGCAATGAAGAGTGGGCCCTCCTTGTTGCAACAAGAGAAAGCCCTCACGCATTTGTGAAGGCCCAGCACAACCAAAAATAAAGTAAAATAAATAATAAAAAAAAACAAACCCATAGTTGTTGGACTCAACCCCCGAATTTCTGATTAAGTAGGTCTAGAATAGGAACCAGGACTGTATTTCTAACAAGCTTCTAGGTGATGCTGATGCTTCTGGTCTGGGGACTGTACTTTGAAAACCACTGCTCCAGAGATTATAAAATGCATTCTATGCTTCTTAGAGTCTTTAAGTAGTATTTTACCACTTTGTGAACAATATAAAAAGCTTATATCATGAAAACTGCCCTACTTATGATTACTCTTTTTGCTTTTATTGTCATGTATTTTATTCTACCTATGTTATAAACTCTATTACATTTTATTGTTTTTGTTGTTTTTAATAGTCACACTTCCCTGGTGGTTCAGACAGTAAAGTGTCTGTCTACAATGCAGGAGACACAGGTTCGATCCTTGGGTCAGGAAGATCCCCTGGAGAAGGAAATGGCAATCCACTCCAGTACTATTGCCTGGAAAATCCCATGGACAGAGGAGCTTGGTAGGCTATAGTCCATGGGGTCGCAAAGAGTCAGACATGACTGAGCGACTTCACTAGTCTAAAAAGTTTTGAAGGACTTGGTCTTTTGCAGTTATCCTACATTTATTCTCTGGAGCTCTTCATTTTTAAAAAAAAAAACTTTCATGCTTCGATTTGGGATCATTTCCTTTCATCTTGAAGAACTTCTTTTAGGATTTTATTGTACTGCAGATTTGCTTGTGAAAATTTTCCTTAGCTCTGGTTTGTTTGAAAATATTATTTTACCTTTACTTATTTTCTTATTTTTAAATTTTATTTTATTTTTTTACTTTTTTTATTTCTTTGTTTTTTAATTAAAATTTATTTATTTTAATTGGGGGCTAATTACTTTACAATATTGTATTGGTTTTGCCATACATCAACATGAATCTGCCACAGGTATACACGTGTACCCCATCCTGAACCCCCCTCTCACCTCCCTCCTGGTACCATCCCTCTGGGTCATCCCAGTGCACCAGCCCCAAGCATCCTGTATCCTGCATCAAACCTGGGCTGGCGATTCGTTTCACATATGATATTATACATGTTTCAATGCCATTCTCCCAAATCATCCCACTCTCTCCCTCTCCCACAGAGTCCAAAAGACTATTCTATACATCTGTGTGTCTTTTGCTGTCTCGCATACAGGGTTATTGTTACCATCTTTCTAAATTCCATATATATGCATTAGTATACTGTATTGGTGTTTTTCTTTCTGGCTTACTTCACTCTGTATAATAGGCTCCAGTTTCATCCACCTCTTTAGAATTGACTCAAATGTATTCTTTTTAATGGCTAGTAATACCCCATTGTGTATATGTACCACAGCTTTCTTACCCATTCATCTGCTGATGGACATCTAGGTTACTTCCATGTCCTGGCTATTATAAACAATGCTGAGATGAACACTGGGGTACATGTGTCTCTTTCAATTCTGGTTTCCTCAGTGTGTATGCCCAGCAGGGGTATTGCTGGGTCATAAGGCAGTTCTATTTCCAGTTTTTTAAGGAATTTCCACACTGTTCTTCATAGTGGCTGTACTAGTTTGCATTCCCACCAACAGTGTAGGAGGATTCCTTTTCTCCACACCCTCTCCAGTATTTATTGCTTGTAGAGTTTTGGATCGCAGCCATTCTGACTGGTGTGAAATGGTACCTCATTGTGGTTTTGATTTGCATTTCTCTGATAATGAGTGATGTTGAGCATCTTTCCATGTGTTTGTTAGCCATCTGTATGTCTTCTTTGGAGAAATGTCTGTTTAGTTCTTTGGCCCATTTTTTTGATTGGGTTGTTTATTTTTCTGGAATTGAGCTGCAGGAGTTGCTTGTATATTTTTGAGATTAGTTGTTTGTCAGTTGCTTCATTTGCTATTATTTTCTCCCATTCTGAAGGCTGTCTATTCACTTTGCTTATAGTTTCCTTTGTTGTGCAGAAGCTTTTAATTAGGTCCCATTTGTTTATGTTTGCTTTTATTTCCAAACTTTGAAAAATTTACTTTATTTTATTCTATTTGACTATGCTGGGTCTTTACTGCTTCGCAAGGGCTATCTCTAGCTTTGGTGAGAGGGGGCTATTTTTTGTTGTGGTGCATGGGCTTCTCTTTGCAGTGGCTTCTCCTGCTGTAGAGCATGGGCTCTAGGTCTCCAGGCTTCAGTAGTTTGCAGCATGAAGCTTCAGTAGTCGTGGCTCGTGGACTCTAGACCACAGGCTCAGTAGTTATGGCACACGTGCTAGGTTGCCCTGAGGCATGTGGAGTCTTCCCAGACCAGAGATCAAACCGTTGTCCCCTGCATTGTCAGGAGGACTCTTAACCACTGGACACCAGGGAAGTGATGATCCCTGTTACTTCTGAAAGATATTTTCACTGGTAAAGAACTTTAGGTCAGCAATTTTCTTTCCTTTTCTTTCTTTTTTTCCAGCACGTTGACAATGTCATTTAATTGTCTTTTGGTTTCCACCCTTCACATAATTGGGCTTCCCAGGTGGCAAAGTGGTAAAGAATCTGCCTGCCAATGTGGGAGACACAGGTTTGATCCCTGGATTGGGAAGAGCTCCTGGAGGAGGAAATGGAAACCCACTCAAGTATTCTTACCTGGAGAATCCTGTGGACAGAGGAACTTGGTGGGTCACAAAGAATAAGAAATGACTAAGTGACTGAGCTCACATATGCATTCATGTAATTGTTCCCTCGAAAATGTCTTTTTTTTCCTCTGGCTGTTTTTAAAATTTCCTTTTATCTTTAGCTTTGAGCAGTTAATTATGATGTTCTTGGGAGTTTTTTCTTTGAATTTACTTCAGTTGGGGTTCACTGAGCTTCTTGTGTCTGTGGTGATGTCTTTTATCAGTTTTGGAAAATTCAGAGACATTATCTCTTTACATACTCCTTCTCTCCATTCCTTTTCTCCTCTTCTAGAATGCTAGCATACGTTAGGCTGTTTGACACTGTCTTTTTCTCTTTTTAAATTCCTTTTCCTATCTGCTTCAGTTTGAATAATTTATTTTCAGTTGTCTTTGAATTCGCTGACTCATTCCATGAATTCCTAATTTTCTGTGTTATATAGTCCTAGAAAGTTTATTTGGTTCCTTTTAGAGATTCTACTTCCCTGCTTAAATTCTTCATATCTTCATTCACTTTTCATTTTGTTCACCTTTTCCTCTATTTTAACATGTTCATAATAGTTCTTTTGATATGTGTCTTAATTCCATCATCTGGATCATCTTTTGCTTTACTCCTATTATTTTCTTGATTATAAGTTAGACTTTCCTACATCTTTGCATGCCCTTTTTATTGTTAATTTTCATCTTGTGCTAGGCATTATTATTATGATTTAATTATATTTCTTTCAGGTAGGGCACACATTTTACTTTATCAAGCAACAAAGTTGAGGGGCTAATGACTTCAGTTCCATCAGAAATTGAGTTGGGATTAGAGAGGGTCACAGGTTTACATTGCTTTGGTTCCTAAGCAGATGACTACATCTGGCTTCTAATGTATTGAGATCTGTCCTGTGTTCAGTACAGCAGCTCCCTCCATGTGACTTTGAGATTTAATCACTCACACTATGGGGAGCTCTCTCTGCCTTTCCAACCTAGTGCCCTCGCTTCACAAGCTGCCCAGTGTTCATCAGCAGTCTCATGGGCAAAGACTGGCTGATGGGAGAGCAGCTTGTTCCTTGGGGGATTCCTCTAGGTTCAGATATATCATTCAGGCTATTGCAGCAGTGTTAGACACTGTTAGATTTTCCTTTCCCTTGGAAGAAGACTTCCTTTTCAGGTGGCAAGCTCAGTTACCTACCTATCCAACACTTAGCAGATGCTACCAAGGAGAAAAAGGTTCTCCCCTGTCTGGAAGTTAATTCCCCTAGACATTTTTGCATCCATTTTTCCAGTTTATCCATTTTTCTCCCTACTTGTTAGAATAAGAGCTCTAGCCTGCTGTAGACTTTTACATCATAACCTAAAACAGAACTCATCTAAATTGTTTTTAATTCCTATGAAAACCATGCAAATTGAGATCATCACCTTTATTTGAAGGTGAATATCACCTTTATTGTTTAGTCAGTCAGTCATGTCTTGACTCTTTAGTGACCCCAAGGACTATAGCCCTCCAGACTCCTCTGTTCATGGAATTTCCCAGGCAAGAATTAATGGAGTGGGTTGCCATTTCCTTCTCCAAAGGATCTTCTGGATCCAGGGATCAAACCCATGTCTCCTGCATGGCAGGTGGATTCTTTACCACTGAACCACCAGGGAAGCCAGGGTTAATGTCATCTTTAAGATTAAGATGAAGCTTAGAGTGGCTGACATCATTCCATCTGTAAGTAGTAGAGTCAGAATTTCACTGGAGACTGAATTTCCCTTACTCTAGAACCTGTGCCTCCTCTCTTCCCCAAGCTGACCTTTACTCTTTCTATTATAAATGGTCTTCTGTAAGGTGACTCAGAAAAAAAAAGTTCTGTGGTCAAATTCATCTAAGAAGTGCTGTAGGCTATCTTCCCATCAATACGGTGTTTTCTAAATTTATTTGACTTTAGGACTTTCCCCCACCTCAGCCAATAATAGCTAGTAACACTCCACAGAGCTAGAATTGTGTGGAGTACATTTTGCACAGAACAGTACTACATTATTCTGTCTCCTGATTCTGCTGGTTATGTCTTCCAAAAAGGTCATTTATGAATTATTGATAATAATTTACCAAAGCATTTGATAAAGACTATAGCTCTAACTTTTATTAATTTAATTATTTCCTAAAGAATAAATACACATTTAACTGAATGTTTAGAATAAATCTATTTTAAACCATGCCCTAAAAAAGAAAATGGTAAACATGAGAGAACAGAGTTAACAAAATGAATTATATTCTTTTATTTAAAATATATTCTCTTACCTAAATCATGAAGCAAGTTGCTCTACGCTTATCAATAATGAATCATTCTGCAACATATAAAAATGCTACTTTAGAAATATTTTATGTCTAAAGGACAAGGAACTTCAATAGCTGAGATACTTACAGCTGTCCAGACAGAGATCATAAAAATAGAAGTATTTTCTCAATAAAGTATATTCATTGGATATCACTATCTGGCATTAATATTTTTGCCTGGATTTCACTGTAAAGATTAAAATAAAACATATAAAATATGTATGTTTCAGGAAATATTTTAAGTATATTAATTTGGTTCAGACTCATGATATAAAATTTCTTTTGAAGTAAAAATCAAATTGACTTCCACTTTGTGTTCTGGAATTTCTACTAAATTCTAGAGTAAATGAGTGGCTATATTGTTCTTTGGGACAGAAGGAGTTCTTTACATGGTTTGAAAGCATCATGGCATGATCTCCTGGGTGGATAGCTCAGTATTTCAGACTCAGACACACTAGGCAGGTGTGTTAGGCTTGTGATGCTATGCTCCCTGACCCTGAGAAACCAATGTTTACTGAGAAACTTGTGGCTATTCTTGACCACAAAATCCACACTACATTCATCTTCCCAGTATTACATGAATAAGTGCCGATCAGTGGTTCTATTAAAGGAAATACATAAACATAACTTGTACCTCAGAAAAATAGTGATCCCTGACATACTCACAATTTCAGCTTAATCAGTTATAATTTCTTGGGCTTTTTTTTTTTTTTTCATCTGAGAAAACCTATATTTCTCTTTCCACTTTTGAAGGGTAATTTAGCAGGATACAGAATTTAGTTTGGTGGGTTTTTTCTCTCAACACTTTAAAATATCTTACTCCATACTCTTGTTACTTGTCTGATTTCTGAGGAACGCTTGAAAGTAGTTATTATTATTTTTATTGGAGTATACAGTTGCTTTACAATGTCACATTAGTTTCTGGTGTACAGCATAGTGAATCAGCTATCCATATACATGTAGCCCTCTTTTTTTGGATTTCCTTCCATTTAGGTCACCACAGAGCACTGAGAAGAGCTCCCGGGGCTGTGCAGTCAGTCCCCACTAGTTATCTGTTTTATACATGGTGGTGCACATGTCAGTCCCAGTCTTGTTTTAGGTGTTCAGTTCAGTCGCTCAGTCGTGTCCAACTCTTTGCGACCCCATGAACTGCAGCACGCCAGGCCTCCCTGTCCATCACCAACTCCCGGAGTCCACCCAAACCCGTGTCCATTGAGTCAGTGATGCCATCTAACCATTTCATCCTCTGTCATCCCCTTCTCTTCCTGCCTTCAATCTTTCCCAGAATCGGTGTATTTTCAAATGAGTCAGCTCCTCACATCGGTTAGCCAAAATATTGGAGTTTCAGCGTTAGCATCAGTCCTTCCAATGAACACCCAGGACTGATCTCCTTTAGGATGGACTGGTTGGCTCTCCTTGCAGTCCAAGGGACTCTCAAGGGTCTTCTCCAACACCACAGTTCAAAAGCATCAATTCTTAGGCACCAGCTTTCCTCACAGGCCAACTCTCACATCCATACATGACCACTGGAAAAACCGTAGCCTTGACTAGATGGACCTTTGTTGACAAAGTAATGTCTCTGCTTTAGGTGTACTTCCTTCCATTTCCTCTATCTCCAGCCCCTCCACTGTTAAGTGGATTATTTTAAGGCAAGTACTGGACATTTCACTTCAGAATGATTCTCTAAGGATTTTTTGTTCCCTATACATTATCGTTTTTGTTGTTAAAAAAAAGAATAAAAACTTTTATTTTATTTTGGAATTGTTTTAGATTTACAGAAAATTTACAAAGATAGTGCAGAGAATTTGTATAGTACAGAGAGTTTCCATATACCCTATTATTAATATTTTACATTAGTATGGTAAATTTGCCAAAACTACTGAACTAATACTGATACATTTGTACTAATTAAAGTCTACAGTTTGTTCTGATTTTTTTTAGTTTTTCCCCAGTGTCCATTTTCTAGGGTCTTATCCAGGACCCACATTACATTTTATTATCATGTGTCCTTAGACTCCTTTTGGCTGCAACAGTTTCTCAAATTTTTCCCTGTTTTTTTTTTTTTTTTTTTAATTACTGGTCAAATGTTTTTGTAAAATGTTCCTTAATTGGGACTTGTCTGATTTTTTTTTTCAAAAGTAGACTAGGACCTTGAGTTCTGGGGACAGGAACTGCAGAGGCGAAGTGCCCTGCTCATCGCATCATATGACTGGGGCAGATCATCAACATGCTCTATCACTGCCACCATTGGCCTTGATCGCCTGACTGCCGTGGTGCTGTCGGTTTCCTTCGCTGTAAAGTTACTGCTCATCCCTGTTTGCATACTGTGCTCTTGGAAGGATGACCTGCTGTGCAGTCCACATGAGAGAAATTATGTTCTACCTTTTTGAAGGGAAATATCTACATAGATTGTTTGCAGTTTGGCTGGGAGGTTTGTCCGTTCTCTGCTGTTTACTTATTTATTCAGTTATTTGTTTATAGCAGTATATACTCATAGGGCTGCCCAGTGGCTCAGTGGTAAAGAATCTGCCTGCCAATACAGGAGGCACAGGAAGCGTAGGTTCAACCCCTGGGTTGGGAAGATTCCCCTAGAGGAGGAAATGGCAACCCACTCCAGTGTTCTTGCCTGAGAAATATCATGGGCAGAGGAGCCTGGCTGGCTACAGTCCATGGAGTCACCAAGAATTAGACATGACTGAGCAACTGAGCATGCATGCACACACATATACTCATAGGGATTTGTCTTATACCTTGAGTTATAATCCCATACTAACATTCATTTTTGGCTCCAGTTGTTCCAGTTTTAGCCACTGGGAGCTCTTTCATTTGGTTTCCTCTGTCCCTTTGACACATCCACAACATTGCGGGTGTTTTTGATTGATTGTTTTTCAAGTACTTCCTACTTGCTTAAGGCACATATTGTGTATTTTCTGCCCCAGTCCTAGAATCAGTCACTTTTGGTTCTTTTTATTGCGGGACACTATTTTGAGCAATCTGGGAGATAGTGAAGGATAGGGAGGCCTGGCATGCTGCAGTCCATGGGTTGCAAGGAGTTGGACACAACTGAGCGACTGAACAATAAGAACAACTAGAAACTATGAACTAGATGCTAGGTGTGCTTATCCTTACTGAGGTATCACTGGCTCTGCAAAGAAATACACTGTGGTTACACATATCAATACATATTTCTATATGTAACCATATATATATATATATGTGTTAAGCAACAAATGAATTCGTAGTAATGTCTCCAACTCTAATTCAGTACCACATAAGCCTGTTCAAGCTTTCTGCTCTTTTAATATCCCCTCCACCAGTGAGAATCCTGGCTCTTGCCTTCTGCCATCCATTTATATAGTGTTAATAATTTAATATCAGTATACATGCGACTTGGCAGCAGCAGCAGCAACATACATGTATAGGGGCTTCCCAGGTAGCACTAGTGGTAAAGAACCTTCCTACCAATGCAAGAGATGAAAGAGACGTAGGTTCGATGTCTGGGTCGGGAAGATCCCCTGAGGAGGGCACGCAATTCACTCCAGTATTCTTGCTGGGAAAATCCCATGGATGGAGGAGCCTGTGGGGCTACAGTCCACGGGGTGGAAAAGAGTCAGACATGACTGAAACAACTTATTGCATGCACACACACCACACACACACGCACACATAGAGTGGTTTCCAAAATGTGAACCCAATCTCCAAGGAAACAACTTTATCAACTAAGATACAGTTCTTGTGTGCAATTTCTTTTGTCTTCAGCCTTACAGTCTTTACTCATGTCCATAGTTATTTAGGTCAGCACCTTGTTTCCCCATACCTCTAATGATTTATAAAATCCAAATAGTACAAAACTACAGTAACAAAGTAAAAGCAACCCATAAAGCCATTCACCCTCTAAAATGAATTCCTTAATGTTATCAAATTCTTAGTGTTCTTTTTTTATATTATCTTATAAATGTTTTGTTTTACTATTGGCTTGAGTCCCAGATATAAACAAATTTCACCTATTGAACTTGGCTGACATAATTATTATGTTTTTTCTAATCCATAGGTTTTCTGCTCTCATTTTTACCTTGCCATTTACTTTTTGGAAAAAATGGTTTATTCGTCCTATAGAATTTTTCATTTACTGGATTTTGCTGATATTTAATATCTTACTTCTTCCTGTTTTCCTAGAATCTAGTATTTTTGTAGTCTATATTTCTTTCAGTCTTCTATTTAGATCAAGAAACCTAAACAGATTTGATGGGAGGAGGAGAAGAGCACTAATATTTCAGAGACAGAGTTGAGTACTTAGGACATTCATTCTTGAAGCAAATAGTATCTGTGCACTTCTCTTTTCGTGATGATGAGGATGATCAATGCATTGGGATATTGTCAGTTTGTTTATCCATTATAAAATTCACCATTAGCCTTATACCTAATCATTTTAGCAACCAATGATGATGGTTACTTAGATCTAGTATCTCATCAAGATTTGGAAGCCACATCTGATGTATTCAGTTTACAAGTGCCAAGAGAAACTAACATTTAACTACTCATTCTCTGCAGAAAATATGATATTGGAGTCTGGATTATTTGTGATAAGGTGAGAATGATGGCTTCTAAGAGTGACATTTAGTTTTACCACATTGCTGTACCAATAAAACTTGAGAACTGAATCAGAGAGCTAGAAACATTGAGTAACGATACAGTTCATCTTTCTAGGCAAGCTGAGTGATTTTCCTGATGTCTCTTAAACAGTGAGTGGTAAGGCGGGAGATAGGATATAGGTCTCTGGACTGTGGATTTGGTGTCCTTTCTGTCAAACTCTGATGTCATCCTGCTTTTGTGTGCTCTTCAGCATTGGGTCCGAAGACACAATAACATCATTTATTTGGCAATCTGGAAAGACATAGGATTTGCTTATTTAAGACAGAAGGAAGCTTGCTTAATTAGTAATCAGCTTTGCTTCATCAGCTTCCCTGGTGGCTCAGGTGGTGAAGAATCTGCCCGCAATGCAGAAGACTCAGGTTTGGTCCCTGGGAAGATCCCCTGGAATAGGAAATGGCAACCCACTCCAGTATGCTTGCCCAGAGAATTCCATGGAGAGGAGACTGGCAGGCTACAGTTCATGGGGTTGCAAAGAGTCAGACACTACTTCATGGAGAGGAGGTGGTCTATACCTCTGGGTAAGAAGAAAAACTCTGTTCTGGCTGGGGTGGGCTGGTCCCTGTTTTGCTCCTTGCTGATTTTATTACCCAGGATGAATGGTTAGTGGAACTTTTTAAAATTTATTCTTAACTCTGGCTGAGAAGAAAATGATGAATGAAGTAAAAGAATTGCTCGTCTGCCCTTTACAAAATAAAGGCGGTCCAGATGTTGCCTTGGCACTTTGCACTGTTTCCATCCCTTTCTGTGCTACCCTCTGTACCCCAGGAGCTGAAAAGACCGAGATTTGCATCTCCAGACTCCCTTTCTTGCAGAGGTTTGGATTTAATTTAAATAATGATAATGAGATGTATTCATGTGACATTTAGAAGGTAAAGGAAAGTTCCTCCGGCGTCAGTGGCAGGTGTGTGAACCTGAGCAATGTGGGCTTTACAGTTGTCTACTCTCCTTCCCTGCTAGTCTCACCAGGACCTCTAGTACCCTCACCAGAACTGTAGGCAGCTGTGACTTTTAGCAGTGCTTTCCTGCATTTTTTAGACCATTGGGTAGCAGAAGGATCCTGCTGATTTTTTGGACCAAAACTTCACCAAAATCCTGAAGGCTAGTTTAGCATGTATACTCCAATAAAAATTAACAAAATATACCAAAGGCTCGTGGTCCCCACCTCTCCTGCAATTTCTACTCCCAGCTCTTCCAGTGGTTTTGAAAACATCTACTTCAATGTACTAATCCTTTTCTGTTTGAAACACATAGAATTGTTTCTGTTTTTCTAATTGTGAAAGTGAAGTCGCTCAGTTGTGTCCGACTCTTTGTGACCCCGTGGACTGTAGCCCACCAGGCTCCTCTGTCCATGGGGTTCTCCAGGCATGAATACTGGAGTGGATTGCCATTTCCTTCTCCAGGGGGTCTTCCCAACCCAGGGATCGAACCCAGGTCTCCTGCATTGCAGGCAGATGCTTTAACCTCTGAGGCACCAGGGAAGCCCCTTTTCTAATTGTATTCTGATGTAAAAAGTTGTAATTAGTGTTCATGTCTGAAGTTCATATGGTAGGACCAATTCATATCTTTGATAGTAAAGAAAATAGGAAACTACAAAGTAAGCTGTAAAACAGAAGAATGAATCATGTTTTTACTTAAAAATCAAAAAGTACAGAAAAGTCCTGTCAACATTTTTCTTTGTCTTTTTTAACCTTAAAGTTAAGTCTATTTTAATTTTACATTCCCTTCTCCCTCAGAGCAGCCACTCTATTGAGTTTTTGTTTATGTACTTCCAACTCATATTTTATATGTAGTAATATTTTATGTGGTTTTAGAAATAGCATCACATGTATGTGTTTTCCATGATGCATTATTTTTTTATTTCAGCATCACATTTAGTGTCTGTTTTTAAGTCTTATTGATTTCTTTTATTTTTGGCTGTGCTGGGTCTTCATTGCTGCGCCCAGCTTTCTCTAGTTGTGGCGAGCAGTAGCTTCTCCTGTCGTGGAGCACAGGCTCTAGGCACACAGGCTATAGCAACCGTGGCATGAGGGCTCAATATTTGTGGCACACTGGTTTAGTTGCTCCGGGCATGTGAGATCTTCCCGAACCCGGGATCAGAATCCGTGTCCCCTCCTTTGGCAGACAGATTCCTAACCACTTGGCTGTCAGGGAAGCCCCAATGCTACATTTTTGAAGTTGATCCAGGTTCAGTTGTTTCGACTGCTTCATAATGTTTCCTGGTTGATTATACCTTATTGTATTTATATGTTCCCCTACTGATGGGCATTTAGTTTTTTCACAGTGGTTATGGTGAAAGAGAAAGTGTTAGTTGCTCGGTCATGTCTGACTCTTTGTGACCTCATGGACTGTAGTCCACCAGGCTCTTTTGTCCATGGAATTCTCGAGGCAAGAACACTGGGAGTGGACAGCCATTCCCTTCTCCAGAGGATCTTCCCAACCCAGGGATCAGACTTGGGTGTCCTGCACTGCAGGTAGATTCTTTCCCATCTGAGCCACTGTTTTCTTGTAAGATACTTACTTTACAGTGATATAGTCCATATACCCTAAAAGCAGAAAAGTCTGATTTTAAATGATCAAACAAAACAGATAGTTTAGGTGAACAGGGTTTTCTCCAATTCTTCATCCTTCTCACTCTGTGAAGTCATGGAGACAGAAAGGAATCATCAAGGTTTATAAGTACTTGTGCATGCAAAGTCACTTCAGTCGTGTCTGACTCTGCAACCCTATGAATTGTAGCCCATCAGGCCTCTCTGTCCATGGGATTCTCTGGCAAGAATATTGGAGTGAGTTGCCTTTTCCTCCTTCAGGCGATCTTCCCAACCCAGGGATTGAACTCTTACATCTTCTGCACTGGCAGGCAAGTTCTTTGCTACTAGTGCCACCACTTGTGAATCATTGGTTTTTAAACTGTACATTGCAGTATTTACTGTACAGTGTCTTGTGCACACATCAATAAAGTAGCCTATGAAACTCCTTGACTTGTGTGGAGACTGCTCATCCCTGCCTTTTGTTTAGATATGTCAATGTCAATTTCTTGGTCCCTGACAAATTCGCTGGCAGTGCAGAAATCAGTGTTGGAGCATAGATTCTAGTAAGTATGACGGTTATGCTTAGTGACTGTCCAGTGTAGTCCTTAACAAGTGTTTAGTCACTCACTTGGAGGCGTATTTCATGTAAAGATGTGCTTTGCAGCAGTGCAAATCCAAGAGGGTTGAAATGAATCATAGCAGTTGGTTAGTCTATGGTGGTGATGAGTCACTGGAACCAAAACGTTTTGCAAAGTGCTTCTTGGCAAATGACCAAATGCTCTGGCTTGAACTACTGAGACATCACACTTTGGAAAGTAGGAAGAAAATTGTCATGTCTTCCTATCTCCATGGAACATATTTGTCAGCTGCCAGAAGAATATTTTCATTTTTGTATATACTACTTCCTTGTCTTAGAACATCCACTCAAATACTACCACTCTGACTTGCAAATTGAGAAGGAAATGGCAACCCACTCCAGTACTCTTGCCTGGAAAATCCCATGGACAGAGGAGCCTGGTAGCCTGCAGTCCATGGGGTCACGAAGAGTCAGACACGACTGAGCGACTTCAATTTCACTTTTCACTTTCACGCACTGGAGAAGGAAATGGCAACCCACTCCAGTGTTCTTGCCTGGAGAATCCCAGGGACAGAGGAGCCTGGTGGGCTGCTGTCTATGGGGTCACACAGAGTTGGACACGACTGAAGTGACTTAGCAGCAGCAGCAGCAGACTTGCAAATTCCTATTACTGATCTTTCAAGACCCACCTCAAACCTGAAGCGTGTCTTGAGATTCAGTTACTTGCATCACAGAGCCTCACAGCTGTTGATTTATATTGTTTTACTTTGGCCATCTGATGCAAAGAACTGAGGCATTTGAAAAGACTCTGATGCTGGGAAAGATTGAAGGCTGGAGGAGAAGGGGATGACAGAGGATGAGATGATTGGATAGCATCACCACTCAGTGGACATGATTTGAATACACTCTGGGAATTGGTGATGGACAGGGAGGCCTGGCATGCTGCAGTCCATGGGGCTGCAGAGTCAGACACGACTGGGCGACTGAACTGAACTGAACCATGTGATATGGTGATTTACCTGCCTTTGTATCTTTTTCACTATTCTTCAGAGGCAGAGATCAAGTTGTGGTTGTCTTTATGCACTTAGCACAAGACACATAGCAGGGCTCAATTCACTTTGTTTCTCTGTTAAGTGGGCATATTTCTGTTTGTGTAAGCACCATGAACTGCCAATAATTATAACAGTAATAGTTAACATCTACCAAACACTTCTTGTTCTAGGAGTTTAATGATTTCAACTTTTATGTTCAGTTCTTTAATCCACTTGGAATTAATTTTGTATATGAATATAAGGGTATAAGACAGTGGTCCAGTTTCATTCATTTGCATGTGGCTGTCCAGTTTTCCCAACAGCTTTCATTGAAGATACTGTACTTTTTCCATGTATATTCTTGGATCCCTTGTTGTATATTAATACATGGGTTTATTTCCGGGCTCTCTATTCTGTTCCATTGATCTGTGTGTCTGTTTTTATGTCAATACCATACTGTTTTGGTTACTAGAGCTTTGTAATACAGTTTGAAATCAGGTAGCATGATGCCTCCAGTTTTGTTCTTTCAAGTGTTTCTTATGTGCTAGGCACTTTTTCCTATGTAAAATTATTTATTCTGTTTAATTAAAATTAGATTTTCTTCCTAACATAATATAGAGGTAATATAGCGGAGTGTCTAAGCATGCAGCCTCAGATGCAAGAATGCATGCATGCTAAGTTGCTTCGGTCATGTCCAACTCTGGTGGACTGTAGCCCACCAGGCTCCTCTGTCTGTGAGATTTTCCAGGCAAGAATACTGGATTGGGTTGCCATTCCCTTCTCCAGGGGATGTTCCCAACCCAGGGATCGAACCTGTATCTCTTATGTCTCCTACATTGGCAGTGGTTCTTTACCACTAGCATGACTTGGTCTTGTGTCTGACTCTTTGTACACACACACACACAAACACACACAGTCTTAAGTGCTTTAGTTGTATTAACTCATTTAATTCTCCAATATGGTTCAGGAGGCAAGAACTGTAATCTCTTTTGCAGATAAGGATGCTGAAGCAGAGGGAGATTAAGAAACTTGTCCTGGTGGTAGTTAGGAATTACACTCAAACATTCCTGCATCCAAGGCTGCATGCTTAGACACTGTGCTATGTTGCCTCTATGTTATGTTAGGAAGAAAATCTAAATATAATTTTAATGAAACAGAATAAATAATTTTACATAGGAAAATAAAAATTACCATTATCACAAGACAGTGTTTCAGGATGAATTTGAAGACTGTACCCGAATGAGGTAGAACTGTACATATTTGCCTGGAGAAAAGTCTCTGATGTCTTATAATTGAGAAAAACAGATTTTAGAATAACTGAATGTTATGGTTCTTTGTGAATAAGAAGAAAATAATAGAAGTCTCATATAAGTTGGACCCTTTACCCCACATGTTTCTCCAGCTTACAAAATGTGTACACTTAGGCTGGGCTGTAAATATCAGTTATGACTCAGAAGAGGGTTAAGTAGGGAAGTGAGCTTATTAATTTTCCTTTTTTGCATTATTTCATGCTTTCAGTGGGAAGCATGTCACTCTTTTAATATCTGAAGATGAATTTAATAAGGAAAAATTATTGAAGATGAATGCAATAAAGCTGTAGTAAGAAATTCCAGAGATGATGACTTGCCAAATCACACCTGGTAGGCAAAGTTGACTTAGTTTAGAGCAGTTTCTGTGGAACCTTCATATTAGGAGTGGTAGTTTCATTCTTCAGGACTGTGGAAAAGGAGGAAACTGGGCTACGGCTGGTGAGTCAGGCCTAGAGGTGGACACTATATTCATTTCTGCATCTCCCCCAGCTGTCCCTCAGGCCTGGGCAACTTTCTCAAGGAGAAACCCTGGCCACTTGCCATCACCTGCTATCTCAGCCTGTTGTGGGTAAGGGTTCCTTAGCATCCTTTTCTGATGGAGTGTCTCACACAGGCTTTGGCTCCTGCTTCCTTTTCCAGGTTCCAAGGAAGTACTTCCTATGGATCAGGATCTGGCTTCCCCAGCAGCTGCTCCAACAGGATGGAAACAGCTTGGAAGTATAGATATTGTTTTTTTGGGCTCCAAAATCCTTGCGGATGGTGATTGCAACCATGAAATAAAAACGATGCTTTCTCCTTGGAAGAAAAGCTATGACAAACCTAGACAGCATATAGCAGAGACTTCCCTTTGCCCACAAAGGTCTGTCTAGTCAAAGCTGGCAAAACTGTTTTTCCAGTAGTCATGTATGGATGTAAGAGCTGGATCATAAAGAAGACTGAGCACCAAAAAACTGATGCTTTCAAGCTGTGGTGTTGGAGAAGACTCTCGAGAGTCATTTGGACTGCAAGGAGATCAAACCAGTCAATCCTAGGAGGAAATGCACCCTGACTATTCGCTGGAAGGACTGATGCTGAAGCTGAAGCTCTAATACTTTGGCCACCTGATTCAAAAGCCTCATTGGAAAAGACCCTGATGCTGGGAAAGATTGAGGGCAGGCAGAGAAGGGGGTGACAGAGGATGAGATAGTTGGGTGGCATCACCAACTCAATGGACATGAGTTTGAGCAAACTCTGGGAGTTGGTGAAGGACAGGGAAGGCTGGCCTGCTGCAATTCATGGGGTCACAGAGTCAGACACGGCTGAGTGACTGAGCTAACAACAGGGGGTTGTGCTGCTCCATGCAGCTTCCTTGGACAGGAAACAGAAGAGGGCCAGAGCATAAATCCTCCTCTCATCCTTCACTTAATCTGCTCTTCTGAGGTTCAGTGGTTCCAATGGCCTTTTCAGAGATATCTGTGCAGCAAAGCAAGGTTCTCTTGTGGGGCCGTGGCCAGCTCTCCACCACCCTGCTTCGTGTTTGCTTTCTGTCCTGCACTGTCTCCCATCCCCCTCTGCCCTCAGACTCTTACTATCCTGGGAGCAGGGGTGGTCACATGTAAACTGCGCTGAGGCTCTGTTTCCCAGGGGACTGGAACCAAAATGTGGTGGGACAGCCTGGCTTAGAAGCTTTGACCCCTGATGTTATAAATAGTCCCCTGTACTGAAAATTGGGAAGCACTGTTTGAAGTTTGAGTGCCTGACTTGTGGACTTTGGAAAGGGTTTTTAAGAAATTGTTTTTGGTTGGATACAAGGAAATATGCTATGCTAAGTCACTTCAGTCGTGTCCGACTCTGTGCGACCCCATAGATGGCAGCCCACCAGGCTTCCCCGTCCCCAGGATTCTCCAGGCAAGAACACTGGAGTTGGTTGCCATTTCCTTCTCCAATGCATGAAAGTGAAAAGTGAAAGTGAAGTCGTTCAGTCGTATCCGACTCTTCGTGACCCCATGGACTGCAGCCTACCAGGCTCCTCCATCCATAGGATTTTCCAGACAAGAATACTGGAGTGGGGTGCCAGTTAGACACAATTATTCAGGAAAAATAACTTTTCTCTAAATTATATAGAAAGAAATTGGGATTTTTTTGTGTGAAGCAAATTATGTGAATGAATTTGTATAAATACCTTGATGCTTTTAAGGATTTATAGATTTTATTGATTTCTGTCTTCATTAATAGTGTATGTCTTTTGAATTAACACCTGTTGAGGACAAGTAAAAAATGCCAGTTTTATCCAATAAATGTTGACATTTTGACCACAGTGATATAGTTAAAATAAAATAAATATAAATAATAATGTGTACTTACCTAGAAATTTGATAAATACAACACTGTATAAAAACTAAGAATCAGTTATAATCCTACATTCAAACACAGCATGCTAATATGTTGGTATATGTCTACCCATGTTTCCTATAGATAGGAGATGTGTATATTTACATATATATAGTTTTATTTATTTATTTTATGTTGATATGTGTAATATGGCAATATATGTACCAAATAAACATGTAGAATATTTCTTCAGTTCAGTTCAGTTCAGTTGCTTAGTCCTCTCCGACTCTTTGCGACCCCATGAATCGCAGCACGCCGGCCTCCCTGTCCATCACCATCTCCTACAGTTCACTCAAACTCACGTCCATCGAGTCGGTGATGCCATCCAGCCATCTCATCCTCTGTTGTCCTCTTTTCCTCCTGCCCCCAATCCCTCCCAACACCAGAGTCTTTTCCAATGAGTCAACTCTTTGCATGAGGTGGTCAAAGTACTGGAGTTTCAGCTTTAGCATCATTCCTTCCAAAGAACACCCAGGACTGATCTCCTTTAGAATGGATGGGTTGGATCTCCTTGCAGTCCAAGGGACTCTCAAGAGTCTTCTTCAACACCACAGTTCAAAAGCATCAATTCTTCAGCACTCAGCTTTCTTCACAGTCCAACCCCACATCCATACATGACTACTGGAAAAACCATAGCCTTGACTAGACGGACCTTATATTAGTATTTGTGTATATTTTATAAAACCCTCAAATTTCATATATGATTTGGAGTATTATTGTTCAACTTAATATATTTTATTTCCTAAGATCTCAAATTTTCTAAAATGTGCATTTTAATGGAGACATTTGGTATTTCATTGTATGAACAGGTCAGAGCTTATACTGGTTAAATACTATGTTGTTGGACATTTGAAATGTTTTAGGTAGAAGTACTTGTATAATTTTCCTTTTTTCTTTACAAGAATGTTATGCACTTTAGAAGGATAGAAAAAGCTTGGAGGGATGGTCTGGTTCTCACTTCTGTGTACCAGCCTTCAATCATCACTGTAAGCTGGACTGAGACAGTAAAATTATATGAAGGATTTATTCTATTCTATCTTCTTTTGTTCCTCTTCTTGCTCAGTTGCCCAAAACCTTCAGCTCCCTTCTCTCTCTGCTTATTGCCAAAACCAGTTGTCAAGACCTCATCCATCTGGTTTTAATATCAATAGCAACAATAGCAGCAACAGCTGGGCTTATAGTGCTCACCGTGTACCAGATTCTAGTCTAAGCATTACATTTATTTTAACTCCTTTAATTCTCACGGAAACTTCTAATGTAGACACCCTTACTATCCCCAGTTATAGATGAAATCAGGGAGGAATCAGAAAGGTTAAGTTAATTATTCAGATTCACTTAGAGTTAGTAAGTGGTGGGGATAGCATTTGAGTCCAGACAGGCCAAGCTTTCCAGGTGACTCAGTGGTAAAGAATCCTCCTGCCAATGCAGGTGACCTGGGTTTGATCCCTGGGTCAGGAAGATCCCCTGGAGTAGGAAATGGCAACCCATTCCAGTATTCTTGCCTGGAAAATTCCATGTACAGAGGAACCTGGAGGGTCTCAGTACATGGAGTCTGAGACACGAGTGAGAACTTAACATGCATGCACAGCCAAGCTTTGGAACCTGAAATCTAACTAACCACTATGTGATAACAGATGACTCTGAGAGTAAACATGCTGAAGAAGCTTCGTTCTGGGTTCTAATTTCCATCACTGGAAAAGGCTGCCTGGAGTGATGTGTTGAGAAGGCTTCTGGGGCTGTGTCTGGGTTTAGAGGGGGAAAGGGCCATGAAATATGAGCAATGGCTCCTTTCTATGAAAGGAAAGAGTGACTGTCTATTTCCCATCTTTGCCTTATGGTTTTTAGTTATGATAGAATTATTTCCTTTCAAAGGAATAAAATTCTAGAGATAAAAATTCTGTAAGTGGAATAGTTTACTTATAACTGTTGCTTCCACTTCTGCAGGAGGGAGAAGAGAAAATCTAACTAACCACTATGTGATAACAGATGACTCTGAGAGTAAACATGCTGAAGAAGCTTCGTTCTGGGTTCTAATTTCCATCACTGGAAAAGGCTGCCTGGAGTGATGTGTTGAGAAGGCTTCTGGGGCTGTGTCTGGGTTTAGAGGGGGAAAGGGCCATGAAATATGAGCAATGGCTCCTTTCTATGAAAGGAAAGAGTGACTGTCTATTTCCCATCTTTGCCTTATGGTTTTTAGTTATGATAGAATTATTTCCTTTCAAAGGAATAAAATTCTAGAGATAAAAATTCTGTAAGTGGAATAGTTTACTTATAACTGTTGCTTCCACTTCTGCAGGAGGGAGAAGAGAGAGCAGAGATTAGGGTGATTTCAGGCTTCTGAATTCACACTTTTGGTCTACTGCCTTCCTCCCTCTTTCAGTTCAGATGAGTCATTTGAAGAACTCTCTTTATATTTGTTTAAAAAATTACCTCTTTCATTCTGTCTGTCCTCAGTTTGAATAAAAACAGAAGTCAATGGAAAGCGCAAAGAATTTGGAGACAGGAGAGAAGGCTGGGGAAGGGATAGTTAGGGAGTTGGGGATGGACAGGTACTTAAAATGGATAACCACCAAGGACCTGCGATATAGCACAGGGAACTCTGCTCGATGTTCTGCGGCAGCATGGATGGAAGGGGAGTCGGGGAGAATGGATACATGTTTATGTATGGCTGAGTCGCTCTGCTGTGCACATAAAGCTATCACAACAGTGTTAATGAGCTATACTCCAATATAAAGTAAAAAGCTTTAGAAGTATCTTTCTGAATACAATCTCTCTTACCCCTAGAGAAAGGAATTTGAAGACAGAGGATGGGCTTATATTTCTTGCTCCCATCGAATTAACTGTTTCCTTGTGAAGGATTCGCTAAACCCTCTTTAGCCTCTTCTTTCTCATCTGTAAAAAATTCTTACTTAAATTGTTGTGAAGATTAAGTCAGATCCTTGTATAGAAAGTGCCTTATAGGCAAACAATGGATGCTATTCCTTCCATCAGTCTCTCGTATTCATCAATACATTGCACCCTTTTATATTTTTTTCTCTTTATTTCTGACAGAGGCCATTTACTAAAATGTTTACTAGCTTAAAATTTTAGTTTTCTTGCTTTTGGGCTATGTAGAAATATCTTTATCAAGCTTCAGGTATGGATGTTTCAGAAATTAACAATCAGATAAAGACCTGGCTAGTCGTTGGTGTCTACATAAAACTGTATAATGGGTTATCTTAAAGTGCTTGCTTGTTCAAGAATTATATTTTAAGAATTATGGAATGCCTGCTCTCTCTTATGTTGCTAGTGCCACCATTTTCTAGATTGCTCAAGGCAGAAATGTAAGGGTCATCTCATTCATCTTCTTTCTTGTTACTTATTTATTTTGGTTGCACTGGGTCTTCTTTGCTGCACGTGGGCTCTCTCTAGTTGTGGTGCTCGGGCTTCTCACTGCAGTGGCGTCTCTGGCTGCAGTGCATGGGCTCGAGGGCATGCAGGCTGCAGTAGCGGTGGCATTTGTGCTCAGTAGTTGCTGCTCCTGGGCTCTAGAGCACCGGTTTACTAGTTGTGCTAAATGGAGTTAGTTGCTTCGAGGCATGCGGGATCTTCGCCTTCCAAGGATCACACCGATGTCCCCTACATTGCAAGGCACATTCTTAACCACCAGCAAAGCCCTTTATCTGCTTTTGTTTGGGAAGATTGCTGCTGCTCACTAATCTCTCCTTCAGCAGTATCTGATCTGATGTTACTCTCATCTGGGCAGGAGAGAGTTTGGACACCTTTAAAAAGCACTANTCTGAATCAGCATTTCTAAGGGTCAGGCTTTATCTTTTAAACAAGCTCAGCTAGTGCTTATGGTCATCAGGAGCGATTGGGAAGCAGTGCATAATCTCATGGGGCAATCCCGTGGTTGATATTAGTTGATATTAAAAATATTCAATGACCAAGGAAGGCCTGTGCTCTGCCTAATCAGAAAGGACCTTTGCTATAGCTGAAGTGGAATCTTAGAGATCCTCTCATGCCAAGCCTAGTGACTTAATTATAGGATGTGAGTAAAGCTGAAAGGTCTAAGCAGCATGTCTGGATGGTAGCTTGGAGCGAAAGCTTTTTAACTAATGGGGCTGAGAGTATGTTAACATTTTAACTGATGTGGCTATACCAGTGAGTTCCTGTTGAGTATCAGCCCTGGTAACCTTCATATAAGAAAGTAGAAGCAAATGGTAAGAGCTTTTTTTCTATAAATTCCATATTTCTCAAAACTTTGAGCCATCTGCATGTGAATCACAGGGAAGCTCTTTTTAAAATGCAACTTTGAAACCACTACACACCTATGAGAATGGCAGAAATCCAACACACTGACAACACCAAATGCTGGCGAGGATGTGGAGCAACAGGAACTCTCGTTCATGGCTGGTGGGGATGCAAAGTGGTACAGCCACTTTGGAAGACAGTTTGGCAGCTTCTTACGAAGCTAAACATACTCTCACCATATGATCCAGCAATCATGCTTCTTGGTACTTAACCAAATGAGTTCAAAACATATGTCTACACAAAACCCTGCATATGCACATTTATAGCAGCTTTGTTCATAATTGCCAAGACTTGGAAGCAACCACGATGTCCTTTAGGAGGTAAATGGATCAACAAACTGTGGTACATCCATACAATGGAATATTATTTGGCATTAAGAAGAAATGAATTACAAATCTGTGAAAAGACATAGAGGAACCTAACATGCATATTACTAAGTGAAAGAACTCAGTCTCAAAAGACTGCATACTGTATGATTCCAAATATATGACGATTTGGAAAAGGCAAACCATAGAGACAATGAATAGATTGGTGGTTGCCAGAGGTTGAGGGGAAGGGAAGAAGAAAACATTTTTAGGGCAGTGAAAGAATTCTGCATGATATTATCATGGTGGATACAGATCATTACACATTTGTCAAAACCCAGTGGATATACAAAACTAAGAGTAAAGACAAGCTATGGTTTTGAGGCTAAACTGAGTCAATTACTGAAAGAACCTGAGTATGTAAATTTCCTTCATCACTTCTGGTTCCCCTCATGGCTGTGCTAATCATCCCCTCATGCCTTTACTATGAAGCCTTCCCTGATTCAGCTAGCCAGGACTGACTTCTCCCCTAATTTTAGAAATTAGTGACTCTTTTATTACCTCTCTTCACCTTGTATTCATGTCTTTTCACTTCCTTTAGTCTACAGAGGCAGCTTTAATGAGGTGGTGAGGGGCACAGTCAGATGGCCTGGGTTCAAATTTCATTTCAACCACGTGTTGGTGTCAGCTTGGGAAGTCACTCAGCCTGTCTTCCTCATCCCAGACTTCCTCATCTGTAAACATGGGGTTATTAAGAGGGACTGTCTCATATGGAGCTTTAGTTAGGGCAGATCAGCTTGTATTATTCTTTTTCTACTTCCCCTGCTCCCTTGGAAGAAGACAGAGTAGGACAGAGGATAGGCTCTGCAACCTTGAAGACTTTTGATTTTGATCTTAGAAAAATTAACCTTTTTAAATCATACTTTTCTCATTTGTAAAATGAAAGGAAAAAATGCCTACTTTGTCCTGTGATTCTGAGGGTGACAAATATCACCCCTGGCTCTGCCAGCACACTCTTACCTTTTCTGTTGTCGCTCATGCTGCCGTAAACATGACTGTGGGAATGAATGAACGACGCATTGCCGTGCAGCACAGAGGGCATCTGTGAGGGTAAGATACAAATCTGCTGCGAACATAATTTTTACATCTTGGAACTTTCATCTGGTCATGTTTATTTTGAAGCAGAGCCTGAAAGGAGGAACTAAAACATTAAGGGATGCAGTAGTTCTAATAGCAAAATTGTGTATGAATTTACAAATATGTAGAAGTTTTCAGTCATTGTGGTATATGTCAAGGGCAAGCTTCAGACACACTTAAAACATTCAAAAGTTTTACCACTTCTGACGGTCTTAAGTTCGCTGATAAGAATAGACTTCACAATGATTTTGAAAGATTCTGGCTGCTTTGATGCTAAAATGGGAATTGTATTCTCTGAGATCTACTTCCCATTGCCAGCTCACTAAAGTAATTGCTCACGTTCTCTCTTTTCACTCTATTATATTTTAAGACATTTTAAATATTTGGGTGAATCATTCTTCTTGGTAATTAGATGTAGTATTAGAATAGCTCTTATATTCCAATGCATTACGTTTCTTTTATATACCTCAACATCATCATTTTCAGTAATGACCTGGCATTTAATGGTGGTTTCACAAAGATTATGGATTTCTGAAGCCAAGAGAGGGTGTTGGAGGACCTCACATCTCCTTATTCTGCCTTTGCTTTACAATTGGACCATCCAAGAGGAGAAAATAGGAAAGAAGAAAAACGAAAACAGCCTCAGCAGAGATAAAACCTTATGGGGTTTCTCAACATCCTGTAATAGTTCTTAGCATTGAGATGGTACTTTTCAGTCAGAGCTGATAGATCACTTCGGGATTTAAAGAACTAGATACTAGGCTGTGGTTTCCCCCAGGAAGTAATAGCTCATCCTGAGAATAGCCTGGAAGCAGCAGTGTCAGGAAATGGAGAGTGAGCAGGACTGTGAAATCCTAGTTCCAGTTCTGAGGCGCTGAGTGAAAGCAAAGGCGGGAAAGGAACTCTGTGCTGTCATAGCCCAGTCTAAGGATCCAGCTGGGATCTGTTGTGCATCTTCAGAATACTTTTCCCCGAACGATGAAGCATAAACAGAATCTGCTACCATTTAAAGCTGCTGACAACTTCTGAAGGTCAGAGAGGTCACCATTTTGGTTTTAGGGCTGGAAGTCATGTGCTCAGAGAAGATCTTGGAGGTGGATAGGAGGCACAAATTGAGTTTTTGATGCCTGGACCTGGTTAGGTCCTGCAGACCTGGTTAGTTTGGTCATTGACACCTGTTACCATGGTACCCAGAGTACTGAGGCTTGAACAAGATGGAGATTTCTCTCCCATGTCCAGGTGTTTGGTGGTTCAGGGAGGGGAGACGACTATGACCACAAGGTCATAGAGACCCAGACTTTTTACATCTTGTTGCTTTACTGGCCTCTCTGTCTTTCCCACTCGAAGTAGTCGCTCGAAGCTAGCGACTACTATGTCCATATTGGTGGTGAAGAAGAGAGCTGTCCATTTCTTTTTGAGGAACTAACTCAGAAATTGCACATGTCACTTCCACTCTCATTCCCTTGGCAAAAACAAACAAGCAAACAAACAACTTAGTCTCGTGATCACTTCTAGTTGCAAGGGAAGCTGGAAAATAAAGTTTCTAGCAGGATAAAGGCTAAAATGTGGTGGGAGGGTTTCCAGTTCTAAAAGGAAGAAAGGGAAGCACATTGGTGTTGTTATAGATCTCATCCCTTATTCAGTCAGTGGCCATCTGATTCTGCTGTCACATCCCTCAGGGTTCCTCACATTCCTCACAGAAGCCACCTAAAGGGGAGCAGAGAAGCTGTGGGATTGTACCTTCAGGCTCCAAACCCCTCCTCAAATGCCTCATCTTGATTTTACTTTTTTTTTTAATGCATTGGATTTTCACATCAGTTTCCTTTAAAGAGATATTTCCTAGGCTAAAATATTTCTGAAAACCTCTGCAGTAAGCACTTTTCATAATCCTCTGTCCTACCCATCACTAGCAATTTCCCTCCTCTATCTCATCACCTCTCTTCTTCTCTGGGTGTCTCTGGGTTGCTGTTTGTGAAGAATGCATTTCTGTTCCCCTGTGAGTCCCCAGGCTCATTTACTCACTCAAGCACTTACTGCAGGTGAGTGACCCCATTTTTGCTTCTGGATTTTCTTGAAAAGCAGTATTTTTTCTCCCTTAATCCTTTTCTCCTCCAGCTCTTCCTTGGAAGGCCTTTGGCTCCTTCAGGACTCAAGGTCTCCCTCCTTGACTAAATTAATTGCTGTCACAGAGACCGTCTCTAACTCCTGGCTAAAGCCTGTTTTAAACTCCAGGGAAAGAGCCATTATATCATTATTTACCACCCAATGCTAGGACCCAAATCAATGCCAAGAAATTGCTTTGGGATGTTAGTCCCCAAGTTGCTGGGTATACTTCATCCATTTATTTCTAGTTATCTGGTTACCTTGTAAGAGTAAAGTGTTTTTCTATTTTAGTAATGATACTTTGAAATTGCTTAGTGCTTTCCCATTTCCAAAGCTTTATTTTTTTCTCCCCACATAGAGTATCTTGTGTGATTCTAACAAGCACCTGTAAGGTAGGATTTTCATCATCCTCAGTTTAAAGATGAGAATATAGCTGGTAATCAAAGGTCAAGGAACCTGGCCCAAGGCCTCACAACTGCTAAGTGGCAGAATCAAGATTTGAATTCAGTTCTTTCAACCTCACCCTTCATGCATATGAACTCTTGGTAATATGGATTATAGAAAGGATAGAACAGGATGTTGAAAGTTTCTTTCATGGTCCTTGCTCCAAAGGAAGAGCTCAAGGTAAATTTTAGTTTCCCTCCTCTATTATTATACCTGATGCTTTTGTAAAGTGACCTCACTTACATTATCTCAGATACTGTTACAGCCCTGGCAGTGGACAGGGCATGGTTATGCATATTATACAGCTGTGGATACAGAGGCTAAAATAGATGAAGTGAGTCTACTGTTGTCATATAATTAACAACAAAATCTGAAGCTTAGTGCACTCCCTTTCCATGAACTGCCTCATGGAAGGCGGCACATTAATGCATATGTTTTTTTTTTTAATTAATTTTTATTTTTTTAGTTTGTTTTGCTTTACAATACTGTATTTGTTTTGCTACACATCGACATGAATCAGCCACGAGTGTACATGAACTCCCAATCCCGACCCCCACCTCCCCCCTCCTGCCCCATACCCTCTCTCTGGATTATCCCCGTGCATCGTCCCAAGCATCCTGCATCCTGCATCAAACCTGGACTGGCGATTCGTTTCACTTATGATATCACACATGTTACACTGCCACTCTGCCAACCCATCCCATCGTCTCCCTCTCCTACAGAGTCCAAAAGGCCGTTCTATACATCTGTGTCTCTTTTGCTGTCTTGCATACAGGTTTATCATTACCATCATTCTAAATTCCATATATATGTGTAAGTATACTGTATTGGTGTTTTTCTTTCTGGCTTACTTCACTCTGTATAATCGGCTCCAGTGTTATCCACCTCATTAGAACTGATAATGCATATGTTTTAAATGTTGATGTTCAATCTTCAGATTGTAATGGAGATCCAATCTTTACTCTACTGGAGTTCCCGGTAGAGATTGGATAAGATTTGAACACTGATATCATTTCCTGAAGCCAGAATAGAGGCCAAATCATATGAACTGGGAAAATTTATTTGATTTCTACCAGAAATGGGCAGAAGGGTAGATGTGAGCCTCTTGTGTGCTTTAGGAAAGATCTGAGTCTGGACACTCTGAAGTTTCATCCTTTCATTTGTATATTGATTTATTCATTATTCATTCATACAAGTAGGGTTTAGATAAGTAGACAGATAGGGAGAGACAAACCCTGAGTATCACCCTTAGCTGGTTCTCAGGTGCCATGTGGAACTGTGTTTCAGGAAGTCCACCCAGATGTAATAAGCACCTTCTCTGTGAGTGATCAGGGTGCTAGAAACTTTGGTCCTTGCACTTCAGTTTCTTACCCTTGAATATAAGGAAAGTGACATGTATACACAGAACTAATGCAACTAGAATGTTATTTCTTTGTAGAAGCAGCAGAAATGAAATTGTGCCAAAGCACAGAAGACAATGAGATTAATTCCAATGAGAAGGTCAGGGGGAGGCTTTCTGAGCCATATCAAGAGGGAACATGTGCAAGGCTCAAAAGAGGAAAATGCAAGGAATAGTCAGAAAAATCTCAATTTTCCCAATGTTGTTGCAGAGTGGTTTTGGCTAGAAACATTAGTACCGAAGATGAGTTGGGGTCCATTTCAGGAATTTTGAAGTGGGCCCAAGAGTCACCCTAAGGGGATAGGGCTTCTCTTGGAGCAATAGGGAGTAAGGGGTAATGGGAGGTGAGAAGGCTCTAAGATTGAAACCAGTCACAATCACTTTCTTCTGGAGGGTGGAATTTGGGTCAGGGAGTACAAAGAAAGGACCGAACATGATGGATGAGCACAAGGCCCTTCCTTTTAGCTGACACCCCATTCCCATCACCTTCCACCCTCCACATGGCCATCCTTCACTTTTTGCAGCCCAGGGCCACCCCCCACTCCATGCCCTCTGCACCCTGACCCAGAACTTCTCTGTCTTCCTCCTGGGCCCTATCCCCTCTCACCATTTAACCTTTTCTTCCTCTCTCTTTTTCATGAGTAAATTTCAGACTCTTTTTTTAAACCTCTGTCTCCGATACCCTGCTTGTCTTACTGCAGATGATCTCAATCTTTATTGTAAAGGCCATGGGATGAGGGTGGTAGTTGGGAAAAAGTTAGGAACATTTGCAGATGAATATGATAAATATTTTTTTTTATCACTTTTAAACTTCCTGTAAAGTAGGTCAAGTTGTCTTTAGCTTCTGAATGAGGGAACTGTAGCACAGAGGGGCCAAGAATCCTTGCTAAGATCGCACAGCTAGTTATTAGTAGCCTTAGGAATCTAAGGAAAATATTTGTGACTCAATCTCAGCCTAGGTGTTTCTTCCATTTTGGGCTGTTTCCTCTGAGTCAATTTCCTATGCACCCAGAGGGTAAGTCTAGGCATAGAGAGGTGGGAAGCTTAGTTACAAGTGAGACAGTAGGATTATGAATAATAACCTCAAATAACAGCAGCATGATGTCTCTGACTGGCTAACGGTACTGTAAGCTCTAGAACCCTCTTCAGCAGCAGTGCAACTGGGATGGTCTTGCTGGTGACATTGCAAATCAAACCAACTATTTTGGAAAGCAGTATGGTAGGATATACCCAAAGCTGTAATAAGAATATGCCTTTGATTATGATTAAGTAATATCACATATTGGAATTTATCCCAAGGACTTGTCTGTCAGTGAAAAGATGCTAAATGCATGAAAAAAAAAAATCACAGTTTTTAAAAAAGGAAACATACTAATGTGTGTTCCCTGATAATAATAGTGATCATTATGAAGACTTTAGGGTTTCCCTGGTGGCTCAGATGGTAAGGACTCCATTTACAATGCAGCAGACCTGGATTTGATCCCTGACCAGGAAGATTCCTTGGAGAAGGGTATGGCAATCCACTCCAGTATTCTTGCCTGGAAAATCCCATGAACAAGAAGAACCTGGTGGGCTACAGTTCATGGAGCCACCAAGAGTTAGACATGACTGAGCAGCTAACACATGAAGGCTTTAGTTAAGGCAAAGTGGGAGTATGATAGGTTAGGTGAAAATGCAAAGATAGCTGAAAATGCTATGTATACTTGACCACAAGTCTGTGCAAAGGTGTACATTTCATCCTACCAGAAGAGAACATAGGGATAGAAATAGGAAGGGGCTAGTGTGCTTACGATGCTGGGAAAGAGTGAAGGTGGGAGGAGAAGGGGACGACAGAGGATGAGATGATTGGGTGGCATCACCGAGTTGATGGACATGAGTTTGAGTAAGCTCCAGGAGTTGGTGATGGACAGGGAAGCATGGCTTGCTGCAGACCATGGGGTCGCAAAGAGTCAGACATGACTGAGAGACTGTACCGAAGTATGCTTATGGATACTTTTTCTTCTCCCTGAAATTGTCATTGGTGTGCTGTGGTTTTCATAAGGAAGCGTATGGAAAAAAACTAAGGGTTTAGGCTTTGCTTGGAGCTGTTGAGATGAGCTTAGGTCTCCCTTTCCACGTTGGATGTTGAGAAACACTGGAAAAGTCCTCTAAACCTCAGGAGCGTTTTGAACAGATCCACGTCCCACACAGCTGACATCCTACACCTTTTATTCTTCTTGCATTCTGAACACCTCTGTGAAAATCTCATATGATATGCATTCCGAGGAAGCATTTCAGACACTCTGAATTGTTGCCCTTGAGAAACTATCTCCCACTAATAACCTTTTAGCTAAGTTTCCTCCACAAAGAGTGTGTATGTGTGAAAGAGAGAAAGTGGGATGTACGTGGGTCTGTGTCTGTGTGTGTTATGTGTTTGTTGCTCTGCTTGGTGTTTGGAGGCTTCATCCTACCACTCTTTATTCTTTCTGTCTCAGCTGATGGCTAACAGAACAAATGCTTTTTTGAAGTTACTTGGTCCATAGAGAGGCTTACGGAATTCATACATATCCTATTATTGAGCAGAAAATTTTATGTGAAGTGTATGTTTCTGTGGAGGAAATATTTATCATTTAATTATTTTCTCTAAGAGCTCCTCTTTGAGGCTTTAAATTTATGAGAACTGAATTGAAGTCATCATGGCAAGGACAGAAAGAGCTGCCTAGACCGGAAGGAGGAGGAGTAACCTTCTGAAAGTTCAAGAATCACGTGTTGGGAGCATCTCCAGTTGTTTTGGTGGGAAGCAGTCCCTGTCCTCCAAGTGCTTTCTCCATCTCTTCTCTCTCTCGCTCTTTTTTTCACTTGAGGTTGATTTTTATAGCTGAACTTTTTAAATATGAGGGTGACAGCCCAGAAGTTAAAAACATTCTGTGGCTCCCAACACTTGCTGCTCTCCCAGCTTGCAACAGATGGATTTATAGCTATTATTCCATAGAATATGATGCATGATGAGGTTGTCCTCACACAAGAGAAAAAGCCTTCATAATTTACCTTCAAATCGGAGTCTGAGTGAGTGCTGGGAGGCCCAGCTCTGCCATGGTGTGAAATGGATTCCCAGGAAGGGGTATGGCTCAGTTGCCTGACCTTTACAGCATATTTAAATACATATTCTGGTGTTTAGGGTAGTAAATAATGCAGCTAAGGTTATGTGCAGAGGAGAGCGGAGGGAAACATTTGCAGCAAAGCTGTGGGCTGCCCTGGCAGGGAGACAGGCACTTGGCTTTGAACTGGAATTTGGAATCTGGGTGGGGGAGTGACGCAAATATTTTCCACATGGATGCCAGTTACTTTGGCACTGAAAGGACTAAGAATCCCGAGGCAGAAGTTGGTTCTGTTGATTCAGGGTAGGGTTTGTCTTTGTGAGCTGGTCGAGAGTGTATGAGTGGATTTTCATTTATGTATTCATCCTTTCAACAAGCATTTATTTAGCACCTACTGTGTTGTTATCATTCAGATTGCTCAGTTGTATCTGATTCTTTGTGATCCCATGGATAGCAGCACCACGCCAGTCTTCCCTGTCCTTCACTATCTCCCAGAGTTTGCTCAGACTCAAGTCCAGTGAGTAGATGATGCTATCTAATCATCTTATCCACTGTCACCACCTTCTCCTCCTGCCCTCAATCTTTCCCAGCATCAGAGTTTTAACATATTGTGTATTGGGTACTGTCTTATGTGCTGAGGATGTGAAGACATTGGCCTCTGCCTTCAACTAGCTTACAGTAAAGATGGATGGGAATGAATTAGTTATGATAATGTACAATTCAGTATAAGCATGTGTGGAACACAGAGATTACATATAAGAGGGACGGATTAGAGGGACTGACTAACTCTACAGAGGGGTCAGGGAAAGCTGAAAGTATGGGGGTAAAATATGGCTTGGGTTGTAAAGGATGGATAGGAGTTCACTCATGATAGATGGTGGGGTAGGACATTCCAGAAAAAGGAAAAAGCATGTGTAAAGGCCTGGAAGGAAGAGAATTATTAGACATGGGTGAAGATGGTTTGCTGTTGCTTTTGTGTAAGTAAGGTGGTGGGAACTGTCAGTAGATAAGAAGACTGAGGCCCTAAATAAATGGGCACCGTATGATATATTATTAAGGAAAATAAACATTTACTGAACACTCACATTATCCTAGATTTTCTTTTACGTACCTAGATAATCTCATTTAATACACACAGCAACCTCTGAAGTAGGTACTAGCATTATTTTCATTTTATAGTCAAGAAAACAAAGGCTCAGAACAGTAAAGTGACTTGTCAAAGGCCACACAGAAATGAAAGGTGGAACTTGAAAAAGTGTTAATAATAAAGACTGAGAGAAATGGATTTGAGGAGTATTTAGGTGGCAAAATCAACAGAACTTAATGATCAGTTGGATACAGAAGAATGTGGAGGAGGACAAGGAAGGATTTGAAGATGATTTCTAGATTTTTGCCACTTGTAATGAGAAGGCTAGTCATGACATTCAGAGAGTACTCTTCCTGGGAGAAAGAATGTGAATTACTTAAGAATGTGTGCCTTTAAGATACATAAATAGAGATTTAAAAGCAGAAATGAAAGTCCATTTGTCATTCATCTCCTAACACTTCATAGCTTAAGAGAACATTTAATTGCTTTAGGATTCTGTGAGTTGGCAGGCTGGGCTGGGCCAGGTTGTTCTGGTCTTGGCTGAGCTGGGTGGCTCTGTTCCTGGCGGGCGGCTGGCCCTGAGTCTCGTCCCCAGGTAACCCAGGGTGTTCTCATGGGGGCCAGGCAATGTTCTAAAGGAACAAATAGAAACAAGCAATGTCTGGGCCCAGCAATGGAACGTTCTTCTTCTGCCATGGTCCTTGGGCATACAAATCACAAGTCACCCCAGATTCAAAGGCTGGAGAGGTAGACCCTGACTTGTGATGGGAGAAGCTGCAGGTCACAACTGGAAATGAGCCTGGGTACCGGCAGGTGTGACAGTTGGGTCTGTTGCTGCAGGCTGCTGCTGCTGCTGCTGCTAAGTCACTTCAGTCATGTCCGACTCTGTACAATCCCATAGACGGCAGCCCACCAGGCTCCCCTGTCCCTGGGATTCTTCAGGAAAGAACACTGGAGTGGGTTGCCATTTCCTTCTCCAGGCATTTGGCCATAAATGTGTCCTCCAGGGAAGCAGGTGTACTTTATAGTCTCAGATTGCATCTCCACTCCTCCACCTTCAGCTTTCACTCTTGTCTTGCTCATCCTTGTGTAACAAGCATTATCCGGTTGTCTGTTGCGGAGGCTGCCACTGCTGGCTACTGTGAACACACAAGTGAATGAGGCATACTCCCAGTTAAGTTGAGCTTAAAGAAAGTTGTGGTGCTTTTAGTGGTGGAGTTACTGCACACATCCTCAACCCTACTGCTGTTCTTTATCTGACATCCTCCTGCTGTGACGACTGCTGAGGCCTCAGCCCTCTGGGACAGAGGCTGCTTCCTGTAGGTGTGCAGGAAGTGTGTCACCCACCAGTGGGACGGGCTATTTCTGAACACGCTTCAGAGAGAAAGCACGTTTTCCTGTAAGCACAGCCATATGCCACATCTTGAATGTTAAAATTTAGCCACCGCTGAATCATCTAGAGATGAAATAAAGGTTATGAGGTTTTTTTTAAAGCAGAAATAAAGGCCTTTCAGCTCTATTTTTATAACTTCCTTCTGATTATAAAAGAAATAGGAGTATCTATTATAACAAATTAGAAAATCTGAAATGTATGATGAAGGAAATAAAAATCACCTATAGCTAATGAATGGTTATATCAACATACGTGTGCATTAATTTTGTAAAATATACTTGACACTTTATATAAAAATTTTACTTTAACATTGTCATTATATAGACTATACACATATGCATATATTTAAAAAAACATTTGTTAGTATTATGTATTATTTTATAGATTGTATTTTGCACTTGACACTATACAGTGATACATTATATACAATATTATAAAATAATGTTATGGAGATGTGATTTTATCTTATATGGAAATATCACAGCTTAATTAACCTTTCTCTACTGTGCAGTATATACAGTATTTCAGATGGTTTCCTACTATAAATCATGCTGTTATGTTCTTCCTGTGGGCATCTGACTATTTACTCCAGACATAGTTTTAGAATAGAAATACTGGGCTGGAGGGTATAAGCACATTTTAAAAGATTTGTAATAGATACTAAGAAATAGTTTGCAGGAAAGTGCCAGGGCAGTTATAACCTCATTTTCTGAATTTTCTTTGATTCAAAACCTATCTGGGTGGCAATTAAGGAAACTTTCCCAGCAAGCAGAACAATTATTCATTGTTTCTTTCACTTAGTGCTCATTCATTTATTCAGTAAATATTTCTAGAGAGATAAAGTACCCAGGAGGAATAGGAGGAATAAAAATGTTTAAAGTACTTACACAGCTGTATGCATTTGTCAACACTCATAGAACTGTGCACCAAAATAAGTTAATTTTACTGTATGTAAATTTAAAAAATAACTTTAAAACAATGACTGAGACATGCCCATAGCTCCAAGGAACTTAAAATTCAGTGAAAAAGATAAGACATGCATATGATAATTACAGCCCAAGACAACATATTAAGATACCAGAGAGGAAGGGAAAATATGTATCGGCATGTTTTATGCCCCAGGAGCTGGGCCAGGTGTTTTACACATTCTTTCACTTGTTCATTTCTTGGGAATACAAAGCCAGAGTGCCTTTTCTCTGAGACCCCAGCAGCAGGAGGCCAGACCTGCAGTTACCACCAACATGGTAATTATTGTAACATGCATACGTAAGAGGAAAGTGTCCGCCTGGGGGAGTTGAGGTTAAGAGAGAGTTTGATGTAAGACATGGAAGAAAAATAGCCTCATTTACTCCTCACAAGTGCCTGGAAAGGCAGGGGCCTCATGCTTGGTCTGTGGGGGAAGAAATTGAGACTTTCAGAGGTTTGGAAAGTGGCCTGAGGTTATCCAGCTTAGAAGCAGAGTCGCAGCATCCATCTAGATCTGTGCTCCCCGTCCCAGTCACTGGATGTCTGGAGAGGCACTGGAAGTTGGGACGAGCCTTATGGAGTGAGGAGGAGGGAGAGCTGGAATGACTGAGGCACAGCATCTCCTGGGAAGAGCTTTGGAAGCAGAGCTCTGGGTAGGAGACCTGATGTTCATTTGGGGAGTGATGCAGGGAGGTGATGGGGAGCCGGATGTCAGAGGGCTCTGTGTTCTAACCTCAGGACGCCGGGCCTTAGTTGGCTGGTAGAGAAGCCATCGATATTTTGAGAATAAGGGAGTTGCCTGCTGGGAGGTGCGCATCAGAAAGCATTAATCCCAAAGTGACACCTTCAATGATTAGATAGGGGTAGATGGAGACCTCATTCCCCTTCCAGAGCTGTCCTGCTTCCAAAGATGGCATTTCCATGTTAAAGAAAGGAAGCTGGTGCAGATAGCCCAGTGCTCAGTTCTTGACTCACTAGGCCCATTCCTAGTTATTCCAGGGTTTTGTTGGCTCTAGCAATTCTTTGGTCGGTTCAGTCACAATAGAAAAAACTCTGACCTAGATTTTGTTATATTCTTTCAGTTAAAATAGCAAATAAACAAAACCTCTCTGACACAAATATTATTTCCTTTCTACTTTCTATCTCTACTCTCAGTTTGCAATTCCAAAAATAAAAGGTTTGTTTTCTTAAATAATAACAGCACTCAATGTTGAAATAACCCAGTGAGTGATGTGGTGGTACCAGTGCAGTAAGGATGGGAAAGAAGGGGACCTGAGAGGCCCAACCCCCAGCCAAGGCTGATCTGGTGGGAAACAGCTTTCTTTCTTTGATGGTCCAGCTTCAGCTCAGGCCTGTAGGTGGCTTGTGGGCAGGGGTTGGGTGAGGTGGTAGCAGGGAGCACTGTGATGCTCCCTGAGAATCAGCTGGGAAAGGGGAGCTTGTAGAGCCTCCCAGAGAATGAGCAGAGTGGTATTTGGGGGAAGTATGGGCCAGTTTGACTTCCATTTACTTTTGATGAGGGTGTTATAGGTGGGTGGTGGGTATCTGAATTTTATGTCTCTATCTATCTACCTGGCAACAGAAGGAAGAGCCCATCTCTTTCTTTCCTACAGAACCATGATTATATTCACCTCTAACCCCAAGACACCAATCCTTGGTCTTTAGCTCCAAAATCATCCTTAGGATAGTTTTCTTTTTCCACGTCCTACACGGCCTCTGCCTGCTTCAACACCTTCTTAACTCCAGCTCACACTTATCTGCCGTGCTCCAGCCTTGATGACTTCCTTTTTGATTCTTATCCCAAGATATTGAGTACTTTCAGCCTGAGTCTTCACCACTAGTGTTCCATGTGAGTTCAGTGATTTTCCTTCTTTTCTTCTTAGATGGCTCGCTACTTCTCATGATTCATTCACCGTTCTGACCTCACAATGTGAATGATAAAAAGATATATATTTATTTTATAATTCAGAGAACATCATCATAATTTGTAATTACATATTCATTTCTTTGACAAAGGCAGTGTATTTATATATATATATATATATTAACTGTACATATTTATATAGACATATTTATGCTTCCCTGGTAGCTCAGTGGGTAAAGAATTTGCCTGCAATGTGGGAGACCCCAGTTTGATTCCTAAGTCAGGAAGATATGCTGGAGAAGGGATAGGCTACTCACTCCAGTATTCTTGGGCTTCCCTGGTGGCTCAGCTGGTAAAGAATCTGCCTGCAATGCGGGAGACCTGGGTTTGAACCCCGGGTTGGGAAGATTCCCTGGAGAAGGGAAAGGATACCCACTCCAGTATTCTGGCCTGGAGAATTCCAGGGACTGTATAGTCCCCACTTCCATGGGTTCACAAAGAGTTGCACACGACTGAGCCACTTTCACTTTCACACGTATTTATATATGTGTGCTCAGTTGCTTCGGTCGTGTCTAACTCTTTGGACTCTATGGATTGTAGTCTGCCAGGCTCCTTTGTTAATAGAATGTTCCAGGCAAGAACATTGGAGTGGGTTGCCAAGCCCTCCTCCAGGAGATCTTCCTGACCCAGGGATCTAACCTACTGCTCCTGCATTGCAGGCAGTTTCTTTACTGCTGAGCCCCTGGGTAAGCCAAACAGAGTGTGTATATGTATGTGAAAGGGTAAAAATTATGCCTAGACCATTGTGCAACAAGTAATCTTGAGATTCAAATGTTGAAAATTTGATTGAAATTCACAAATAAGATTAATTTGTCATTTGTCAGCTTATATCACAGGGTCTGCACAAATAAATCTTCACTGACTTTTAACTTCTACATTTTAAAATTATGATACAAGTATTTCAAAATATATCAATAATATTGTCATTGGTTATTGAAAGGTGCTTAATAATAAATATTTTATTTTTAAAAACAAATATTTAGCATTATTAATATATTATACTCACATTGCCTTTGTTTATATTCATGCATAGTATGTGGACAAATTATCCATTAGCTGAAATAATTATTAATTTAGAAAATATATATATATATATATATATAAAATACACACCTGACTCAGTGGCTGGAACATAGAAGAGGGTTGATTAATATTTACTGAATGGTCAGACCCGAGGCATCCCATTTCTGTGGCCTCATCAACACATTTCCAGGGTGAATTGGGTGTAAGCACACCACATATCCTGGGGGTAGGGAAGCTTTGTCTTCAGGGTTGACCATGTCAGTCCTTTCTATAATCCTTGGCTCTTTTCGTGAGTCGAACTGATGGCCCCAAATGAGAATATTCCACTGATGATGCTCTGGGTAGGAAGAGATTTCATTAAAGATAAATAATTCATCTCTGAAACAAAATTAGTAATCAGGACAACAGCATTTTGATGGGTTTGCTGAGAAGATAATTTTCTTCTATCATTGTCACAAACATTTTGGGAATTTTAAAAGTTATTTCTTCGTACAGGAAAATTCTCTCGCTGATAAGGTATATTTGGGGGAGTCAGTTTTTTTTTTTTGTTGTTGTTTCTAGAAGTAATTTAAGAAAACTCAAGATTATTTTTCACTGTGTTTCAGAGTAACTTTGCAACTTTCCGGGTAGAAATTTGTATGTGTTCTCTCCCATCTTAATCGTGTAACACTCCACTAGAACATCTCTTACCTGAATAGCTTCCGAGTTGCTAGTTCTTCTCTGCAGTGGGAGTGGTGGTGTTTGAGTGTCCCAGCATGTTGGAGAAGTGGACTCTACTTTCCTTTAGATTGGAGATGGGGTTCAGAAAGTTCTCTTTCTGCCTAGCTGCAGTGAGGTGTGTCACTTGCTGTATTCCTTTCTTTCCATCTTTCAGCTCTCCTTTCCCATTCCGAGGACACATACTACCCCAAATAATCAAGCAAGACCCTTCTCAAAAGCCAGGCTTTTGTAGTGACGCAGCCTCAGCTGCCCTAGGCTCAAACCCTATGTTTGAGATCTATTTGTTCTTAATCATCCTGCCTCTGCCTTGGCAGGCATCCTTCACTTTGCCTGGAATTCTGCCCTTCTCCTATTCTTCTACCACCCTCCTCCCTTCCATATCTCCCTCCCCTTAATCATCCTCTAGAATCAACCCAGATGTCACTCCTCCTCCTCTTGGAAGCCTGACCTGATTGCCCTTCTCTGTTCACTGACAGCACCTCATGCTAAATAACCTTTATTAAAGGCATCCTCTTTTGATTACTATTATGTGTTCATGTATCTAACTCACTAGTTGTGAAACACTCTGGAGGAGGGCAGGACTGGGTCTAATTTATCTTTGCATCACTAGGGAATACTAGATGCTGCTTTTTAATTAATGGATCTGGAAAGCATTTTATTTGTTTCCAGTCCTATGCCAAAATAAAACACAGCAAGTTGCTTATCTGTAGTGAGATCCTATTTTCAAGTCTCTGGAGAAGGCAATGGCACCCCACTCCATTACTCTTGCCTGGAAAATCCCATGGACGGAGGAGCCTGGAAGGCTGCAGTCCATGGGGTTGCTGAGGGTCGGACATGACTGAGCGACTTCACGTTCACTTTTCACTTTCATGCATTGGAGAAGGAAATGGCAACCCACTCCAGTGTTCTTGCCTGGAGAATCCCAGGGACAGGGGAGCCTGGTGGGCTGCTGTCTATGGGGTTGCACAGAGTCGGACACAACTGAAGTGACTTAGCAGCAGCAACATTATTATAGATTTAAATACAGTTGATAATTATGGTTTTCCCTTTTCTCTTCCTCTATATCATTGAATTGTAACTGATAATCCAGTCTGTGAATGAGAACTTCAAAGATGCTCTCTATGGGTACACTTGGAAGAAGCGGGAAGACATAGTCCTTATTTATCAAAAGCCTGCAGTCTGAAGGAGGAGGCAGGACAGACAACAGATGAAGGATCTGTGTACATGGTTATTGCTGGTGCATCTGCTAAGCCTCAGGAATTAATAATAACTAACCACAGTAGCAAACAATAATTTGGAAGTCAGTCATTGGGTATCTTGGAACATAACATACTTGAATACACTAAGCTATAAATAAATAAAGGTTTTAAATTAAGATTCAAAGTACAGTCATCCTGATCCTAATGATCAAGATGTTATTCTGATTATCATTCTGGCCATGTACAAAGGGAAATATATTAGCATTTCCCCAGTTACGTGTTAGATCTCAGGCAAATCAGTGCATAAAACAAAAACAATTTTTCAGTACATATATGTGTTGCTAAGTTGCTTCAGTCATGTCTAACTGTGTGACCTTATGGACTATAGCCCACCAGGCTCCTCTGTCTATGGGATTCTCCAGGCAAGAATACTGGAGTGGGTTGCCATTCCTTCTCCAGGAGATCTTCCTGACCCTTAGATCAAATCCTTGTCTCTCATATCTCCTGCATTGGGAGGTGAGTTCTTTACCACTAGCGCCACCTGGGAAGCCCATATATATAAATGTGTGTGTGTGTGTGTGTGTGTGTGTGTGTGTGTGTGTGTGTATGTGTGTATGTGTATACATATACCTTTATAGAATGTAATCTCATTGATACCAAACACCAGCATCGGTGGATATACATATCTGCATGTAGCTCTAATAACCCTGAATGGACTCTCTGGTCTAATTTGTAATTTAACTATGTTTCTACCTTTTCCACCTGTTTTAAAGTAGACCATGTAGTTTTAGTTTTTAATTTGTAATAGTAATATGGAATCCATCATAGAATATGCTACTAATTGCTTGAATATGTCTGTGCCATTGGGTATTTAGGTTAATTGTTGTGTGTGTTTTTGTTTCTTTTTCCTGTGATGGAGAGCAGTGTTGTGAACATCTCTATACAAATAGCTTTTTTTCTTTTTCTCCCTGAGTGCGTTCCTTGGAGTATAAGAGTATATTACCCGAAGTGGAATTAGCTGATTAATGGCATAAATAGCTTTGTCATTTGGCTAGAACGTTGTCTAGCAGGCTGGGCCAGCATCCCCAGGAGGGTTTGTGTGCTCAGTCATGTTCTACTCTTTGCGACCCTGTGGACTGGCTCCTTGTCCATGGGATTTCCCAGGCAAGAATACTGGACTGGGTTGCTATTTCCTCCTCCAGGGGATCTTCTCAGCCCAAGTAGTGAGCCTGCGTCTCCTGCATATGCTGAGTTGCAGAGACAACAAGACAGCACCTAGTGCGCTGAGTAGCTCTAGGCCCACCCACTCTCTCAGCTTACTTACAAAGGCCACTCCCAGGGCCTTTAGCCCATCTTCAGGGAGAGCAGGGTGGGTGCTTGAACCCACGTACCCAGCCCCTGCTCCAGCACTGCTTGTCCTAGTGGCCCTCAAGCAAGCGACTCAACCACCTCTCAGCTTCCATTTCCAAATCTGTGTGATGGGGGAATGATAACTGCACTCATCCTGAAAGGTTATTGTGAGTTAACTCATTGCAAGTGCTGAGGCCGACCCAGATAGAGACAACTCAGTACTGCCATTGTCGACTTATCACTCAGGTTGGTGTGTGTTGAATTTTGTCCTCTGGGTTCAGGAGGAGATTCTTTTTTTTTCCTCAGTATCTTTTTTTATTTTCTTTTTTAAAATTTATTATTTTTACTTTACAATATTGTATTGGTTTTGCCACACATCAACTTGAATCTGACACGGGTGTACACGTGTTCAGCGACTCAACCACCTCTCAGCTTCCATTTCCAAATCTGTGTGATGGGGGAATGATAACTGCACTCATCCTGAAAGGTTATTGTGAGTTAACTCATTGCAAGTGCTGAGGCCGACCCAGATAGAGACAACTCAGTACTGCCATTGTCGACTGTTATCACTCAGGTTGGTGTGTGTTGAATTTTGTCCTCTGGGTTCAGGAGGAGATTCTTTTTTTTTTTCTCAGTATCTTTTTATTTTCTTTTTAAAAAATTATTATTATTATTATTATTACTTTACAATACTGTATTGTTTTTGCCACACATCAACATGAATCCGCCACGGGTGTACACATGTTCCCAATGTAAATTCAGAATTAACTTTCACTAATTCAAATGGTACCCCAGCTTTTCAAAAGTGAGTTAATTTGCTCTTCTAGAAATCGGCTGAAGATGGTCTGCTGGGCGCTTGCTTTTCTCCCCTTCTAAACTACCTGTTCTGTGCTTGCAGCCATCTCTGTCTCTCTCTGGTGTCCATAAGCACAGCTTCTGGTCTTGGACCAGCAGATGGTTATCCTTTCCAATATAAGGAGAAACAACCAAACTTCCTCGCTTTGCTAGTCATTTTTCTTGTTCTTGTATTTGCTCTTTCCCTGACAGCATGTTTCCACATTATAGGAATGGCAGCTACTCGAAGGCAGGGAATTCGTAAGTTTAGTGGATTCGCAACTGTGCCCAGGGAGCCAGGCAGGACCTGGTTCTCCTCAGTTCATCTTCCAGACCCACCAGAGATTTTTAAAAACCACACTGAGGAAAGATAAATGGCCTTGAGGTCCCACCTGGACTTGAGTCTTGACTCTGCACTGTGTAACCTGGGGAGATTTCTTAGCTTCTTTGAGCCTGAGCTTCCTCAGCTGGATGATGGGGAGAACAGGCCTGAACTTGGAGGGTTTCTCTGGAATATCTTGTCTTCTCTACCTCTTAAGAGAACTGGGACTTTCTGGAGCTAATTCTAATGCCAGCTAACATTGCCTAACTTCCTTCTGTGTGTTAGATGCTAGGTTCTGATTGACAGTTTTTTTCTTTATATTCCTCACGGCAGCCCTATGAAGGCTGCGTGCCTGTGTGCAGAGGCAGAAAGGGAGGCTCTGGGGATTAAATAACTTGCTCAAGGATATGCAGAAAATGGTGGTGCTGGATGTAACCCAGGATGTAACCAAACCCAAGGGTGTTTGCTTTCTGTGATTTAGGGCTTGACTACTATGCCCTGGGGTTCCCTGGTGGCTCAGACGTAAAGCATCTGTATGCAGTGCAGGAGACCCAGGTTTGATCCCTGGGTTGGGAAGATCCCCTGGAGAAGGAAATGGCAGCTCACTCCAGTACTCTTGCCTGGAAAGTCCCACAGACAGAGGAGCCTGGTAGGCTACAGTCCATAGGATTGCAAAGAGTTGGACAGGACTGAGCGACTTCACTTTCACTTTTCACTTTCTAGTATACATTTAGTTTCTTGGTTAATTCTTCTCTGTTAAATAATATCTATCCCAGGAGCTCATTAACCACCTGTGACTTTGCTCCTGCCTTCATTCAGCCAACTTGTTTGTTGAGTATCTCTTTCATGCCAGTCCCTGGTCCAGGAGCCAGGATACAGCTGTGTCGTGATGACGGGCTTACCTCCTCCAGACTGGCTGTGGGAGAGCCTCGGACTTAATCCTGAGCACTCTGTCCTCCTCAGCATGCAGGGGGCCTATGCAGGGGGCCTTTGCAGGCCTTGGCTGTATGGTGAGGGTGAGCTCCTCTGGTGGGGCCGTCCACTCTTCAGCACAGGATATATCATCAGTGGTGGCTTGTAGGTGTCCTGTGGCTGCATTCTGCCATACTGGTTATCTGATGTGACACTTCCGCTGCTCAGGGCTGGATTAATTAGAGGCTACTGGAGAATTTGAGTGAGGCTCATATGTGAGAAGGGAAGCTTCTGGCTGAACCAGAAATCTTGACTGCATAGAGACCATTAAAAGGGGGATTCGTCTTCCTTGTTCTGGGCCCATTGGGAATAAACATTTAAGTCATTATAAGACTCCCATAACCTTGGCCCTACTCTGGTATTTCCCATACCCCCCGGCCCCAGTATCTTCTGGAAGGACTGCTCATGTATTAATAATTCTTGATTGTCTTGAGTTACTATAGTTCTAGAAACAAATCCAGTTTCCCCAGAGGCGGTTGTGTCCTCTGGCCTCCTCTGGAGGCTCCTGCAGACAGTTTAGGTCTGTGTGGGAACAGAGCCCTGTAACAGCCTGCGCACAGATAGCTGCTGAGGAAAGGCCTCCCCCAGGCACAGGTCAGCCCTAGAGGCACTCAGCTGTCAGAGTTGCAGAGCAGCTGAGCCTTCAGCTTGGGTACCAGGATATCACACTGCCCAGATTCCAGGTGAGCATCTCTGTATGCGCCTTCATGGACCCTTTTCCCTGCCTTTGGGTGCAGTGTGTGTCCATTGCTCCCAAGCCCGGAGGAGGTTTGTTATTTCTGCAAGAGTCAGTCCGGTGCTGCCTTGGGCACAGGCATGGCCTGTGAAAGGCAGATGACCAGTCCCAGCTCTCAGAGATGTTACTCAGTGTAGAAAGGGTGGGATCCAGAATCTGTACATTTGTACGTTGCTCAGATGAGTCTGATTCATATGGTCCACAAGCCACACTTAGAGAGGTTCTTCCATGTTATGTGTTGTACACAGGTGTGTGCACACACACATACGTACACCTGCTTCTCTCTTTCTTTCTGGCCCTCTTCCACACATTCTCCCATTCCCAGCCTTCTACTCGCTCACCTGTATTAGTGCACTCCCTGCCTCCTAGGCCTACAGTACCTGAGAAGCTTGTGGCATGTTTTAGGTATTGGCACCTGCAAGCTAGTTGAATGACATCTCTGCTGTGATTCTGGGTTAATTTCTGCTTGAAATGGAGCTGCACACTGTCCACCTGGACCCTTCAGAATCCTGTACAGTGATAGTAGGCACGCCCCTTCCCTTTCCCCAGGTCACCTCCTACTCACAGGGAACCTATTCTCTTGAGTCAAAGTTCCAACTTTAGAAGAAAAACCGGAGCCTGAGCCCAGGTAGGTGGCCTGGAGGAAGAACCCGAGTGTGGGGTGTGATGCAAAGTTTAGGGTGGGGCTTGGGTTTCAGGAGAGTGGAGAGGTGGCCAGAACTGTGGAAGGAGTGTCAAGTTCTCACTCCTGAAGAGCTGAGCTTGCTCAAATAACTCTGCAAGTCCACCGTCAGTTCCTGTGTCTTCCTTGAGCCCTGAGCTTGGAATAAAGAGTTGGCTGAGGTTGACTTTGTGGTCCTCTCTTGAGGATTTCATTGGGTTTACTTTGAACTTAGTCTTGCAGAGATTCAGCAGAGGTTCTAATGTACCCCAGCTGCCTTGGGAAGTTTAGTAGCACTGATATTGCTGAGTTAATTGATGCTCTTAATCAGGGAGGAGGTGGAATATAAAACATTGGGAGGGAACAGGGCTAGATTTTTCAGAGGAAAGAATATACCAAGCACTGCTGCTGCTGCTGCTAAGTCGCTTCAGTCGTGTCCAACTCTGTGTGACCCCATAGACGGCAGCCCACCAGGCTCCCCCGTCCCTGGGATTCTCCAGGCAAGAACACTGGAGTGGGTTGCCATTTCCTTCTCCAATATACCAAGCACTACCGTTTATATATTGTGGGGCTTCCCTGGTGGCTCAGAGGTTAAAGTGTCTCTCTTCAATGTGGGAGACCTGGGTTCGATCCCTGGGCCAGGAAGATCCCCTGGAGAAGGAAATGGCAACCCACTCCAGTACTCTTGCCTGGAGAATCCCATGGACGGCGGAGCCTGGTAGGCTACAGTCCACGGGGTCACAAAGAGTCGGACACGACTGAGTGACTTCACCTCACCTTACTTAGTTATTTAATCTTTTAAAGACTCTGGTTCGGGACTTCCCTGACAGTCCAGTGGTTAAGACATCACCTTCTAATGCTGGGGGTATGCATTCAATCCTTGGTCATGGAGCCAAAATACCACATGCCTCATGGCCACAAAACCAAAACATAAAACAGAGGCTACATTGTAACACATTCAATGAATACTTTTAAAAAAAGACTCTGGTTCATCTCTGAAAAAAAATGACAATGGGATAGTCACAATTCATAGGGTTTTGAGGATTAAAGGTGAAAATGGATGTGAACATTGACATCTATTTCTATTATTATTATTAATTGAAATTTGTCAGTTGACTACTATTTGTCCTATATTTGCTTGTTCAGTTCAGTTCAGTCGCTCAGTTGTGTCCGACTCTTTGCGACCCCATGAATCGCAGCACGCCAGGCCTCCCTGTCCATCACCAACTTCTGGAGTTCGCTCAGACCCACGCCCATGGAGTCAGTGATGCCATCCAGCCATCTCATCCTCGGTCGTCCCCTTCTCCTCCTGCCCCCAATCCCTCCCAGCATCAAAGTCTTTTCCAATGAGTCAACTCTTCGTATGAGATGGCCAAAGTACTGGAGTTTCAGCTTTAGCATCATTCCTTCCAAAGAAATCCCAGGGCCGATCTCCTTCAGAATGGACTGTTTGGATCTCCTTGCAGTCCAAGGGACTCTCAAGAGTCTTCTCAACACCACAGTTCAAAAGCATCAATTCTTTGGCGCTCAGCCTTCTTCACATATACTTGTTAATAGATATTTTAAACATCTATTATGTATCAGGTTTAGGGTTTAGTTGGTTATTTTAGTTTATTTATTTATAATACTGATTAAGAGGCTCAAAACTTGCTCTCACATATTTCATAATATAGAAAGAAAACAAAATATCAGTAATACAATTCAGTGAAATATTGCAATGTTAGGATGCATTGAGGGACATATAAAAGAATGAGTAGCAGATTCTACTGAAAGAGTCATGGTAGGCTTTATGCAAAAGATAACTTTGATTTGAGGCTTAAAATATGAGAATAATATTTTAAGTATAGTAGTTAATAAAATATGTGTGCTGAAACAAAAGGAAGATTTATTGACTGATGTAACAAAAGTTTAGAGGTCAATAGCTTCAGGTCAGGCTTGATCCAGCAGCTCAAATGATATTATCAAGGAATTAGGTTCCCTTAGTATTTCTACTGGGTTGTGCATTGTTGGATGATTTTACTTTGTCTTCCTTCAGCAACTTCAGAAGCTCCCTTTAAGACAGCAAAATGGTTGTAGTTATTCTAGAACTCATTTCTTTATTCAATGTTATCAAAAGAAGTGGGGTTGTTAGGATGTTTCCTGAAAGAGGATGGTCCTGTCTCCCAGAAGTCCCAGCAAGACTCAAGCTGAATTTCATTTCATTTCATTTCATTCTAGTTAGGTAACATGTTTTTTTCCCCCAGGCCAACCACTGTGCCACAGGAGTGGAATAGAGCCAAACAGAGCCTACTCCTTAAACTTAGGATGGGTCAGTGCGTGGTCCATACCATCTGAACCACATGTTTTATCATGGGGAGACTTGCTTCCCCAAAGTGATATTGTTCCCATGAGGAGAGAGCATGGATTCTGGGCAGCATAGACAGTCTTATTGTTGCTTAGTCGCCAAGTCATGTCTGACTCTTTTGTAACCCCAGGAACTGTAGCTGTCCAGGCTCCTCTGCCTTGGGATTTTCCGGCAAGAATACTGGAGTGGGTTGCCATTCATTTCTCCAGGAGCTCTTCCCAACCCAAAGATCGAACCCACATCTCCTGCACTGGCAAGTGAGTTCTTTACCTCTGAGCCACGAAGGAGGCCCATCGAGGATCTGGCTATCTATTATACCAGTAATTTGGAAGACAAAAAATATGAGGGGCAAGTAAGAACAGAGTATAATTGAAGAACCATTCTTAGCTGAGAATCTCTAGAGCATCACTGTTCAACAGAGCTTTGTGCAATGATGGAGATATTCGGTAATCCACAATTTGCAGTATGGTAGCCACTGGCCACATGTGACTGTTGAGTGCTTGAAATGTGACTAGTGTGACTGAATAACTGAATTAGTAATAGTTATTTTTAAAATTTAAGTGATTGCTGTGTAGCTAATGCCTATAGTGCTAATTGGAAAGCACAGGTCTAGAGTCTAGATAACATTGTGAAAGACGATTGAGAGAGAGACAGAGAGAGAAACAGAGAGAGAGACAGATAGAAATAAATTAAGCCAGAATGCCCTGGTTATATATTATTTGGGGGAAATAATTGAAAAAGTTGCAGAAATAATTTTCTCCATTCTGTGGTTCAGAGTAATACAGAGAGTAGAAACCAAAGTAAAGAGCTAACAGAAAATGAGGCTAGAGACCTAGGCTGGGCAAGGTTGAGGAGGCCTTTGTGCCTTGCTGGTCACTTTAGATTCTACCCTGTAGGCAGTAGGAAGTCACTGAGGATTTGTAGAAATGACATGGTCTTACTTGCTTGTTGGGAAGGCAACCTGGCACCTTGTGGAAGAAGGACTTGTGCAAATAGAGACAGGGATACCAGTAAGGAGGCAGATAAAACAGTTCATGAGAGAGGATGAGAATTTGAACTTGGGAAGGAGTGGTAGCCACGCATGGAAGAGTGAGATACAAATAGTAGGGGAAGAGTAATGGAGTGGGTTTGCATGTGGTGTGCTGAAGATTATAGCAGGATTCCTGGACTTTTGGCCTGGATAACAGAATGGTGATCATGCCCTCTTTGAGATGTGGCATTCCCAAAGGAGGAGGCAAGTCTGAGTGGTTCTTGATGAACATGTTTTAGGGCAGGGAGTATTTAGTATACCCATTGGAAGTTGGCTGCTAGGATCTTAATCTGTTCTCTCAAGGAGTTTACATTCTATCTATGGAAATTAGATCAACATAACTTAAGTCATTAGACAACTAATTCCACATGCATAATGACTGGAAGCCTTAGATGCTGCACGTGGTTTATGCAGGAGTTCCAGGTACTTTTTCTGCATGACAAACCACCCCAAAATTTAGTAGTGTGAAAGGAAAACATGTTCATGAACATACTATGTTCATGATTCTGTGGGTCAAGGGTTTTGACAGGGCACTAGGTAAATCTTGTCTGAAACCTCCACTAGAAGGAACCAGAACTGAGGCTGACCCAAAAGTGGGGGTTGCAGGCTCTGAAGATGTCCCCTCTCAGAGCTGGTGGCCGATGCCTGCTCCCCACTGGGTTCTCAGCTGGGCTGTGGGCTGAAACACTGTGGCCCCTGTGTGTGGTGTTTCCCACTGTGGACCAGTTTGGGCATCCTCACACATGGCATTGGGACCTTGAGAGCAACCATCCTGAATGCACAAGCTAGCCTTGGAGGTCACTTAGCACTACTTCCCCTCTACCCTGTTGGTTAAGGTAATAACAAAGACAGGTCCACTTTCAAGGGAGGGACATGAACTCCCTCTACCACTCCCTCTACCACTCTTACAATAGGTCAAATTGTAAGATAAACATGTAGGATGGGGGATCCCGGGAAATACGTTGACCATTGATGGAGAGATGAGTGGGGACTGGGGTAAGGAGGGATGGCTCTCTGCTGGGGGTGAGATTGGAGCTGACACTTGAGGGTAGGTAAGGGGGTGCTTGGAAGAAAAGTTATGACCAACCTAGATAGCATATTCAAAAGCAGAGACATTACTTTGCCGACTAAGGTCCGTCTAGTCAAGGCTATGGTTTTTCCTGTGGTCATGTATGGATGTGAGATTGGACTGTGAAGAAGGCTGAGCACCGAAGAATTGATGCTTTTGAACTGTGGTGTTGGAGAAGACTCTTGAGAGTCCCTTGGACTGCAAGGAGATCCAAGCAGTCCATTCTGAAGGAGATCAGCCCTGGCATTTCTTTGGAAGGAATGATGCTAAAGCTGAAACTCCAGTACTTAGGCCACCTCATGCGAAGAGTTGACTCATTGGAAAAGACTCTGATGCTGGGAGGGATTGGGGGCAGGAAGAAAAGGGGATGACCGAGGATTAGATGGCTGGATGGCATCACCGACTCGATGGATGTGAGTTTGAGTGAACTCCGGGAGTTGGTGATGGACAGGGAGACCTGATGTGCTGGGATTCATGGGGTCGCAAAGAGTTGGACACGACTGAGTGACTGAACTGAACTGAAGAGGGTGCTGGCAGGGAGAGAAGGACACATGCATGTTGTTGGTGACAGCAGAAAGGATTTCTGTTTCTTTTGGGGCTAACCAGGGACAGAGGAGCCTGGTGGGCTGCTGTCTATGGGGTTGCACAGAGTTGGACACGACTGACGCGACTTAGCAGCAGCAGCAGTCAGTGTTATTAATGCTGAGGGCAGCTGAATAGACTGAAGAAGAAATCCTACCATGAGATAAAGCCAGCTATAGCAAATGGCTTACTTCTAGATATCCATTCAACATATTCCACATCAAGTTTAAAGATCCTTATGTCCACCCAGGTTGCTCAACCTTGTTAAAATGCATGCCATTTCTCTTTATTTTTCCCAGGATTTTTTGTTGTATTCTGGAGTAAGAAGAGCCACTGCTCTTCAGTGGAATTATGGAATTATGAGTCACAGAATTTTTTGAGTTAGTGCAATAGGTAGTACACTAGAAATCACATTAAATAAAATGCTTACTTGCCTTTCTCCCCCATTCCACTAGATTGAGAGTCTCTGGAGGAAAAAACAAACAAACAAACAACTGTGTGTAACCTTTTCCAGCTTGTGGAGCAGAACCAGGCACATAGTAGATGCTCAGTACACATTATTTGGAAGGAATAATCTCCCAAAGCAAGGGCTTCCCTGGTGGCTCAGTCAGTAAAGAATCCAGCTGCAATGCAGGAGACTGGGGTTTGATCCCTGGGCCAGGAAGATCCCCTCAAGAAGAAAATGGCAACCCACTGCAGTATTTTGCCCTGGGCAATCCCATGGACAGAGGAGCCTGGAGGGCCACAGTCCATGGGGTTGCAAAAGAGCTGGACATGACTGAGCAACTAAACCACCACCACAAGATTATTTGGATGAATAACCTTCATTCAAGCTTATGTGAAAGTAGTGCTGAACATCTGGGCACTTTTATGCTGCCTGAGTCTCACGTGGGGTCTAGACTTGTTTCTGCTCCTTATTTTGCATTCCTTCTCTTTGTCTCGAGGTCCAACCCATTCCTCTGTGCTCCTTGTTCTTCTAGAATAATAATCTGATCTGGCACTGATTTCTGTTTTTGGATCTGATGGTCCCTGTCCCAGAACTGAAGCTTTAATTTTCAAGCATACCTTGTGTGTGGGAGGGAGATTGTTTAGAACAGGGTCAGTACGCAAGGAGGCTGCTGGCTCCTTTCCCCCTTTTCCTTGGCAAGCCTCTCTGACCTGACTCTTCTGCTGTAGCTAAGATATGTGAGGAACTTATTTTTTTACAGAGATATTTTGTGAAAGATAAATTTCTCAGGGCTGTGGCCATGGATTCTTAGCCAAAGGAATGACAAGGAGATATGATCAAATGTGTGCTGGTGAATCAATACAAATAAATTGTGTGTTCTTTGTTATTATGTCCTAGGCTACACACAAGAGGGCTTTTAAATCATCCACCATCAGCTGCTGGAGGTTCTGCTCCTTTCCAAGGTGTTATATGGAGATGAAGCCCAGGCTGGTGTTATTTTAGGCAATCCAGATAACTTTCTACTGGGAATATTGGTTTGGCTGCTAGAGGAATGCTACTACAGGAGACTGGAGCAGAACAATTCTTCTCTAGGTCTGGCATGGCCCTGATTATACCCTAAATATTTTTTCCTCTAGTGTCTGGGATTTATGAGCATTCTCTTGCCTGAATGGATGGTCCTTTTACTATATGATTTAGAACCCTGGGGTTTTGATCAAGTGCTTGTCCAGGAGCTTTAACGGATTAAAATTGACACGCCCTCCTCATTTCTCACCTCACAAATGCTGCAACGCTTCATCTGTTAGATCGTGGTATTTGACTGCCATGGTCCATTCTCTTGACAACCCATGGGTAAGATCCAGGCAAGCAGTCTGCTAAAGAAGCTCAAGAGGTAACCAGCCGTGTGAGTGAGGCCAGGAAATGTTAATCGAGGGAAGAAGATTCTCAGAAGTTCAGGCATTGAGCAGATCGTAATTAACAAACATGGCCTTCAGTCCCCTAGGCAGATGAACAAGAAAAAGGTGAGGCAGAAGGAACAAATTGGTCATAAACATGTTTCTAACAAAGAGAGAATGCATAGGTGCAGGGAAATAAGCTAAAAACCCATTCAACCAAGCAGGGGCATGAGAGGGTTAGGCCATGGGAACATATTAGATGGTCCTCCTGAAAGTCTTGGAGCTGGATTTCAAGCCCAAGCCTTTGAATTACAATGAAGCACATTAACTTCTTGAAAACATCAGAGGTATCTTCGACTGGATGCGTTTCTATTGTGCTCTGTTTGCATTTTTTAGCAACAGTTTTCCTAGGGCTCCCACCCAGTACTTTCCCGCTTTCCTTTTCTATCAATCACCATTATCTTAGTTCAATTCTCTTATCTCTTATATTGGGACTATTGTAATATCCTTCTTACCTGACTTCCTGTTTTTCATCTTCACTGATTCACTCTTCATATTCCTGACTGTTTTATTTCCAAAATGCAGGTGCCAACTGATTTTTTCACCTGCTCAAGCACAGTAGATATTTGTGTGTTATTTCCTGAGAAGAGTTGGAACTCTTAAAAACCTGATGTACTAGGCAAAATAGTCTCCTCCCAAAAGATGTCCCTCTAGTGTCATAAAACATCTTAATCCTTGGGACCTTGGATTACATAGCAAGGGGAGTTAGGACAGTAGATGGAAATAAGGCTGTAATCAGTTGAGTAAAAGATAAAGTGAGTATCCTGGGTTATCTGGTTGGGTCTAATGTAATCAGAAGGATCCTTCAATGGGGGAGAAGGAGGAAGAAGAGTCAGAATTAGAGTGACGCAATATGAGTCTCAACCAGTCATTGCTGGCTTTGAAGATGGATGGGGACCAGGAACCAAGGAACACATATAACCTCTGGAATCTGGAAAAGGCAAGAAAACAGATTCTCCCTTAGAACCTCCAGAAGGGATATAGGAATACAGCCCTGCCAACACCTTGGTTTCAGTCATTGAAACCTGTTTTGGACTTCTGATCTCCCAAGCTGTAAGATAATACATTTATGTTATTTTGAGCTACTTTATTTTGGAAGGAATGATCTGAAGGTGAAGCTCCAGTACTTTGGCCACCTCATGCGAAGAGTTGACTCATTGGAGAAGAACTCTGATGCTGGGAGGGATTTGGGGGCAGGAGGAGAAGGGGACGACAGAGGATGAGATGGCCGGATGGCATCACTGACTCGATGGATGTGAGTCTGAGTGAACTCCGGGAGCTGGTGATGGACAGGGAGGCCTGGTGTGCTGCGATTCATGGGGTCGCAGAGTCGGACACGACTGAGCGACTGAACTGAGCTGAACTGATTTGTAATAATCTGTTACATCCAATTGGAAACTTACATACCTAGCAGTTAAAAGAATTGTTGTTTGACTCCAACCTGGGTCTCCATCTCCTTCTCCACACACCTGAAGCCCTAACCTCAGCAGACCCCTTGCCCTGCCAATTCCCACCCCAAGCCTGGAACATGACAGGAAATTTCAGCCCAATTGAAATTTCCCATGCTTATCCTTAGCCTGAAAAGCTCCTTGCCTTCTTCACCTACTAAATGAAGCCAGTTGAAATAGTACTCTTGTGAACATTTTCACATGGGGTAATCCTCGACATCATCCCTGTTAGGAAATCACTCATTTCTATCACGTATCAACCTTGCAGGTTAGTATGAGACTCCCATGAGACAAAAGGTGAAATGACTTACAACCGGGTACAAGTCAGAGTGGTTGCAACTTTCACCGAAGGTGGTTGTATAAATGTGTATCTCTGGTTGCACTGAAAGCATCAGAACATTGTGTCCTTCATCCTTACATCCTCGACAGCATTCAGTATGGTACACTGACCGTAAGAGGGCTTCCCACGTGGTAAAGAATCTGCCTGCCAATGCAGAAGCCACAGGAGAGGCAAGTTTGATCTCTAGGCTGGGAAGATCCCCTGAAGGAGGAAAATGGCAACTCACTCCAGTGTTCCTGCCTGGATAATCCCATGGACAGAGAAGCCTGGGGGGCTACAGTCCCTGGGGTCACAAAGTGTTGGACACAACTGAACGACTGCACATGTACACGCTGACTGTGAGAGACTGTGTAGTAATTTGTTGGGGTGAGCAGGAGATAGGTTGTGAGAAATATCAGATCATGGGATTAGGTGGTGGGTCATTCATTCCACGCTTCTATATGGGGAATCTGGGACACATCGGGTACTGTCTCAGGTGCTGAAGATATTGTGAAAAATAGGACAGACCATTGTGTTGCCCTGAGGCATTTTACAGTCTAGTCAAGTCCCTATGCTGGGTCTCTTGGGCTGTTAGCTACTTCCAATCTGGGGACTTGCGTATCCCTTGTAAATCCCCTTGGTTCAGCAGCCACAATGGTTTGGCTGAGAGCTCTTTCAGTTCCTGAGCTCTAAGAGGGAATGATGCCCCTTGACAGGAATGGTGGAAGGAAGGGGAGTGTGCATTCCTGTAGGCAGGAAAAGCAGAGACAGACCCAGAAATGAAAAGTGACAAGTGGGTAGGATCACACACTAGTCAAAATGGACTTGATAAGCCTGTGATCTCCCCATTGCTGAGGCTGTCAATGCATGTCCCCTCAAAGTAAGCACCAGCACCCAGGGAGCGCTCCAGGCTTTCATCTCTACATCAGTGAGAGGCCTGGTGAAATTGCTCTTTATTTTCTGAGCTTCAAGTTTCATCACTAAAGAAGTGACATGCTCCATCTTGGGGCATGCCATGTTCCTGCTTGGGTGGGCAAATGATCTTGTTTGCTCAGAGATGAACCTAATGTGTACTGAGGCCTGACCATGTGCCTGGAACATAAATCTAATCCTCACATCAGTCAGTGAAGGGAATGATATTGGCTTCATTTTCCAGATAAGGACACTGAGACTCCATAGGGCAAGCGACTTGCCTTAGGTCACACAAAGAGTAAGTGGCAGAGCTTGAACTAAGGCTAAGACTGTCTGGGTCAGAGCTTTTGCTCTATTGCCAAGGTAACAGATTGCTTATATCTTCCTCTGTATTGATGATTATCTCTAGAAGTTTCACACCCATGGGTTTGGAGCCACAGTTTCATCTTTCATCTGTTTATACCTGTTACTGCCCTTGGCTTCCTCATGAGAGTGGTGCTGGTGGTGGTTGGATAGAAGGAGTGATGGACATGTAGGAAGGTATGGGCTCAGAGTCCTACCTAATGGTACACTTTGAGCTAATTAACTCTAGTTCTGGTGATCTCTCATCATGGAATACGGACATTGGCAGGGAATTCTGGGGTCATTTGGCCCCACCCCCTTACTGGGCTTCATGCTACCTAAATCATTTCTAAGAGATGGCTGTCTCCTTCCTTTTCAGCGTCCCTTAGGAAATGAAAGTGAATGGATTTTTAATTCATTTTTAATGGCTGGTTACACAAAACCAGGACAAGCTCCCACTACTCAACAGCCATTTTTCATAAGCTCCTGGTTTCAACAGCGCTGCATTCTGCTTCCTTGATCTGCCACTTGCCTTGTTCAGCTGCCACATGCTGCAAAGTGCTTTCTTAACAGTGGTCCCATTTTAATTAGGGATGACTGATGTCTATTAATTTCTCTATCTCGTATCCCTTTCTTGGATCATATAGGAATAGACAAACCTGTGTTTGGGTGCTGACTCCTACCTCTCCCCAGCAGCGTGGCCTGGACAGTTTCTTCATCTGGACTGTGTGGATGATGATATTCCTCTTCACTGAGGTCATGTTTATTACCTGTGTAATGCACATAGAACACCAAGCACAGTGCTTGGCATTTTGTAGGTGCTCAGTATATACTAGCACTGCCACCTCTACCTTTTCTGTGTTTGTTTTTCTCTTGTCTAAATTACTCTACTTAGTCATGTTTCTGACTGTAGACATACTGTTTTCTTTCATCTATATCCAGTCAGGTATAGGTATATATCTTTGTCATTTTTAGAAGTCCCTAGAGAGTAATGGAGAAGACTCTTGAGAGTCCCTTGGACTGCAAGGAGATCCAACCAGTCCATTCTGAAGGAGATTAGCCCTGAGATTTCTTTGGAAGGAATGATGCTAAAGCTAAAACTCCAGTACTTTGGCCACCTCGTGCAAAGAGTTGACTCATTGGAAAAGACCCTGATGCTGGGAGGGATTGAGGGCAGGAGGAGAAGGTGATGACTGAGGATGAGATGGCTGGATGGCATCACTGACTCGATGGATGTGAGTCTGAGTGAACTCTGGGAGATGGTGATGGCCAGGGAGGCCTGGTGTGCTGTGATTCATGGGGTTGCAAAGAGTCAGACATGACTGAACGACTGAACTGAACTAAACTGAGAGAGTAAAATCGCTTTTAAACTTAATGCGGTCATAGGGATATCCCCAGTGGTCCAGTGGTTAAGACTTTGTCTTCCAATGCAGGGGGTGAGTCTTCGATTCCTGGTTCGGGGGTTAAGATCCCTTATGACTCATGAGCAAAAAATCCAAAACATAAAACAGAAGCAATATTGTAACAAATTCAATGAAGATTTTTAAATGGTCCACATTAAAAAAAAATCTAAAAACAAAAAAAACTTCATGCAGTCATGTAGGAAGGTTGCTTTCACCATCTTCCCTGCTTAGCCTTGTGTTCCTTTTGTTTTATCCTCTGGACATTTTTGAAGTTCTTTCACAGTCACTTTGAATTCTTCCTTTTGGGGAGACTTGGCAGACTAATTTATCCAGGAAAAAGATACCTTTGAAAAACTACATGGATACTCCAGAAAGAAGACATCTGAGAATTTCCACTTCCACCCATCTGTTATGACCTTTCTTATGCCTCACATCCTTTATGAGGATATCTTGATCACCCTAGCCCAAACTCATTTTCTCCTCCTTTGAATGCCTATGGCAACACTTTGAATTCACTGAATGCATCATATCTCTGTTGGCTAATAGACAGCATGCTAATGAAGAGTGTGATAATACTCTTGTAGTACAATGAGGAGAAAAACGATGTCTGTCCTGAAGGAGCACATACCCTTATGGTGGAGATACCTATGCAAATAGACAATTATAATTCACTGTGAGTAGCATAGTTGGCCGGAGAAGGCAATGGCAACCCACTCCAGTACTTTTGCCTGGAAAATCCCATGGATGGAGGAGCCTGGTAGGCTGCAGTCTGTGGGGTCGTTAGAGTCAGACACGAGTGAGCGACTTCACTTTGACTTTTCACTTTCATGCATTGGAGAAGGAAATGGCAACCCACTCCAGTGTTCTTGCCTGGAGAATCTTAGGGACAGGGGAGCCTGGTGGGCTGCCGTTGATGGGGTTGCACAGAGTCGGACACGACTGAAACGACTTAGCAGCAGCAGCATAGTTGGGAGTATGTGCAACAAGGCAAGGGAACATGGATGGGAGGAGGATCTGTTCTGTCTTGCGGGACAGGTAAGACATCAGAGTGTTGATGGTATTTGAGCGAGGCCTTGAAGAAAAGATCCTCAGGTGGAGAGTGAGAGAAGAGCTTTCAGAAGATGGAAAAGAGCTTGTGTGAAAGTGTGGGAGCATGGAACAGGGAGAATCATGGGTATTCTGATCTGGCTAGAAGTTAAATGTTGTTTTGGGAAAGTGGCTCTAGAGAGGGGTTACAATGTCAATTGGGGCCAAGGTGAGAAAGACCTTTTGTGCTGTGCTGGGGAATTTGATCTGAAAGGCGGCCTGGAGCCACTATAGATGGTGTGACAATGTATAGGCAATGGAATTCAGCCTCTGCTTTAGAAAGGCCATTCTGGTGTAGGATGTAAGAAGGGGGAGAACTTAAGTCCACTAGTTATTGAAGGCCCCTGAAGTCAGCTAGTAGCTAATCCAATGGTTCATCTTCCTTGCACATGAGGCATCAGCAGCATTTCACATGGCTGATCACTCCTTCCTTCTTGAAACCCATTCTTTGCATGGCTTACAGAACACACACTCTCCTGAGTTTCCTCTAAGCTCACAGACCATTCTGTGTCGGTGAGGGTCCCTGACTCTAGGTATTTCTAGAGAGAAGTCCTCAAATACAGGAATTGATTGCAAGTGTACTGGCAAGACTGAAGGAGGAAATGCAGTTGCTCAACTTTGCAGAAACTGTTAACCCCCCTGCCCAGGAGGAAGAAGAGCCGTACAGAAGGCCAAGAGTCTCTCCCACTGCGATTCCTGTGGGTGTGCTGAGCTGCACAAGGAGGGCCCAGGAACCTGCCTCACATGTCACTGGGACCCAGTGTTGCTGCTGGTGATCTGTTGCCTACAGAAGTGTGAAGGGAGTAGCTTCTCCCTTGTCTACATCCCCACAAGTACCCCTAGCCCCACTGGAAGAATCAGATGCCACATAACACGAGGGTCTTAGAAATACAGTTCTCAGGGTCCTGGTTACCTTCTATAATTAGGCAGGAAAGTGGGCTGAGCTGAGAGTAAACAGCAGCACAGTTCATGCCTTTAGCTACTGTGAGTGTACATCTCCATCCCCTGTTTGTAAGTAGCCTCCTCTTTTCCTGTTGGTTCACTGGTAGCACATGAAGCTTAAAGTTGCTGGGTATTCCGTTCAGCTTCTAGTTCAATGGGACAGGTGTTCTTTGTTAATTTACTGAAAGAGCCAAAAGTTGTGGGGACATGAATAAAACATGCTGTGATGGTTTATGTCAAGGAACAATGAGAGGAACATTCCCACTTTTGTTTCTTTGTTCTCAAACCTTTGTATCAGAATTTTAGTTTATTTACTAGTTACATTCACATCCTAGAAGATAACACCGCAACCTCACACAATGTTGGCTTCCAGCTAGGCTTGCTGTTGAATCTTTGAAAGTCCATTCAATCAGTGTATCAGGTCAGCTGCTTCTGGCTGATGAAATTTGCAGGAAGACCAGCAGATTCCATCAGCATGTCCATGACCACACTTCATTTGCTGTGAAATGCATTCCTTTGTTAGATGCAATTGTGTGGGAATCCATGAGAGTGAATAGGTGCTCAGAAATTTAAAGATTTTGATTCTAGTATATTCACTGCAGGCAAGGAAAAGCAAGTTCAAGGAGAAGAAATTGCTTCCTCTACGTCATAGGAGTGAGACAGTGCAGTCAACTTGCCACCAGGTGCCATATTGAGAGTTGGTTTCTAAGGTTGTCAGGTTGGGGACTCAGCAGTAATGATGCCTGTGTCAGCTTTGACGAGGGGAAAGTGAAGTGACAGTTGCTTGGTTGTGTCTGACTCTTTGTGACCCCATGTACTGTAGCCTGCCAGACTTCACTGTCCATGGAATTCTCCAGGCAAGAATACTGGAGTGGGTAGCTGTTCCCCTCTCCAGGGGATCTTCCCAACCCCGATATGGAACCCAGGTCTCCCAGATTGCAGGCAGATTCTATACTGTCTGAGCCACCAGTACATGGCAAATGCAGGCAAAGGTTCTATCTCTGCCACAGTAGCCACTGTACACAAGAACCCACGGAGCAGATGGGGGCATTTTGGAAAGAAAGGCTTATCGGCCTCAACAGAAGGCCATCTTGTTCCATCTACTTATTGAGAGATTCTTCTGTAGTAAGTACCATTTAGTGAATATTCATACAGGACACAGGTATTCACTGTGCCAATTTCAAAAAGTTTAAGCACATACTGTTTTCCCTTCTTCATTTCCCTGATCTCTCAATGCTGAAATGCCCCAACTTTCAATCTTCATCTCTCTATTCAAATTCCATGTCCTGGTGATCTAACCTAGTCTCATGTCTTTAAATACACATGCCAGCAACTTTGGACAACTCAGCAGTGGCCATAGGACTGCAAAAGGTCAGTTTTCATTCCAATCCCAAAGAAAGCAATGCCAAAGAATGCTCAAACTACCACACAATTGCACTCATCTCACATGCTAGTAAGTAATGCTCAAAATTCTGCAAGCCAGGCTTCGGCAATATGTGAACTGTGAACTTCCTGATGTTCAAGCTGGTTTTAGAAAAGGCAGAGGAACAAGAGATCAAATTGCCAACATCTGCTGGATCATGGAAAAAGCAAGAGAGTTCCAGAAAAACATCTATTTCTGCTTTATTGACTATGCCAAAGCCTTTGACTGTGTGGATCACAATCAACTGAGGAAAATTCTGAAAGAGATGGGAATACCAGACCACCTGACCTGCCTCTTGAGANATCAAATTGCCAACATCTGCTGAATCATGGAAAAAGCAAGAGAGTTCCAGAAAAACATCTATTTCTGCTTTATTGACTATGCCAAAGCCTTTGACTGTGTGGATCACAAGAAACTGTGGAAAATTCTGAAAGAGATGGGACTACCAGACCACCTGACCTGCCTCTTGAGAAACCTATATGCAGGTCAGGAAGCAACAGTTAGAACTGGACATGGAACAACAGACTGGTTCCAAATAGGAAAAGGAGTACATCAAGGCTGTATATTGTCACCCTGCTTATTTAACTTATATGCAGAGTACATCATGAGAAACGCTGGGCTGGAAGAAGCACAAGTTGGAATCAAGATTGCTGGGAGAGATATCAATAACCCAGATATGCAGATGACACCACCCTTATGGCAGAAAGTGAAGAGGAGCTAAGGAGCCTCTTGATGAAAGTGAAAGAGGAGTGTGAAAAGGTTGACATAAAGCTCAACATTCAGAAAACTAAGATCATGACATCTGGTCCCATCACTTCATGGGAAGTAGATGGGGAAACGTTGGAAACAGTGGCAGACTTTATTTTGGGGGGCTCCAAAATCATTGCAGATGATGATTGCAGCCATGAAATTAAAAGACGCTTACTCCTTGGAAGGAAAGTTATGACCAACCTAGATAGCATATTCAAAAGCTGATACATTACTTTCCCCACAAAGGTCCAGCTAGTCAAGGCTATGGTTTTTCCAGTGGTCATGTATAGATGTGAGAACTATGAAGAAATCTGAGCGCTGAAGAATTGATGCTTTTGAACTGTGGTGTTGGAGAAGACTCTTGAGGTCCCTTGGATTGCAAGGAGATCCAACCAGTCCATCCTAAAGGAAATCAGTCCTAGGTGTTCATTGGAAGGACTGATGCTGAAGCTGAAACTCCAATACTTTGGCCACCTCATGCAAAGAGTTGACTCATTGGAAAAGACTGTGATGCTGGGAGGGATTGGGGGCAGGAGGAGAAGGGGAGGACAGAGGATGAGATGGCTAGATGGCAACACCGATTCAATGGACATGAGTTTGGGTGAACTCCGAGAGTTGATGATGACAGGGAGGCCTGGCATGCTGCAATTCATGGGGTCACAAAGAGTTGGACACAACTGAGCAACTAAACTGAACTGAGGGTGTTAACTGAGAGGCCTGGATAGCTTCTTAGGGGCAGGGCATGGTGAGCTGGGGGACTAGCCACTGGAGATACCCTTGTCGTTTAATTCGAGTTCCAAGAATGAGCAAGTAAATGCCAGCCTTGTGCTTCAATTAATGACTTGATTGATGAATGCAAGAAAAAGAAATCTACCAGTTAACAGAGTTTAATAACTACTGACGTCACGGTTGATGGGAAGAAAGGAATTCATGCAGCTAAAGCACTTTTAACCATATTCTGCTTTGAGACATTTTCCAGTTCCTGGGATTTAAAAAAAAATTAATGGTAGGATTGTCATTAAAAAAAAAGAAACTAAAGTGGCTCAGTGGCGGCTGGTACCAGGATGGAGATGAGAGGCACAGGTGCCTAAGAATGGCAGACTTTAAGCAACTCCAGGGGGTGGGAACACTCCAGAATGATGTTCCATCTGGCTTGCCATCCTCTGTCTTCCTGAGGGACACTCTGTTCCCTGCTTTTGTCTATGTGAGTGAAGGCCTAAGCAAACAGAAATGACTGTTTAAATCAGAAGCCCAGACAGGCTGAACTAGAACTCATAAGAAGCTGCCCTGAGTGACTTCTTTCCTTGATTCTTTCTAAAAACAAGTATGGAAGTCCTTGCTAGCCCTATTCCTGGTCCAAAGCCAGGGGATACCCCCACCTCTGCCTTCCCTGGAAGCTGCTGGAATAGGAAATGAGACATGAATAAGTAACCGAGAGGCAAATCTCTGTGGGGTATGGTGTTCGGGCCAGGTCAGAGTATTAACAAATGTGTTGCATTCCAAAAGTGAGTTTACAAACTCTTGGCTTCGAAACTGGTTTCATTTTCCAGCAGTGTTTCTTTTTGTGCTCGCATGCACTTTTTTCAGATAACAAATATTTATTGAGTGCCTACCATAGAAGGAACAGAGACAACTAGGAAGAATAACCAACTTTCCTTCAAGTTGGGGAGACATCTGTGCTTAACAAACCCATGCAATGAAATAGTGGGGTTGGTGCTACATTTTGCAGGGGTTATGTAGGGGTAAAGAGTGGAATAATCAATATATCCGAATTACTTCTTTTTCTCCCTCTTCTCTATCAGCTCCAAGCTTCCAATTCCTATTGTGCTGCATATTAGGAGGAAAACAACTTGTTTAAATTTACATGAGACTAGGTCTGCTGGGAGTGAGGGGTTGTCAATAACTTTCTGAAAGGAAATTTTCTGTCTTAAGATTCAGATTCTCCAAGATCTGGCCCTGCAGGGAGATTCCTCAGTGGAGGAGCATCTTACGATATACTCAACTCAGGCTGAGGAATTCCACCTGTTTCTTAAGCTTCTTACTCCTCCTTCCCTACCTAGCACACCCACTCTCGGGTTTTTCTTTTTCATGGTGCAAATATCTTTGACTCAGGGACTAGGTTGTAAAGTTAGTATAAAGGCAAAAGCCTGTGTAGTCATAACTGCCCTTGAAGTCAGAAAGACACCACATTGGAGACCAAATGAGCCTTTCAGCAAAGTTCACCCCAACTACTCTTTCCTTCTATGTTGGAACAGATCATGGGATTGTTCAGTTGGAAAGCAAGTAAAATAGATGGGTAGAAGAAATAGAAAAATATGAATCTTGAAATACAAACACTGCGCCTAGAGTGGTAATGAGTCAGGCTGTTTAAGGCATGGCTGGGACTTCTAGAGACAAGTGGAGAGTCCTAGGTCCCATCTCAGACCCACTCCATGCCTCAGTGGGATGGAGGTTCTACAGTGTGGTCCATAGGTCTGGACTTGAGGGGCTCCAGCCATGGGTCTCTGCTTTAGAAGACCCTGCAACTCACACAGAAGCTCAATAAACCTGTAGACAGCCTGCCATTGGGAATCTGGTTCATGACCCACCACTTGAAACATCCACTCTCTTGTTTATATCAACACTGCTCAGGCCCAGAGAACTGTTACCCACATCCCCCATTTCCTGGCTGTCTCCTTGAAATAAAAGGTGCGTGCATCTGATTGCTAGGAAGGTTTATGGGTTACACTGCTGCAAAAGACTGAGTTAGACTCTGCTTTGAAGGGCAAGAAGATGTGAGTGGCAGAAGTGCTTAGGTAAGAGGAAAAAACAAATTATCTTGTCAAATTCTTCCTCTCAGATGGTAGAGATGCCATAGATTCTTGTATAATGAATCCTGTTTTCCCCAGTGGTGCTGAGCAGTGATTTTCTTGCTTCTCTTTTTGTTCCAATTTGTGATTCCAGAGATTCTCATGGAATTCCAACAGTTGTATATGGTGACTAAAGAACCATTTTCAGTATTAAACATTTCATGTCACTCTGAATTCTGAATAGTCTTAGGTGATAATTGACTCTTTTCATCTTTGAAAATGCTGATAGCTTTATTTTAATGTTTATTTTGTTCATGTTTGAAAGAATAAATGCAAATATGCAGTGGATTTGGAAAACTCTAGAAAGTTAAAAAAATACATAACAAGTAGAAAATCCCACAGTCAGACTCAAATGTATTTACAGGAATACAACATTCTTGACTTCTCTACCACTGAAATGCACTTAGCTTTTAACTTGCATTTCAACTTTCTGCAATAAACCTAGTCTTAAATATAAGATATCTTAGGGATTTCTGATTTCACACTCAGTCCTTTATGAATCTCCTCACTCAACCCTTCCTTATTCCAAATTATAATTTCCTTTGGGTGTGAGTGTCAGCCTTTTATTCTTACCGCCCTCCCCTGAGATGTATATCGCTTGTCTAGCATGGTCTTAGGTACCAACTTATCTTCATTCAGGGCCAGTGTGCTTACTTGTGTAATGCCTTTGATATGAGCAATGCTAGGTAATGGTTGGGAGGTAGGATGAGTGGGGAATGGGAAGCCTGGCTATAATCTCAGACTGATCGAACCCTCTTTACAGCTGTACAGACTAATTGAGTTGCTGAGACTAAGTCAAGTTCAATAGCTTCAATCTTTGGCTGTCCTATCTGCATCTTATTATTACTCAGTTCCTTTTCCCTGTACTGTGAAGACACCCTGGCAGACATACCATTTCTCAGTTCTTAGTCACTTTCCTTGCTCCATTCAGTTTAGTTCAGTCGGTCAGTCATGCCTAACTCTTTGAGACCCCATGGACTGTAGCACGCTAGGCTTCCCTGTCCATCACCAACTCCCGGAGCTTACTCAAACTCATGTCCACCAAGTCAGCGATGCCATCAAACCATGTCATCCTCTGTTGTCCCCTTCTCCTCCTGCCTCAATCTTTCCCAGCATCAGGATCTTTTCCAGTGAGACAGTTCTTTGTATCAGGTGGCCAAAGTATTGGAGTTTCAGCTTCAGCATCACTCCTTCCAATGAAATCAGGACTGATTTCCTTTAGGATTGATTGGTTTGATCTCCTTGCAGTCCAGTGGACTCTCAAGAGTCTACTCTAACACCACAGTTCAAAAGCATCAATTTGTTGGCACTCAGCTTTCTTTACAGTCCAACTCTCACATCCATACATGACTACTGGAAAAACTATGGCTTTGACTAGACTTCCCTGGTGGCGCAGAGGTTAAAGCGTCTGCCTGCAATGTGGGAGACCTCGGTTTGATCCCTGGGTTGGGAAGATCCCTTGGAGAAGGAAATGGCAACCCACTCCAGTATTCTTGCCTGGAGAATCCCATGGATGGAGGAGCTTGGTGGGCTAAAGTCCACAGGTCACAAAGAGTCGGACATGACTGAGCGAACTCACCTTGACTAGACCAACCTTGGTCGGCAGGTAATGTCTCTGCTTTTTAATATGCTGTCTAGGTTGGTCATAGCTTTTCTTCAAAGGAGCAGATGTCTTTTAATTTCATGGCTGCAGTCACCATCTGCAGTGATTTTGGAGCCCCCCAAAATAAATTCTCTCACTGTTTCCATTGTTTCCCCATCTATTTGCCATGAAGTGATGGACCCGGTTGCCATGATCTTAGTTTTTTGAATGCTGAGTTTTAAGCCAATTCTTTTACTCTCTTCTTTCACTTTCATCAAGAGCTCTTTAGTTCCTCTTCACTTTCTGCTGTAAGGGTGGTATCATCTGCGAATCTGAGGTTATTGATATTTCTCCTGGCAATCTTGATTCCAGCTTGTGCTTCATTCAGCTTGGCATTTTGCATGATCTACTCTGCATATAAGTTAAGTAAGCAGGGTGACATGTATATAGCCTCGATGTACTCTTTTCCCAATTTGGAAACAGTCTGTTGTTCCATGTCTAACTGTTGGTTCTTGACCTGCATACAGATTTCTCAGGCACGTCAGGTGGTCTGGTATTCCCATCTCTTTCAGAATTTTCCACAGTTTGTTGTGATCCACACAGTCAAAGGCTTTGGTGTAGTCAATAAAGCCGAAGTAGATATTTTTCTGGAACTGTCTTGCTTTTTTGATGATCCAACTGATGTTGGCAATTTGATCTGTGGTTCTTCTGCCCTTTCTAAATCCAGCTTGAACATTTGGAAGTTCACAGTTCACGTACTGTTGAAGCCTGGCCTGGAGACTTTTGAGCATTATTTTGCTGCTGTGTGAGATGAGTGCAATTGTGTGGTAGTTTGAACATGCTTTGTCTTTGCATTTCTTTGGGATTGGAATGAAAACTGACCTTTTCCAGCCTGAGTTTTCCAAATTTGCTGGCATGTTGAGTGCAGCACTTTAACAGCATCATCTTATAAGATTTGAAATAGCTCAACTGGAATTCCATCACCTCTGCTAGCTTTGTTTATTGTGATGCTTCCTAAGGCCCACTTGACTTCACATTCCAGGATGTCTGGTGAGTGATCACACCATTGTGGTTATCTGGGTCATGAAAATTTTTTTCTACAGTTCTTCTGTGCATTCTTGCCACCTTTTCTTCATATCTTCTGCTTCTGTTAGATCCAAACTGTTTCTATCCTTTATTGTGCCCATCTTGGCATGAATGTTCCCTCAGTATGTATCTCTAATTTTCTTGAAGAGATCTCTAGTTTTTCCCATTCTATTGTTTTCCCATATTTCTTTGCATTGATCACTGAGGAAGGCTTTCTATTTCTCCTTGCTATTCTTTGCATTCAAATGGGTATATCTTTCCTTTTCTCCTTTGTCTTTAGCTTCTCTTCTTTTCTCAGCTATTTGTGAGGCCTCCTCAAACAACCATTTTGCCTTTTTGGATTTCTTTTTCTTGGGGATCGTCTTGATCACTGCTTCCTGTACAATGTCATGAGACTCTGTCTATAATTCTTCAGGCACTGTATCAGATCTAATCCCTGAATTCTGTATGTAACTTCCACTATATAATCATAAGGGATTTGATTTAGGTCATACCTGAATGGTCTAGTGGTTTTCCCAACTTTCTTCAACTTAAGTCTGAATTTTGCAATAAGGAGTTCATGATCTGAGCCACAGTCAGCTCCAGGTCTTGTTTTTTCTAACTGTATAGAGCTTCTCCCTCTTTGTCCACAAAGAATATAATCAATCTGATTTCAGCATTGACCATCTGGTGATGTCCATGTGTAGAGTCATCTCTTGTGTTGTTGGGAGAGGATGTTTGCTACAACCAGTGCATTCTCTTGGCAAAACTCTGTTAGCCTTTGCCCTACTTCGTTTTGTGCTTCAAAGGCAAATTTGCCTGTTACTCCAGGTATCTCTTGACTTCCTACTTTTGCATTCCAGTCCCCTTGATAAAAAGGACATCTTTTTGGGTGTTGGTTCTAGAAGATCTTGTAGATCTTCATAGAACCATTCAACCTCACTTTCTTCAGCATTACTGGTTGGGGCATAGACTTGGATTACTGTGATATTGAATGGTTTGCCTCGGAAATGAACAGAGATCATGCTGTCGTTTTTGAGATTGCACCTAAGTACTGCATTTCAGGCTCTTTTGTTGACTATGAGGGCTACTCCATTTTTTCTAAGGGATTCTTGCCCGCAGTAGTAGATATAATGGACATCTGAATTAAAGATGCTCCATTAGACGCATAGAAACTTTTTATATTTCCTACACATAACCTTGGAGGCCATGGGAGATTTAGGAAGAAGTGGTAATATGTGAAATTCCTCTCTTCCTAACATGCTACACTGCCAGATAACTGATGCTTCACATCAGCAACTGGAAAGGCATGTGACAGTCAGTCAGTCGTGTCCAATGTTTTGAGACTGTAGAGTCCATGGAATTCTTCAGGCCAGACTACTGGAGTAGGTAGCCGTTCCCTTCTCCAGGGGGTCTTCCCAACCCAAGGATCAAACACAGGCCTCCCACATTGCAGGCAAATTCTTTACCAGCTGAGCCACCAGGGAAGCCCAGGAATATTGGAGTGGGTAGCTTATCCCTTCTCCAGCGGATCTTCTCGAGCCAGGAATTGAACCGGGGTCTCCTGCATTGCAGGTGGATTCTGTACCAACTGATCTATCTATCAAGAAAGCCCTGGAAAGGCATGATCTGCTACAATTAGGAATCATCTCATTTTTAAATATTTAATTGGATTGAATTTAGATCAAAAATATGTTAAAACCAGTTTTATTTAAGTAACCCTGTTTTAAATTATTGGTACGTTTTCAATATCATTACCATTTTTTTTTACCTTGTAATTTTAGTAGAAAATTTGAATTTTTGTTATTTAAAGTTTTGATGGAAAGTATATTCTAGTTTAATACACTGACTACAATCACATTTTATTTTTAATCATTTAGAACACTGTTGTCAGTGGAGTACACATCATTCTGAAAACTTGATTATTATCAAGGTAATTAGCACTTTTGCCAAAATGAAGGAAAGCTAAATAAATTTTATGAAACAAATATATAATTTATGAATTATTTATGCTTTTATTGTATCACTCATTCATCATTGTTGGTGTATTAACAGAACACATAGATATGCAATGGTGAGCAAATTTGTTCATCTTTGATTTTTTGCAACTTTTGGTCATATAAAAAGCATAACTTAAAACTTATTTTAATATTTTGTCATTATGAAGGTGTATTTGTAAGGATGGAGGATAGAATACATTTTATTGAATAATTTGACAGCTTGATCTGAAACTTTTAAGTATTTATATGGACCTTCATTGGTGCTCTTAGACTGACACCGATCAGAATCACCCAAACTATTCAATTGTTCTCTAGTCTTACCAGCACATAGTTGAATTCTGTTAGTAACTAGGACATAGGGTTATGAGATTCCATCATATTAGGCTTCAGAGCCCCCATTTGCTGGTTTCTGGATTATATCCATTTGTGGAATTCAGAGAGGGTATTTTGCAGCTGTTTTTGAAAACTTGTTAGGCCTGGTAACTGTTTCAAAGGTCACTATTGATGAAATGCCCAGACTTATCAGCCCATTCGGCTGTGAAGGAGGAGAGAATGGCTTAACATCCCCAGTTTCTTTTGGCTTTGCTGTAATTTAGTCCAGAATAGAAGAGGCCCTTCCAGATTAGAATAAACTGAGAACATCGTGAAGGACCTAGTGAACAAATGTTGAGTCAGTCCTTATTAAAGGAAAAAACAAAAAACAAAACCAAAGAACAACTTTGAGTAGGTGACATCATACTCCATTTCCCTGGAACCAGGTGATACACAGCTCTCCGTCCATCTTGAAACTCTAGCAACCCTGCTCCCCTGTCCCCCTTTTAAAAATCTTTCTAAAAATTGAAGTATAATTGATTTACAGTGGTGTGTTAATTTCATGTGTGCCGCATAGTGATTCAGTTATGTATATTTTTTCAGATGCTTTTCCTTTATAGGTTATTACAAAATACTGAGTGTGGTTCCTTGTACTAAACAGTAAGTTCTTGTTGGCTATCTATTTTATATATAGTAGTCTGTTTATGTTAATCCTAAACTCCTGATTTATCCGCACCCCCTGGCTTTCCCCTTTGGTACCTTCTTTGTTTTCTGTATCTGTGGATCTATTCTTATTTTGTATATAAGGTTCACTTATAACAGTCTTGGCTTACTTCGCTTGGTATGATAATCTCTACGTCCATCCATGTTGTTGCAAATGGCATTATTTCATTCTTCTTTATGGCTGAGTAATATTCCACTGTATATGTGTACCACATCTTTCTTCATTCACCTGTCAGTGGACATTTAGGTTGCTTCCCTGTCTTGGCTATGTGAATAGTGCTGCAGTGAAAGGAGGGTGCATATATCTTTTCAAATTATGGTTTCTCTGGATATACGCCCAGGAGTGGGCTTGCAGGATTACATGATAGTTCTATTTTTAGTTTTTTTCTTAAGAAACTTTCACACTGTTCCCATAGTGGATGCATCAATTTACATTCCCACTAAAAGAGTGGGAGGGTTCCATTTTCTCTACACTCTGTCCGGCATTTATTGTTTGTAGACTTTTTAATGTTGGCCATTCTGACCAGTGTGAGATGATACTTCATTGTAGTCTTGATTTGCATTTCTCTAATGATTAGTGAGGTTGAGAATACTCTACACATGGACATCACCAGATGGTCAAAACCAAAATCAGATTGATTATATTCTTTGCAGCCAAAGATGGAGAAGCTCTACACAGTCAACAAAAACAAGACCAGGAGCTGACTGTGGCTCAGATCATGAACTCCTTATTACCAAATTCAGACTTAGGCTAAAGAAAGCAGGGAAAACTGCTAGACCATTCAGGTATGACCTAAATCAAATCCCTTATGATTATACAGTAGAAGTGAGAAATACATTTAAGGGACTAGATCTGATAGATAGAGTGCCTGATGAACTATGGAATGAGGTTCATGACATTGTACAGGAGACAGGGATCAAGACCATCCCCATGGAAAAGAAATGCAAAAGAGCAAAATGGCTGTCTAAGGAGGCCTTACAAATAGCTGTGAGAAGAAGAGAAGTGAAAAGCAAAGGAGAAAAGGAAAAATATAAACATCTGAATGCAGAGTTCCAAAGAATAGCAAGAAGAGATAAGAAAGCCTTCCTCAGCCATCAATGCAAAGAAGTAGAGGAAAACAACAGAATGGGAAAGACTAGAGATCTCTTCAAGAAAATTAGAGATACCAAGAGAACATTTCCTGCAAAGATGGGCTCAATAAAGGACAGAAATGGTATGGACCTAACAGAAGCAGAAGATATTAAGAAGAGGTGGCAAGAATACACAGAAGAACTGTACATAAAAGATCTCATGACCCAGATAATCACAATGGTGTGATCATTCATCTAGAGCCAGACATCCTGGAATGTGAAGTCAAGTGGGCCTTAGAAAGCATCATTATGAACAAAGCTAGTGGAGGTGATGGAATTCCAGTTGAGCTATTTCAAATCCTGAAAGATGATGCTGTGAAAGTGCTGCACTCAATATGCCAGCAAATTTGGAAAACTCAGCAGTGGCCACAGGACTGGAAAAGGTCAGTTTTCATTCCAATCCCAAAGAAAGGCAATGCCAAAGAATGCTCAAACTACCACACAATTTCACTCATCTCACACACTAGTAAAGTAATGCTCAAAATTCTCCAAGCCAAACTTCAGCAATACGTGAACCGTGAACTTCCAGATGTTCAAGCTGGTTTTAGAAAAGGCAGAGGAACCAGAGATTAAATTGCCAACATCCGCTGGATCATGGAAAAAGAAAGAGAGTTCCAGAAAAACATCTATTTCTGCTTTATTGACTATGCCAAAGCCTTTGACTGTGTGGATCACAGTAAACTGTGGAAAATTCTGAGAGAGATGGGAATACCAGACCACCTGACCTGCCTCTTGAGAAATCTGTATGCAGGTCAGGAAGCAACACTTAGAACTGGACATGGAACAACAGACTGGTTCCAAATAGGAAAAGGAGTACGTCAAGGCTGTATATTGTCACCCTGCTTATTTAACTTCTATGCAGAGTACATTGTGAGAAATGCTGGGCTGGAAGAAGCACAAGCTGGAATCAAGATTGCCAGGAGAAATCTCAATAACCTCAGATATGCAGATGACACCACTCTTATGGCAGAAAGTGAAGAGGAGCTAAAAAGCCTCTTGATGAAAGTCAAAGTGGTGAGTGGACAAAGCTGGCTTAAAAATCAACATTCAGGAAACAAAGATCATGGGATCTGGTCCCATCACTTCATGGGAAATAGATGGGGAAACAGTGGAAACAGTGTCAGACTTTATTTTTTTGGGCTCCAAAATCACTGCAGATGGTGATTGCAGCCATGAAATTAAAAGATGCTTACTCCTTGGAAGAAAAGTTATGGCCAACCTAGATAGTATATTCAAAAGCAGAGACATTACTTTGCTGACTAAGGTCCATCTAGTCAAGGCTATGGTTTTTCCTGTGGTCAAGTATGGATGTGAGAGTTGGGCTGTGAAGAAAGCTGAGCACCAAAGAATTGGTGCTTTTGAACTGTGGTGTTGGAGAAGACTCTTGAGAGTCCCTTGGACTGCAAGGAGATCCAACCAGTCCATTCTGAAGGAGATCAGCCCTGGGATTTCTTTGGAAGGAATGATGCTAATGCTGAAACTCCAGGACTTTGGCCATCTCATGGGAAGAGTTGACTCATTGGAAAAGACTCTGATGCTGGGAGGGATTGGCGGCAGGAGGAGAAGAGGATGACAGAGGATGAGATGGCTGGATGGCATCACAGACTCGATGGATGTGAGTCTGAGTGAATTCCGGGAGTTGGTGATGAACAAGGAGGCCTGGCGTGCTGTGATTCATGGGGTCGCAAAGAGTCGGACATGACTGAGCAACTGAACTGAACTGAATAAGTAGATATTATTTTCTCCCTGGAGTTTTAAAAAGGCATTTTTTTTTTCATGACCAGTCTTGTATTTGGCCCATGTGCTGGCTGTGCTTAGTCACTCAGCCATGTCCGATTCTTTGCAACCCTATGGACTGTAGCCTGCCTGGCTCCTCTGTCCATGGGGATTCTCCAGGCAAGAATATTGGAGTGGGTTGCCATGCCCTCCTCCAGGGAATCTTCTCAACCTAGGAATCGAACCCAGGTCTCCCTCATAGCAGTCAGGTTCTTTACCATCTGAACCACCAGGGAAGCCCATGAATACTGGAGTGGGTAGTCTATCCCTTCTCCAGGGGATCTTCAGGATCTTCAGCCCCTGGTTGTTCAGGATATATAAACCCATACCTTACAGTTATCCCTGGGAATCTCCTAGTAGAGTCATTTGTTGTCTATTCAGGAGGAGAGTAAAATTGTGTAATAATCTGCTCTGGATAATTTGATAACATCTTCTTTCCTTTGTGTCTGCCCCCCATCACCCTCCCCCTTCCTGTACAATAGCTGTGCTGTGCTCGGTTGCTCAGCCGACTTTTCTACTCCATGGAATGTAGCCCACCAGGCTCCTCTGTCCATGGGGATTCTCCAGGCAAGAATACTGAAGTGGGTCAGCATGCCCTCTTTCAGGGGATCTTCCCAACCCAGGAATCGAACTGCAGTTTCCTGTACTGCAGGCAGATTCTTTATCAGCTGAGGTACCAGAGATGACACTTAGAATAGCTATTCTCTTTCAACCCTGAGGAAGGTATTGGGAGTAATCTAGGGCCTTTCTGAATAATTGAGATGATCCTGTTTGCCTCCACTTGCTTCTGCTCTTCCAGGCATGGCCTCGGGCTTGGTGGGAACAAAAGTGGACTCCATCCAGTCAAAGCTGTCTTTCTTAATGCCCCGTCAAGATTCAGTCTGTGGGCAGTTGGGGGTGGGGAACACCAGATTCATTGCATATGTCCTTTTCAATGGTTCTTCTCTTGAAATTCTTCTTGCTTTCCCCTTGAGGGCAATTGGGCCCCAAATAAAGACATGTAAGTTCATACCCACAGGAGAAAAAGACATTGCTGTCCATAAAAACCCAGAGCTAGGACAGTCTCCAAGACTCTCTTATTCTTGTTTGGTAACAGTTGAGAGGTTTAGTTTAGCCTGTTTTATTCATTGAGTCCTCCTATCTTTTTCTCATAGCAGATGTTTTCCTTTTGAGATTGGGGACACGGTGTCAATATCATGGAATGAGACATTTATCCCATCGGTGGGTTTTGGGCAAGTTCTGGATTATGATCTGGTTCTGATGATTTGAGTTGCAAGTGGGGTAGTGCATATATTGAAGAGATTTGATCAGGTTCCATCTTTTGCAGTTAGTCCTGTCTTTCCAATAGTGGTTTCAATAGCAAACCCAAGAAAGATAGGATGTATGGGGCCATTAAGCTGGGCACACCTACCAGATCATTGTATCTGTAACTTACCATTCCACTTTGGCAGTTTCACCTCTTAAACCCTTTAAAATTTCTCAATCTTCAGGAATCATCTATTAAAATAAGCAATTCCAGCAAAAGCTCACAGCTTAGTCCTTAACAGGTTTTGTCTTGTGTTAGCTGCTCAGTTAGCTGTCTGACTCTTTGTGACCCCCTGGACTGTAGCCCACCTGGCTCCTCTGCCCATGGGATTCTCCAAGCAAGAATACTGGAGTGAGTGGGTTGCCATTCCTTTCCCCAGGGGCTGTTTCTGACCCAGGGACTGAACCTAGGTCTCCCACATTGCAGGCAGATTCTTTACCATCTGAGCTGCCGTGGAAGCCAATTTTTGCCTGACTTCTTATTAATAGTTTAGCAGATATTGGAGTCGTGCAAGTTTCCTCTCAGAGAATCTTCATACATTGCTCACTTTATTGAGGCTAGACAGAGAAATGAGAATCATTTTTTTGATTTACTTTTTTTTATTGGAGTATAGCTGCTTCACAATGTTGTGTTAGCTTCTGCTGTACAGTGAAGTGAACCATGACTTTATGTGTACATATCTACCCTCCCTCCTAGGCCTCCCTCAGGCCCATTTCCCACCCCTCTTCGTTATCAGAGAGCACCGATCCGAGCCCCTGTGCCACACTCTAGTTCCCACTAGTTATCTATTATTTGCTAAGGTTACATATCTCGAAAAAGAAGAACTAGTGCTATGAGTCAATTCTTTCCATGTCCAGACGGGTGCCTTTTTTCCCCTCTGTTATTTTGTGAAGGAGACTACGCTGGTGGTGAAGGTGAGAAGGAGAGAGGAAGGCCAGTAGGGAGGAAATGAGCACTTGTGAAAGAGGTGGTTAGTTACCCAACTTTCACTTAAAAAATATGTGTTGGACATTACCATTCTAGGCATTGAGCTTCCCAGATGGCCCAGTGGTAAAGAGTCCTCTTGCCAGTGCAGGAGACACAGAATTGATCCCTGGGTAGGGAAGGTCCCCTGGAGAAGGAAATGACAACCCACTCCAGTATTCTTGCCCGGGAAATCCTATGGACAGGAGTCTGGCAGGCAATGAGTCAGACACAACAGAGTGATTGAACAAATTCTAGGCATTGAGGTAGATATTGTAGACTTTGAAGACAAACAAAACATCACTCTTCTCTTGATCTAGGCAGATAATTATGAGTGTGATGACAGAAATGAGAGTCATAGGTGGCTCTGGAAGGATGGTCTATCAACAGTTCTTTTGGTTGCAAGTGAAAGAAAGCGCACCTGAAAATAGCTTGAATAAAAGAATTTACTATGGCCTTCCTTGGTGGTCCAGTGGTTAACAATCTGCCTTGCAATGCAGGGAACGTGAGTTCAACCCCTGGTCAGGGAACTAAGATCCCCCACACTATGGAGCAACTAAGCCTGTGAACTGCAACTAGGGAGTCTGTGCACCACAACAAAAGTTCCTGCATGATGCAACAAAGGTCCCACGTGCCACCACCAAGACATAACACAGCCAAATATAAATAGATAAAAATATTAAAATCCAATAGCTTTATTGTTATTTTAAAAAATGTAAGAGAGAGAGAATTTACTGATTAACATAACTAGGAGGCTCAGAAGGTTATTTCTGGTTTTAAACGCAGCTGCATTTCAGGGTTTCATAAAGTCTATTAGGACAATCATCTTTAGCTTTTCTTTTTTATGTGTGTTGACATCATTCTTAGGCAGATTCTCTGCAAATGGTGCCAAGGATGGATTAAGAAGCTCTGGTCTTGCTTATTATCAGCTTAACAACCCTAATGGAAAGAGGGTTTTCCTCTGTCAAACTGATCTTATGGGGTTGACTTGGGTTCTATGCCTTTTCTAAAGCAACGAGGTGAAACAGAGTACCTTTATCAACCATATCTGGATCAAATGCTTATTCTCGAGCCGAAGAAATGAGATTAGCTCCACTCAGACAACATAGATTAATTGTGGAGAAGGGTTTCTTGCGGACAGGCAAAAACAACACAGGTGCTAACACCAACTGGAGAAGAGGTGGAGAGGGCATACTACCATGCAATTCTGACACTAACCACTAGGTGACAGTGTCGGACTCTACAAGTTAAATGGTCAGTCCTCTACAAAAGAGAAAGGCGCTCAGTTGGTCTGACTCTTTGCAACTCCGTGGCCTATAAAGTCCATGGAATTCTCCAGGCTGGAATACTGGAGAGGGTAGCCTTTGCCTTCTCCAGGGGATCTTCCCAACTCAGCGATGAAACCCAGGTCTCCCTCATTGCAGGTGGATTCTTCACCAACTGAGCCACCAGGAAAGACCTCTACGAGACTGTCTTTAAAACCCACAAAAGAGGACTCTCTACATGGACATCACCAGATGGTCAAAATCAAAGTCAGATTGATTATATTCTTTGCAGCTGAAGATATAGAAGTTCTATACAGTCAGCAAAAACAAGACTGGGAGCTGACTGTGGCTCAGATCATGAACTCCTTATTGCCTAAAATTGAAGAATTTAATTGCCTTAAATTGAAGAAAGTAGGCAAAACCACTAGACCATTCTGGAATGACGTAAATCAAATCCCTTTCAATTATACAGAGGAAGTGACAAATAGATTCAAGGGATTAGATCTAAAACCCAGGTCTCCCTCATTGCAGGTGGATTCTTCACCAACTGAGCCACCAGGAAAGACCTCTACGAGACTGTCTTTAAAACCCACAAAAGAGGACTCTCTACATGGACATCACCAGATGGTCAAAATCAAAGTCAGATTGATTATATTCTTTGCAGCTGAAGATATAGAAGTTCTATACAGTCAGCAAAAACAAGACTGGGAGCTGACTGTGGCTCAGATCATGAACTCCTTATTGCCTAAAATTGAAGAATTTAATTGCCTTAAATTGAAGAAAGTAGGCAAAACCACTAGACCATTCTGGAATGACGTAAATCAAATCCCTTTCAATTATACAGAGGAAGTGACAAATAGATTCAAGGGATTAGATCTGATAGAGTGCCTGAAGAACTATGGGCGGAGGTTCAGGACATTGTACCGGAGGCAGTGATTAAGACCATCCCAAGAAAACAAAAGGCAAAATGGCTGTCTGAGGAGGCCTTACAAATAGCTGAGAAAAGAAGAGAAGCAAAAAGCAAAGGAGAAAAGGAAAGATAACCCATTTGAATGCAGAGTTCCAAAGAATAGCAAGGAGAGATAAGAAAGCCTTCCTCAGCAATCAATGCAAAGAAATAGAGGAAAACAACAGAATGGGAAAGACTAGAGATCTCTTCAAGAAAATTAGAGATACCAAGGGAACATTTCATGCAAAGATGGGCACAATAAAGGACAGAAATGGTATGGACCTAGCAGAAGCAGAAGGTGTTAAGAAGAGGTGGCAAGAATATACAGAAGAACTATACCAAAAAGATCTTTATGACCCAGACAACCATGATGGTGTGATCACTCATCTAGAGCCAGACATCCTGGAATGCAAAGTCAAGTGGGCCTTAGGAAGCATCACTACAAACAAAGCTAGTGGAGGTGATGGAATTCCAAGTGAGTTATTTCAAATCCTAAAAGATGATGCTGTAAAAGTGCTGCACTCAATATGCAAGCAACTTTGGAAAACTCAGCAGCGGCCACAGGACTGGAGAAGGTCAGTTTTCATTCCAATCCCAAGGAAAGGCAATGCCAATGAATGTTCAAACTACTGCACAATTGCACTCATCTCACATACTAGCAAAGTAATGCTCAAAATTCTCCAAGCCAGACTTCAACAGTACGTGAACCATGAACTTCCAGGTGTTCAAACTGGATTTAGAAAAGACAGAGGAACCAGAGATCAAATTGCAACATCCACTGGATCATCAAAAAAGCAAGAGAGTTCCAGAAAAACATCTACTTTTGCTTTACTGACTACGCCAAAGCCTTTGACTATGTGGATCACAGTAAACTGTGGAAAATTCTGAAAGAGATGGGAATACCAGACCACCTGACCTGCCTCCTGAGAAATCTGTATGCAGGTCAGGAAGCAACAGTTAGAACTGGACATGGAACAACAGACTGGTTCCAAATAGGAAAAGGAGTACGTCAAGGCTGTATATTGTCACCCTGCTTATTTAACTTCTATGCAGAGTACATCGTGAGAAATGCTGGGTGGGAAGAAGCACAAGCTGGAATCAAGATTGCCAGGAGAAATCTCAATAACCTCAGATATGCAGATGACATCACCTTTATGGCAGAAAGTGAAGAAGAACTAAAGATCCTGTTGATGAAAATGAAAGAGGAGAGTGAAAAAGCTGGCTTAAAAATCAACATTCAGAAAATGAAGATCATGGCATCCAGTCCCATCACTTCATGGCAAATAGATGGGGAAACACTGGAATCAGTGAGAGACTTTATTTTGAGGGGGTTCTAAATCACTGTAGGTGGTGACTGAAGCCATGAAATTAACAGATGTTTTCTCCTTGGAAGAAAAGCTATGACCAACCTGCTGCTGCTGGTGCTAAGTCCCTTCAGTCGTGTCCAACTCTGTGCGACCCCATAGACAGAAGCCCACCAGGCTTCCCTGTCCCTGGGATTCTCCAGGCAAGAACACTGAAGTGGGTTGCCATTTCCTTCTCCAATACATGAAAGTGAAAAGTGAAAGGGAAGTCACTCAGTCGTGTCCGACTCTTAGCGACCCCATGGATTGCAGCTTACCAGGCTCCTTCATCCATGGGATTTTCCAGGCAAGAATACTGGAGTGGGGTGCCATTGCCTTCTCTGATGACCAACCCAGACAGTGTATTAAAAAGCAGAGACATTACTTTACCAACAAAAGTCCGTCAAAGCTATGGTTTTTCCAGTAGTCATGGGTGGATGTGAGAGTTGACTGTAAAGAAAGCTGAGCGCCAAAAAATTGCTGCTCATCAACTATGGTGTTGGAGAAGACTCTCCAAGAGTCCCTTGGACTGCAAAGAAATGCAACTAGTCCATCCTAAAGGAAATCAGTCCTGAATATTCATTGGAAGGGCTGATGCTGGAGCTGAAACTTCAATACTCTGGCCACCTGATGCAAAGAAATGACTCATTGGAAAAGACTCTGATGCCGGGAAAGATTGAAGGCAGGAAGAGAAGGGGATTACAGAGGATGAGATGGTTGGATGGCATCATCGACTTCATGCACATGAGTTTGAGCAAGCTCCAGGAATTGGGGATGGACAGGGAAGCCTGGTGTGCTGCAGTCCATGGTATCACAAAGAGTCGGACAGGACTGAGCCACTGAACTGACTGTCCGGGCATCAGTCCGTTCAGTCACGCAGTCGTGTGCGGGCATACTACAATGCAATTCTGAAACCAACCACTAGGAAGCAGTGTCAGACTCTACAAGTTAAAGCGTCAATCCTCTACAAGACTGCCTTTACTTCACATGCAAGCTGCATTTTGAGGGCTTCCAGCTCACCTGATCTTTTGACTGGCTATAAATTCATGGGTCTCCATTATCCCATCAAGTATGAGAATTTGCTAGAAGAACTCATCAAAGTGCTATATTGATTGTAGTTTTATCACACACACACACACACACACACACACACAAAATACACACAGGAGATGGATTCTAGGAGGTGGTACAGAGGTTGCACGCCCTGTCCTGGAGGAGTCAGGGAACATCGCCTTCCATCACATCAGCGTCTTCACCAACCAGGGAGCTCCATGAACTTGGGATCCAAGGTTTTGGTTTTTGTTTATTTTTTGGCCGCGCTGAGTCTTTGTTGTGGTGCATGGGCTTTCTGTATTTTTGGTGCGTGGGCGAGTCTCTAGTCGTGGTGCGTGGGCATTTGTCATGGTGTAAGGGCCTCTTGTTTGGGTGCACCAGCTTCTGTGGTGGCAGAGCATGGGCTCTAAATCTCAAGGCTCTCTAGTTGCCCTGTGGCATGTGAGATCTTAGCTCCCCACCCAGGCATCCAATCCACATCCCCTGCATTGGATGGCAGATTCTTAACCACTGGGCCAGCGAGGAAGTCCTGTACCCAGCGTTTTTGTTGAGGTTACATAGGCACGATTAAGTCATTGGCCACGTGACTGAACTCAATCTCCAGTCCTGCTTCACTCCCTGAAGATCTGGTGACTGAAAGTCCCAACCCTCTGGTGACCTGGAGCTGTCTGCGGACCTACCTAGAGTCACAGTATCAGCGTAGCAAAGACACTGCTGTCACTCAGGAAAGTCCAACAGTTTTTGAGGCTCTGTGCTGAAGTCAGACAAATTCTTCACTTACGGGGGTGAAGGGAGGCTTCCTAGAGAGGTGAGATTTGAGCTGAATCTTTACATTGGCAAAGACACATCTGCATGAGATCACCAAGGGGTAAAAAAGAAGTGCAATTGTAAGGAACTGTCAGTACACTGTGGCTTCCCAGGTGGCACTAGTGGTGAAGAACCTGTCTGCTAATGACGTAAGAGATGAGGGTTCGATCCCTGGGTTGGGAAGATTCCCTGGAGGAGGGCATGTCAACCCACTCCAGTTTTCTTGCCTAGAGAATCCTATGGACAGAGGAGCCTGTCAGACTACAGTCCACAGGGTCACAAAGACCCAGACATGACTTAGCATCTTAACACCACACACACACACACACACACACACGAGTACAATGAGTGAGACAAGAAAGGGCTATGAAGCTGGACAGTGTCCATGTCTGGCAGTGCTTTGTAGGTCTGCTTCTACTGTGGATAAACGACGGCACGCCACTGGAGGATTTGGATTTTAGTATAAAGGAAATCAACCCTGAATATTCACTGGAAGGACTGATGCTGACGCCGAAGCGCCAATATTTTGGCCACCTGATGCGAACAGCTGACTCATTGGAAAAGGCCCTGGTGCTGGGAAAGATTGAAGGCAGGAGGAGAAGAGGGTGACAGAGGATGAGATGGTTGAATGGTTCACCGATGCAATGGACATGAGTTCTGGGCAAACTCCGGGAGATGGTGAGGGACAGGTAAGCCTGGTGTGCTGCAGTCCATGGGGTCTCGAAGAGTCTGACATGACTTGGCGACTGAACCAGGAACAACAGTTATGACTCTGGCACCAGTATGGAGGGTGGAGGGAAGATAAGCAAGATGGAATGAAGTTAGCACAATAAATTAGGCAAGAGTTTCAGTTCCCCGAGGTACCTGCTTCACTATTTTGCAAGGACAGACCCTTGACCTCTGTACTTAGGCTTGCCATAAGAAACTGCCACAAACTGGGTGCCTTAGTACAACAGAAATTTATTCTCTCACAGTGTGGAGGTCAACATTCCAAAATCAAGGTGTCGGAACAGTTCCGTCTGAGGGAGAGTCTGTTCCATGCCTTTCTCTTAGCTTCTGGTGCCTGCCAGTAATTCTTGGCATTCCCTGGCCTGAAGATGCATCACTCTAATCTCTGCTTTGTCATCACATGTTGTTGCTTGTGTGTCTCCGTGTCCAAATTCCCTCTTCTTATAAGGACACCAGCCTTTAGATTAGGGCCCATTCTAATTCCGTAAGACCTCATCATAACTTGATTACATCTGAAAACAACTTATTTCCAAATAAGGTCACATTCACAGGTATGAGGAGTTTGGACATCAACCTATCTTTTTCTGTGGGGGAGGAGGGAACAATTCAACCCATAACATGCCCCAAGCCTTCCTGGGCACAGAAAAGAAAATAATGGGTCATCTGTATAGCTTCATCCTATCAAAGTATTTACAATCCCTTAACTAGGAATCATCCTTGGGAAGCACAGTACAGCTTGAGGAACTAAATCCTGCATTAGAACAGCAGGAAGTACTCCATCCATCTTCAGTCACCATAACAGCTTTATTTATGAACTGTCTGTTCCTCCCTTCCACACAGATAAGGTATAGAATTCTCTTAGAGAGAATTGAGCATTTTTCTACCAATCTCTCTTGACACAAGCTATGGAAGGCTACAGGTCAACCTTCAGTTCACAGGCTACTACTGTCAAGAGTCTTCATACTGCCCTTTCTGAAGAACCTCAGAAAAGAAACATTAGCAAAGGTCCTTAAACTGCAAGAACTGCCAATTTTCTCTTGGGCAAGAGCACCCTCTGGTGGTAAATATCTGTATTGTGGCCTAGCCACTCTGAGCTCTGGAGGTATTACACTGTCTCCTAATGGGGCTCAACCATAAATCCTTCCAGATGGAAGGTGTCCCAAGATCTCTTTTGATAGCATAACAACCCAAGTTATCACAGTTATAAGGTCTTGGTCCAGAGCCTTCCACTATTATTCCTAGTGTGTGATTCTGGCCTAGTCACCTATCTCAGCCTCACTTCCACTACTAAAAGTAGGAAAACAGTGCCAATATGAGGATCAGATGAAAATGCTTGTGCTGTGTGTAGTTGCTCAGTCATGTCTGACTATTTGTGACCCCACAGACTGTAGCACAACGGGCTCCTCTGTCCATGGGGATTCTCCAGGCAAGAATATTGGAGTGGGTTCCCATGCCCTCCTCCAGGGCATCTTCCCCACCCAGGGATCGAAGCCAGGTCTCCCACCTTGCAGGCAGATTCTTTACCATCTGAGCCACGAGGGAAGCCCGAGAATACTGGAATGGGTAGTCTATCCCTTCTTCAGGGGATCTTCCTGACCCATAAATCGAATTGGAGTCTCCTGCATTGCAGGTGGATTCTTTACCAGCTGAGCTACCAGGGAACTCAGTAAACTATATAATTAAGAGAAGCCATTAGGGCTTACCAGATATATGCAGACCTTATATCCAAATAAAAAGTTCTCAATAGTGCATTCTTAAGTTTGCCACCTACTCTCCTGTTAATCCCAACAGCTATGTTCATCAGGTCACTTCCCAACTTTGGAACCAAGGACAATTTCCCATGGCCTCGAGCAGGGATCTGCAAGAGCCTGAAGCACTCGAACAAACAGACCTTCCACAAAATGGCCAGGATCAGCCTGGCGTCTCCCTGGCATCTCTGACATGACAGATACTTCCTGTCCTTTTCTGTAGGCTACCAGGGAGTTCCTGGTAAGGACCTGGGGCTTTCATCATCTGGCCCTTGGCTACCTCTCCTGCCACATCTGACTTTGCTCCTTCATATGTGTGTGTTTGTGTGTTTGTGTGTGTGTGGAAGCCCTATGGCGGCCCAGTGGTAAAGAATCTGTTTGTTAATGCAGGAGATAAGAGTTTGATCCCTGGGTTGGGAAGATCCCCTGCAGGAGGAAATGGCAATCCACTCCTGTATTCTTACCTGGAAAATCCCACGGACAGAGGAACCTGGTGGGCTACAGTTCATAGAGTCACAAAGAGTCGGACATGACTTAGCAACTAAACAACGTATGTATGTATATATGCATTCAGTCCATTCAAATCAATTTACCTGTAGTTCTCTGATTGCTTCCGTAACTTTGTGCATGGGTTTCCTTTGCCTAAGCAAATTCATCACACTTCTGGTTAATCCTTACCCACACTTCAGTGCTTAACACCAGCACGTATTCCTCCTGAAGGCCTCCGTTCACTCCTTACCTCCTCCTCCCCTATGGGTCCCTGTGGTTGTCATCACACCATATACTAATTTTCTCTTACTTGTGTCTCTTCCCCTTTGGCCAAGCATAATGCTTGGCATTCAATAGAAACTCAGTATAATTTGGTGAATGTTCTTGTTCAGTCGCTAAATCATGTCTGATTCTTTGCAATCCCGGGCTTCCCTTGTGGCTAAGTTGGTAAAGAATCCGCCTGCAACACGGGAGACCTGGGTTCAATCCCTGGGTTGGGAAGAACCCCTGGAGAAGGGAGAGGCTACCCACTCCAGCATTCTGGCTTGGAGAATTCCATAGACTATGCAGTCCATGGGGTCGCAAAGAGTCGGACACAACTGAACGACTTTCACTTCTTTGCAACCCCATGAACTGCAGCACGGCAGGCTTCCCTGTCCTTCACTATCTCCCAGAGTTTGCTCAAACTCATGTCCATTGAGTCAGTGATGCTATCTAATCATCTCATCCTCTGTGTCCCCTTTTCCTCTTCCCCTCAAACTTTCCCAGCATGAGGGTCTTTTCCAATCAGGTGGCCAAAGTATTGGAGCTTCAGCATCAGCATCAGTCATTCCAGTGAATATTCAAGGTTGAGTTCCTTTAAGATTGACTGGTTTTATCTCCAATTCAAAACCCCAGTGAATATTCAGGGTTGAGTTCCTTTAAGATTGACTGGTTTCATCTCCAATTCTGTGTTCTAATCTTACCCGTTCTCACAACAGCACTGGCTGACTACCCTACTTCTTCTCTTGAATTTTATGATACCAGATCCTTCTGGTTTTCTCCCTGCTCAGACTCTTCCACTGAAATCCCATATGCTGGAGTATCCAGTGCTTTGCATTGAGCTCCCATTCTTTTCTGAATTCATGCTTTCCCCAGGTGACCTATTTTATTCCACCAATATGTTGGTGACCAGTAGCCTGTGTGTTTCCAGCTCTTACCTTTCCCTGCAACTCTATGCTCATATATCCAAATGCCTATTAGATAGCTTCAATAAATTTCACTACATATAGATCTTAAAGTCAGTGTGGTCTAAGCAGAACTCTCAATTTCCAGTCTCTACTCCCAAATGACTTTTGTCTCAAACTTTCTGATTTCAGTACATGGCCCCTGCATCCACCCAGATGTTCAAGTCAAAACGCAAACAGATGGTGGTGCGAATTTTGATCAACTGATGGAGATGGTGCTTTCCAAGTTTATAGTAAAGTTACTTTTTAGCTTTGACAGATGAGAAAATAAGTTGAGACGCTGTAAAATCTCACTTTTCACTCCGTTAGTTTTAGCATTCACTGGGGCTTCCCAGATGACACTAGTGGTAAAGAGCCTGCCTGCCAGTGCAGGAGATGTAAGAGACACAGATTTGGACTATAAAGAAAGCTGAGTGCCAAAAATTTAATGCTTTTGAACTGAGGTGTTGGAGAAGACTCTTGATAGTCCCTTGGACTGCAAGGTGATCAAACCAGTCACTCCTAAAGGAAGTCAATCCTGAATATTCATGGAAGGACTGATGCTGAAGCTAAAGCTTCAATAGTTTGGCCACCTGATGCAAAGAACTGACTTATTGGAAAGGACCCTGATGCTGGGAAAGATTGAAGGCAGGAGGATAAGGGAATGACAGAGGATGCAATGGTTAAATGGCATCACTGACTCAATGGACATGAGTTTGAGCAAGCTCCAGGAGTTGATGATGGACAGGAAAGCCTGGGGTGCTGCAGTCCAAAGGGTCACAAAGAGTCAGACACAACTAAGCAACTGAACTGAACTGAGGTTTAGAGTACATCATGAGAAACGCTGGACTGGAAGAAACACAAGCTGGAATCAAGATTGCCGGGAGAAATATCCATAACCTCAAATATGTAGATGACACCACCCTTATGGCAGAAAGTGAAGAGGAACTAAAGAGCCTCTTGATGAAAGTAAAAGAGGAGTGAAAAAGTTGGCTTAAAGCTCAACATTCAGAAAACAAAGAACATGGCATCCAGTCCCATCACTCCATGGGAAATAGATGGGAAACAGTGGAAACAGTGTCAGACTTTATTTTGGGGGGCTCCAAAATCACTGCAGATGGTGATTGCAGCCATGAAATTAAAAGACGTTTACTCCTTGGAAGAAAAGTTATGACCAATCTAGATAGCATATTCAAAAGCAGAGACATTGCCAACTAAGGTCCGTCTAGTCAAGGCTATGGTTTATCCAGTAGTCATGTATGGATGTGAGAGTTGGACTGTGAAGAAGGCTGAGCACCGAAGAATTGTTGCTTTTGAAGTGTGGTGTGGGAGAAGACTCTTGAGAATCCCTTGGACTGCAAGGAGATCCAACCAGTCCATTCTGAAAGAGATCAGCCCTGGGATTTCTTTGGAAGGAATGATGCTAAAGCTGAAGCTCCAGGACTTTGGCCACCTCATGTGAAGAGTTGACTCATTGGAAAAGACTCTGATGCTGGGAGGGATTGGGGGCAGGAGGAGAAGGGGACGACTGAGGATGAGATGACTGGATGGCATCACTGACTCGATGGGCGTGGTCTGAGTGAACTCCGGGAGTTGGTGATGCACAGGGAGGCTAGCGTGCTGCAATTCATGAGGTCGCAAAGAGTCGGACACGACTGAGTGACTGAACTGAACTGATATCTACTGAGATTATTTTGTGTGCATCTGACTCTGACGCTGGGAAAGATGGAAGGCAAAAGGAGAAGACAGTAACAGAAGATCAAATGGCTATATAGCATGTGTGTGTTAGTCACTCAGTTGTGTCTGACTCTTTGCGACCCCACGGACTGTAGCCCACCAGGCTTCTCTGTCCATGGAATTCTCCAGGCAAGAATACTGGAGTGGATTGCCATTCCTTTCTCCAGAGGAACTTCCCAACCCAGGAATCGAACCCTGGTCTCCTGCATGGCAGGCAGATTCTTTACCGTTTGAGCTACAGGGAAGTCTTTTATATAGCATAACCAACTCAGTGGACATGAACTTGAACAAACTCTCAGAGATAGTGAAGGACAGGGAAGCCTATCATGCTGCCATCCATGGAGTCCCAAAGAGTGGGACACGACTTGATGACAACATTGGCCTGTGTCCCTTTGGATGTAATCTCTGGGTGAGAAAAGCTTTGTTTTATTATTAAACTATCTGCACAATTCTTCAAATACTTGGCAGAGATTTTTACAACTTTAAATAGTACCAGTAATTATGAGAAACATCAGAAAGTTGTTATTTGTTGACACTCACTTATGATTGGATCTCAGTGGTATGCTGCTGTGCTGGAAAATCTTAATTAAAAAAAATACAATTTCTTTTCTGATTTCATAATTGACAGTCATGTATGTAATGATGGAGAGAAAGGGCTTTACTGTCTAGTCGATAAAGCTGTTCTTGAAAGGTTGGTGTGTCCATTCCTTATGAATTTTATCAATTATTTATTTATTAATACCATGTATTTTATAATATGTGTTAATTCTACATGACAAAATACTCTTGATTCCTCATGCTTAAGGTTCGATTCAATGGATATAACTGAAAAAAACATATCCATTTGTGCTCATTTTATGGTCCTTAAAGTAAACAGCCCTTTCTTTGTAGGCGGCTAAGATTATTGAATAATAATCACTTATTTCGTAGTTTTTTATGTAATGTGGTAATATGTAGTTAGTTTCCCGGTAGAGTGGCTTTTTTGCAATTTTTCTTCATATTTCAATATTTTCCTTGAATTGTACATATAGGGGTACATGCATATGTGTGTGTGTGTTGGGGTTTCTCTTGCTTTTTTCTTTAAGCAGTAAAGAATCCAGATCTGAATGTACAGTAAGCCATTTCCATGCTGGCATGCTATGATGTTTTTAACCAAATTCCTGAGGAAGTTAAGCTGATGAACTAAAGTTAAACACACCTCTTCTGCAGCTACCAGAATCAAGAACCTTCTCATTATAACAGCAGCCCTTGCTTTTACCGAGTTTTACAGTTTTCAAAGGGCTTTTAAATGCATTGCCTCTTCTGGTGGACACTGGCCAGTGTATAATCTTGAACCCAAGGTGCAGCAGCCTTTATTAGCATGCTCCAGCATGTTAGCAGAAGAGCTGCCCAAAGAACACAAAAGCCACCACTAAGAATTCAAAATGGAAGGAAAGAATGGGACTGGTTATCCATTTCAACCATGGCTTTATCGAAGCAAGTCTAATCATGCTGGGAAGAAGAGCCAGATATGTTCACTTATTTATTAAATAACCATCAATATTAGTCTAAAGCAACAGGAATCTCATCCCACACAAGAAGGGTGCGATGACCTGCCAGGGTCCAGCCCCGGTGGATCCAGGGAAATTCGAAGGGGAGACGGCGTAGGGCGACTTTGGACAGAATTATTTATTTACATATAGGTTTAGATTAGGATAGGAAATGGCAATCCACTCCAGTACTCTTGCCTGGAAAATCCCATGGATGGAGGCGCCTGAGAGGCTACAGTCCATGGGGTCGCAAAGAGTTGGACACGACTGAGCGACTTCACTTCACTTCACTTCAGAATAGTGTAGTAGGAAAATTAGTGGAGAAAAGAGGCTGAATAATTTGGTTTACGGGAAAGCCAATAAAGTTCCAGACAAGGAGCTTGCACCATCTACGTGGGGCCACTGGCGCCTGCTTGAATCTCTAAGGGTGCCCCGCCCTGGGCACCCTTTCATGCAGAACTTAAGAGCCGGGACAAGTAAGTAGACATGGTGAGCCTCCACGCCCCAGATGGGAATTCAGCCTGAAATTAGAGTAAGGGACACGAGGGAAGCCAGTCCAGCCACTGGCTTCGGCTTCTATTGTTTTGGAAGGTCTTTTATACCCTTTTTACATAGAGATCAATGGATAATATATAAAATTATGCAGTGTCAGCAGCCCTGACTCTTATCAAGACCAGGCTTTTTTTTTCTGCATACCTAGCTGTATACACAAGCCTTAGGTGATTTACATCATCTTCCAGCCAAAAGGCCAATTAACATTTTACGGCTCTTTTCTGATAAGGGTATGTTAACCAGAAGACTTATTTGTGTTAATTAACTCAAAAGTCTAGTGTTGCTAACATCAAAACTACTATATATCTTTTTCCATATCCCGTTTACATTGATCCTCCCAAGTGCCTAGAGAATAAGGAGGTCTGGCAGCAATCATGGAGTCAACAGTGAAATCCTGTCACCAGTAGGATTTTTAGCTCTTAGAAAAGGTTTTGTAACTTTAAGATACTCAAGCTTTGTGCCCTTCACAGTAGGTGGCTGTAAGGTCCAGGGAACCTGTTAGGCAAGTTAGAGCATTTAAGTTAGAGCCTTATCAGAGGGGGTTGAGCTGAAACACTCCTTACAAATGCAGAAGACTAAAGCCCTGAGTCAACTTTTTCCAGTGAAAGTCAGGAGAGTGGAAAAAGCAGGCAGATTCTTATTTTGGGGGTACATGCTCAGGAAATACCAGGGGGAACCTCCAAATCGACCGAAATTGCTAATTGACCCAAATTGCCTTGCCATCTGAGTCTCTGCCGCGTGTCCCCATCACGGGTGGGATTCCTCACGCTGGCTCCCGGCAATGACCTCACTGGACAGCATATGTAGCTGCTCAGCACAAAATAAAGAAAAAGGCCAGGAGAAAAGTTTTTTTTTTCTTAAATTGACAAAGACTCTTAGAATATGACTAGATTCAGTTCAGTTCAGTTCATTTCAGTTCAGTCTCTCAGTTGTGTCTGACTTTGCGACCCCATGAATTGCAGCACGCCAGGCCTCCCTGTCCATCACCAACTCCCGGAGTTCACTCAGACTCACATCCATCAAGTCCATGATGCCATCCAGCCATCTCATCCTCGGTCATCCCCTTTTCCTCCTGCCCCCAATCCCTCCCAGCATCAGAGTCTTTTCCAATGAGTCAACTCTTCACATGAGGTGGCCAAAGTCCTGGAGCTTCAGCTTTAGCATCATTCCTTCCAAAGAAATCCCAGGGCTGATCTCCCTCAGAATGGACTGGTTGGATCTCCTTGCAGTCCAAGGGACTCTCATGAGTCTTCTCCAACACCACAGTTCAAAAGCATCAATTCTTCAGTGCTCAGCCTTCTTCACAGTCCAACTCTCACATCCATACATGACCACTGGAAAAACCATAGCCTTGATTAGATGAACCTTAGATTATAGTATAAATAAGGAGATTTCATGTTTAACTCAGTGGAGCTTAAATTCCCATGCCAGTTTCCAAGGCAGAATTGTGGCAGAACTAGAAGAAAAGACAATAGGGAAAGAAATTCTTGACTTGACTTCAAACTATAAAGGCGGTTAAGAATTGGTACCTAGAATTCCCTACAGTTGGAACTATGGCTTATAAAGATTGCTACAACATTTTTGCATCTCAGTCTACTAAGCAGCATTATAACCAACCAATGCAATTCCTCATCTGCCTCTGAAAGAATTGCCTAAATTGAAGTATGCTCTTTGAACCAGCAGTCATAAGGAATCTGGTATGTGCAGGGAAACTCAGAAAAGTACAGAGAATTTCCTTGTTTTCAATGAAAACACCATCTTGTTGAGGAGATAAAGCAATATACATTTAAAACAAACCAAACTATGACATTAAAAATTTAAGGAAAGGGGAATGAATTTAGAACAGTGTTCAAGGTAAGCTCCAAGGAACCTGATCTGAGTCTTGTGGGGCAATTGGATTAGATGGACAAAGAAAAGGTGAAGAAGGACTTTGAATCAAGTTGGCACAGAAGTGGAAGCGCAAAACATACAGAAGTAGAACATGCCGTGGGCACATGAGGAGCATTAAATAAACCTCAGAGTGGACACTGGGGCTTACTTTCCTAATGGTGAAAATGTAAAAACACTTGGGAACTTCCCTGGTAGTCCACTGGCTAAGACTCCACACGCCCAATGCAGGGGACTTGGGTTTGATCCCACAAGCTACAAGTAAGAGTTTGCATGCTGCAATTAAAAGATAGCATATTAAAAAAAAAAAAAAAACAAGATTGAAACAAAGATCAAAACTCCCCTGAGTGCCACAACTGAGACCTGGCACAGCCAAATAAGAAAAAAAATATTAAAAAATAAAGAACAGATGTCTTCTAAGTAGCATCTATTTCTCTGCCTATTACAGCATGAAACTCTGAAGGTTGGGTATATTCAAAGGACCCAAAGCTTGAAGCATCATCATTCCTTCATGGAACTGAGAGCAATGGCTAGGATAACCTAAAAAAAAAAAAATTGTAGAGCCTGTCAAAAATTTCTGAGTTCTTTCTAATAAACAGTAAAGAAGTCAGAAAATATCAAAACTGCAGCCCATTCTACAGTCCACTTAAGAAAAACAGGTGCTGGTAGCAACGAGAACAATGTTGCGATGGTGACGAGGGTGAGGAGTGTTTATAATATCTTGGGATTTGTGTTTTCCCTACATTATTTCACTTTATCCCCACAGAAGCCTCATGACATTTTTTTTTTTTTGGTAACAAATAATGTAAAACTGACCCCAAATAGCTGAGCATTAGAGAATTAATAGTCTGGCACAACTGGAAAGCCCAGGGACAGATATTCCTAGCTTCAGAAATAGGTGAATCCAGAGGACCAGGTGAGGTTATCAGGATTCTGTCACTGTTCTCGTCTCTCAGCTCTGTTTCACTCTGATGGTAACTTCGTTTGCAGCCAGACACTCTTGGTATACCTGGGGAGGTTAACTGCCTCTATGTGTATACTCAGAGGTCCAAAGGAACAGATCTTCCTGGCTTGCTCGCTCCTGTCTTGCTTTTCCTGCCTCTCCCTCTCTTCCTTTCCATCATGGAAGGCTTTGGATGGCCCCAATGGATCACGTGCGCAACACGCAGACCAAATACTCCAAGGGCCTTGAGTCCTGTAGACATCCCTTTCCATCAGAGTTCAGCAGGTAATGGGACGGGCAGCCCCACGGGTACCTTATGAATCAGGGAGGGCCATTCCCAGTGGAACGCAAGCTGCCCGGCAAATGTCCACCACTGGTGAAAACTAACATTATCCCTATTTGGCAATGAGAAAATTGAGGCCTTGGTTGGTTGAATTTGAAACCAGGCTTTGGGAGTAAGACTGCCCATTTTGTTGTTTTGTTTTGGTTTGGGAGGGGGGACGGGGGGCGGGGGAGAGGTTGGCCCTGCCTCTTGAAATGTGGGATCTTAGTTTCCTGACCAAGGATAGACCCCACAGCCCCTGCAGTGGGAGTGCAAAGTCCTAACCACTGGACCTCCAGGGAATTCCCAAGACTGCACATTGTTAAATCAATAGCTGTTAAGCTGAGACACCTTTGGAAAGGACTGCGCCTGAGCCTCACCCGGATAATTAGCCTGTTATTCAGGTGGTAAAAACTGGAGAACATTTTTTTTTTTAATCTCCTCAGGTGGTTTGAACATTAGAAATATTAGAAAGCAGTCAGTATTGAAAACTCCTGTGCTGCTGCTGCTAAGTCGCTTCAGTCGTGTCCAACTCTGTGCGACCCCAGAGACGGCAGCCCACCAGGCTCCCCAGTCCCTGGGATTCTCCAGGCAAAAACATTGGAGTGGGCTGCCATTTCCTTCTCCAATGCATGAAAGTGAAGTCGCTCAGTTGAGTCCATCTCTTAGCGACCCCATGGACTGTAGCCTACCAGGCTCCTCCATCCATGGGATTTTCCAGGCAAGAGTACTGGGTGGGGTGCCATCGCCTTCTCCGAGTCCTAAGCACTAGGCCCCTATTAATAATAAATCCCAGGCACACACAGTACTCCCTTCAGCCACGCCTATCATCCAGCTCATAAGAATTACCTGCCTGCCTCTGTCACTCACCTTTATACCATCCTGTCTTTATAGCTGCAATCTCTGGTACCTCACTGGACATGACAGACATTCAGTAAATATTTGTCAAACTGAATTGATGTAACTCCCTGGATTTTCAGGCAAACACTCCTGTTGGAATGAAGGACTCAAAGCGGGGGAAATAAACTATCTTCATGTGATAGTTGTGATGATTAAGATAGGAAGAAGGAAAAAAGACAAAGGATAGTAGTCTATTGTCCATATTTTCTGAGTCAAAAAAGAACAAAAAGAAAATAAGGAGTTCAGTAGGTAAGATTATTATGTGGCATAAATTACTTTTAAAGTTAACATAACCCTCCTAGCCAGAATTTCAGCTCTCATTCTGCTATGCTCCTTAGTTATAATATCCTTATTCTATTTCTCAATTAAAGGCTCATTAGGCTTATCGACATCTTTCTAGAATATTAACAGTTTTATTCTTTAGAAAGCTAGGCTTTTTAAAATTGAAATCCTTTATGGAAAAGCATGCTGTAATGATTTTTTTTTTTTTTCCGGCCCAGTCATGCAGCTTGTGGAATCTTAGATCCCCAACCGGGGATGGAGCCCATAGTGTGGACTCCTAACCACTGGGAATTCCCTCTAATGATTTCTTGATCTCTCATTCCATTTGATGGCCCCATGCTAAACAATAGCTTTAATCTGATCAAAAAGTTAATTTTTCTACGGTCAAGTAACTGCATTTCTGTGAAAAGCTTCTCTTAGAACTACACTAACATTATAGCTCTTGGTTCTGTGTTCCTTTGCTGTTTTCTGGTCTTTTTCACACCAAACAAGTTACGTTACTGCTCTCAGACTTCCATTTTGCCCTGCAGAACCCTGAGCCCACGTATTTCATGTCTATGTGGGTGTGGAGGCGGTACAGGATAGCTTTAATTTTCCTACTTGGCTGTCTCTTTGCTACAATCTCTCCATTTTCAGCTGCCTTGGAATTTGCCTTTTCACTGCACCTGCCCTGGCTCAGGCTCTACCCCAGCACTGGCCAACCTTGTAAATGTTTTATGAGACTGTCAGCAGCGACCTTTGGTGCCAACCAAGAACACCTGTTGTTTCCTTGCCTTTCTCAAGACCATCAGTGCCCACCTCCTGCTGGGTTCAGGCATTCCTTCCATCCAGAGGGTTTTTGCGTATTTGCATAACCACCCAATCATCAGTCCAAGGGTGAGTTTCTTTCCACAAAAATGATTGGGCACTAAAGTGTGTTTCAGGCAACTCAACTAGGCCTTTAAAAAAGTATTTGCCTAAAAGGACCCTTTAGGTGAAATCCAAAGGCTTATGAGCAATCATGTCATCCTTGGTGATGTTTTTTTCCCCAAAGTTCTTGTTTCTCCATTTTTATTGTCTGTAAACACTAAAGAAAAAGAAAATTCTAATAAGAGTCCAGGGAAGAATGCCTGTTTCCTCATGGAAACAATCTAGAATTTCCCTTAGGAATCTGATATGCATGGACTCTCTGCTCCTATCCTTGTGACTGACTGCCATTGCTCTAGGGCTTTAGACTCAGTAATTTAGGGATCTTAAGTTCTTTGCTTCATTCCTTCTGGACTGAAGTATTTCTTTCTTCAGATGGTGTTCTGTGTTGGTAGCATTTGAGTTCAATAGGCTTTGAAAGGCCCGCATGGGAACCTCAACACTATCTGCAATGCTGTGCCTATAGGAACATGTGTTCAGTTCGGTTCAGTCACTCAGTCGTGTCCGACTCTTTGCGGCCCCATGAATCGCAGCACGCCAGGCCTCCCTGTCCATCACCAACTCCCGGAGTTCACTCAGACTCACGTCCATCAAGTCCGTGATGCCATCCAGCCATCTCATCCTCAGTCATCCCCTTCTCCTCCTGCCCCCAATCCCTCCCAGCAGCAGAGTCTTTTCCGATGAGTCAACCTTCGCATGAGGTGGCCAAAGTACTGGAGTTTCAGCTTTAGCATCATTCCTTCTAAAGAACACCCAGGGCTGATCTCCTTCAGAATGGACTGGTTGGATCTCCTTGCAATCCAAAGGGACTCTCAAGAGTCTTCTCCAACACCACAGTTCAAAAACATCAATTCTTCAGCGCTCACCTTTCTTCACAGGAAAATGTGTTACACATGGACAAAAATACAGGCGCAGCAATAGCGACCTATCTCATCTTATCTTCACACTCAGGTGCTGTCAACAACCCTATGGAAGCCACTGGACATACAGCAGCAGTTAGAGGAAACAGAAGCATTTGCTTACCCTTCCTTACACTTTTTAGTTCTATTTTATTTCTTCTAAGTTACATCTTTCAGTAGTTCCTTCTGCGAGGTTCTTTGGTGCTAAATTCTTTCAGCTTTATTTTGTCTGAAAATATTGTTTTAGAGGGAGAGGAGATTTTATTCTTAAAGTTTAATTTGTTATAGAATTTAGGTTAATATTTATTTTCTCTTAAGATTTGGAGGATATTTTTCCACTGTCTTTTGACTTCCATCATTGCCTGTTGAGAAATCTCCAGCTAGTTAAACTATCATTCCTTTGTTGTTAATTTGTGTTTTTTCCTAAATTTGCCTTTATATTTTTCTGTCTTTGATATTCTCTAATTTCATTAAGATGGGTCTCGATGTGGATTTATTTTCTTATTTTGTCAATAATTTTGTTAAGCTTCTTGAGTCTTAGGACTAATGTTCTTAGTCAACCACAACATCAAAAAAAAACAATGAAAAAATTATTAGTTTCTCTATCTTTGAATATTACCTCTACACCATTCTCTTTATTCTTTATCACTGAAACCCCTAGTAGATATATGTTTTATCTTCTTATATCTTCAAGTTCTCTTGATGTCTCATATTTTCCAACCTTTTTTTTCTAATTTCCTCAGATTTATCTTTTGGTATACCAACTCTCTTTTTAGTTATAAGCCAGCATAGTTAAACTATCAACTAACTTCATGTCTATATGCTTCCATCTCTAATAGTTTTAAGATATGCCTATTCTTTTTCAGAATCTTATGCTTTATGATATTATTCCTTCCTTTGTGTCACTTTAAGCGTACGGATTTGATAGTCTCCACCTGATAGTTCTATTAATTGATGCACTGTCACTCATAAGGATCTCTAGTATTTATAATTTTGGGTTGTGAACTTCTCTTCATTGTGGATTTATCTTTGGAAATCTTGTGTACCCTAGGTTGAAGAAGTGTTTCTCCAGAGAGATTTTGCATTTTCTTCTGCCAGCTGTGAGGCCCTAAATAATTTATATCCTGTTGTCTCAATTTAGGAGTGCCTAGCCTAGATGGGCAGAGAAGGCAATGGCACCCCACTCCAGTACTCTTGCCTGGAAAATCCCATGGATGGAGGAGCCTGGTGGGCTGCAGTCAATGGCGTCGCTAAGAGAGGGACACAACTGAGCAACTTCACTTTCACTTTTCACTTTCATGCATTGGAGAAGGAAATGGCAACCCACTCCAGTGTTCTTGCCTGGAGAATCCCAGGGATGGAGGAGCCTGGTGGGCTGCCATCTCTGGGGTCACACAGAGTCGGACACGACTGAAGCGACTCAGCAGCAGCAGCCTAGATGGGAGGAGGGTTTAGTGTAAAGTGGACACATATATATGTATGGCTGAGTCTCTGCTGTGCGTCTGAAACTGTCACAGCATTCTTAATTGGCTATACTCCAGTATAAAATAAAAAGTTTAAAAATAGCAATAATAATAATAAACTTGAGTTCCTAGTCAACCATTCATTTTCACAAAGTTTTTGTGCATCTAGTGTTCAAAAGTAAGGAATCTTTGCTTTGAAAACATTACAATAAAGAATAAAAGTCCTTCAGCTGAAGGGTTCTTTATAAAGAAGTCCAGTTTGGCCACTTGATATAGGAAGAAATTATACCTACAGCATCCAATGCCATTGCCAAGCTCCTAATAAACTGAAAAACCAGATTTTCACTTTATTTAAATAGCTAAAACAAAAGCTGACGTTTCTAATCCTCCTATCTCTATGACTGGTCTTAAAGACAAATTATATAATTAAAACCTATCATACTTCTGAGCAATACTACCATTTACGTTTTTATGAGGATTAAATGGGATTGTTCATGAATAGTACTTAGCACAGTGCCTGAAACATAAGTACCCAATAAATGTTAGCTATCGGTTTACCATCTAATTCTCACTGAATCTTGTAATTAGGTATTCTTTCTGATACCTCCTTGACTGTCCTTCTTCTTCTGGCAGCTAATAACATCTTCCCTAATAATCTATCACATAATTCAAAGGTTTTATTCTCAATGTTTTAATCACTGAGCTTCTTCTTTTCTACTGTTCCTTTGCCATTTATTGAATTTACTTGAAGAGAAGTACAAAAGTAGACTCAATGCTAAATTAAAGGACTGACAAACACTGGATATAATAGGAGAATAATAGCAGTATTATAACAGTCCTATTATACTCCTGAGTATAATACTATAATTCTGGCTATAATACAGCTTACTCTATTGGAAATGTCCAAGTATAATACTCGCTTTTATAATAAACTATTGTAGACTTATATTTGGCTAATAGCTCACCATGACCCTCAGGTCTCACTGGGTCTAAATATGTCATTACCCTCAATTATTTTTTTTTTCACCACTATGCCTTTCCTTCTGGTTGATCTGGAGTAAATGTTTACATTATGTTTCACACAAAATAGAAGACTTCTTTTAGAGAACTGCTGCAGATATCTATGAATAATTACATCAAAAAGAGAACTCTTTCAAATATAAAGTTTCATCAGCTTGATATCACAATATTTCTTTATGATAATGTGTAACTCTCAGCAATGATGCAGGGAATGTTATTATGTGTGCGTATTTTAAGTCTGTCAAAAAAAGGTGTTGCTAAAATATCCACATGTCTCAGATGAGTGAAAACATAAATCATCTGAGTGAGTCAAGGGTTTTGTCTTCTTTTGATGTTTTGTGATGATTTCTGTGAGTGATTCCTTAGGATAATTTGTCAATGTCATCTTTGTAAATAAGGCTGCATGGGACAATAGAAAGACCCCTGGCCTGGGAGTTAGGTGAGGTGGGTTCCAGCCTGCTAACTGCTGATCTTCTGTGGAGCCTCAGGCAATTGATGTGTTCCTTCTGAATGTCAGTTTCCTCCTTGTCCACACTGACCTTTGTAGCTCTGATAGTCTAAGTAGGGCACATTTGCATCCTGGGATTTGAACATGTCTTCACAGCTCTGTGTTCATGTAGTGTCCACCCTAGTGAGGCACTCGGGGTGTTCTCCAAGCACACAGATCCACACACAAGCTCCTTCCCTTGGCAGACTACCTCTGAAGGGTATCTGTGTGGTACCCTTTTGATCCATAGCTGTGCTGTCCGTTCCTATGAGTCAAAAGAACAGTTTCCGCTGTCTTTCCTAGATGCGCTTCAGCTATGTGGAAATGCAACAGTAGCAACCTCTGTTAATAAAAAGCTGAAGAAAGTATCTCAGGGCTTCCCTGGTGGCTCAGTGCTAAAGAATCCGCCTGTCAGTGCAGGAGTTACAGGTTTGATCCCTGGTCCAGGAAGATCCCACATGCCACAGAGCAATTAAGCCTGGGCAGCACAACTACTGAGCCTATGCTTTAGAGGCTGCTGCTGCTGCTGCTGCTGCTGCTAAGTCGCTTCAGTTGTGTCCAACTCTGTGCAACCCCAGAGATGGCAGCCCACCAGGCTCCCCCGTCCCTAGGATTCTCCAGGCCAGGACACTGGAGTGGGTTGCCATTTCCTTCTCCAATGCATGAAACTGAAAAGTGAAAGTGAAGTCCCTCAGTCATGTCCGACTCTTCGTGATCCCATGGACTGCAGCCCACCAGGCTCCTCCATCCATGGGATTTTCCAGGCAAGAGTGCTTGAGTGGGGCGCCATTGCAGGCATCCACAATTACTGAGCCCGTGTGCCTAGAGTCCATGCACTGTAACAAGAGAAGCCACCACAATGAGACAACCAGGCACCATGAGGAAGAGTAGCCACTGCTCTCCACAACTTAGAAAGCCTGTGCACAGCAACAAGACCCAGTGCAGCCAAACAATAAACAGAATTATAAAAAAAAAAGAAGGAAGAGAAAATATCTCAGTACTTTTGATGATGAAATGGCACAAGGTCCCCGAGATCATTTAGAAACCCTCCATCCACACACATCCGTCATTTTCCAGGTAAGAAAATATTGCTGCAGAAGGTTGGGTATAGAGCAAGACTGGAACCCAGATCACTTGTCTTGGAGAGAGTGGAATTTTCACTGAAGAATATTACTGCTTCCAAATATACCACCGTGTCAATATGAGGGATTAGGCACCAATATAAATAGAAAATATAAAAATACGTTCTCAAGGCTTTATGGTTGACAAGCAACTTACACCTCCATTATTTCAATTTGAACCTCACTGCAAAGAAAGACTTGAAAGGGTTAAGTGATTTGCCCAATGTCACTTAGCCAGGCAGTGAAAGAGTCAGCCTTGAAGGCCAACTCCTCCGATCCAGATCTTATATGTTTCCTGGACTTAGCCCTGCCTTCCATCAAACAGCTGATTACCAAGGAATGAAGTAGATCTTTCCACTGCCTCTGGCGGCTGAGGGATCAACTTGAAAAAGGTTGGTCCAGTTGGCAAAATACTCCAAGCTATTCACATGCTCTAATCTGACAAGATCAACACTATAATTAAGTTTACTTTTAGGAAACTTCTGAACAGGAAATCAATCAGAAACCAGATATTCCAGCTGATTCTTTTTTTTCTTTTTTGATTCTCTGAAATGGTTCATTTCTAAACATTCAATTATATTAATATGCTATTACATGAATGGGTGTTTCACACAGACAAAATCACTAGATGAGCTATTTTTTTAATCCAAATATTTTCATCAGATAATATTAACAATTTCTTACAATAAGGAGCTACAGCATAGTGGTCAAGCAGGAGGGCTCTCATGGGCACATCAGGATTCAAACCACGGCCCTGTCACCTCATCACAGTTCTCCTTTGTATAGTGAGATAAAGTTGTAGCACATACACATAAAGTCATTAAGAGAACTAAATGTGTTAATACTCATACAGGGCTTGAAATTGTACCAAGCACACAATAAGTGCTAGGTATTATCACTATTATTTATATAGTAGGGGTGTCATATTGTTCTCATTTTACAAACTGAGATTCAAAGAGGTCAGTGATTTTCCTAAAGTTGCAAAGTTTTAAGTGGCTTTATGGAAATTTATTTGCTAAAATCTAATTAAACTCTAATTTGAAAAGATACACGCATCCCAGTGTTCATAGCAGCGCTATTTACAATAGCAAAGATATGGAAGCAACCCAAGGACCCAAGAACAGACAAATGGATAAAGATTGTGGTATATATGTATAAGGGATTTCCCTGGTGGCTCAGATGGTAAAGAATCTGCCTGCAATGCAGGAGACCCAGGTGTGATCCCTGGATCGGGAAGATCCCCTGGAGAAGGGAATGGCAACCACTCCAGTATTCTTACCTGGAGAATTCCATGGGTTGAAGGACCTGGCAGGCTATAGTCCATGGAGTCTTAAAGAGTCAGACATGACTGAGTGTCTAACATATACATATGGTGGAATATTATTCAGCCATGAAAAATGAGATGCTGCCATTTGTAGCAACATGGATGGGCCTAAAGAATATCATGCTTAATGAAATGTCAGACAGAGAATGACAAATACTGTACAATACCATGATATCACTTATATGTGGAATCTAAAAAATACAACAAACTAGTGAATAAAACAAAAACAAAGGAGACTCACAGATTTAGAGAACAAATTAGTGGTTACCAGCTGCAGGGGAGGGGGAACAGAGGGGAGATAGAATGGGGGGGTTCAAACTATTGAATATGAGACAGATTCAAGGATGTATTGTACAATGCAGGGAATATAATGATATTTTGTAAGCACTAAATGGAAAGTTACCTTTAAAATTGCATAAAATTTTGTTTAAATTATACAAATAAAAATTTTAAAATAAGAATTAAAAGATAAGAACAATATAGAGACTTCTCTGATGGTCCAGTGGTTAGAATCCGCTTTGCAATGCAGGAGATATGGGTTCAATCCCTGGTTGAGGGACTAAGATCCCACATACCGCAAGGCAACTAAGCCTGTGGGCCACAACTAGGGAGCCTGATTCCCACAGTGAAAGCTGCTGCATGCTGCAGCTCAGCAGTCAAATAAATACATAAATATGTTTTAAAATAAAAATACAAATGAACATAAATGCAAAACAGAAATAGATTCACACAAAGAAAACAAACTAGTGGTTACTAGGGGAGAAGGATGAGGGAGGAACAAATTAGGGGTAAGGGATTAAGAGACACAAACCACTATGTATAAAACACATAAGCAATGAGAAAACATGGTATAGCATGGGGAATTATAGACATTATCTTGTCATAACTTTTTTACATGGAAATTCTTTATTTTCTAACTTCTTTTATACAATGGTTGAGCATCAAATCTTAGAGTTGATTTAGCATCCGTATAATTGATTTCAGACTATATTTCATGGATATGACCTTAGGTATAATAACTTTTAATGGAGTATAATCTATAAAAATACTGGATTACTATGCTGTAGTGATTACCTAAAAATAATGTAATATTATAAATCAATTATACTTCAGTAGAAAATAAAGATATTTTGAAAATTTCTTAAAGATGACTTCATGTCAAGCTGAGAGTAAAAACAAGAATAGGAGAGAGAAGAGGAGGGATGACAGACTGGTTGGGTTGGGAGGGACCCCTGAAGGACTGCATGACAGAGCCCTGAACTAAATGTTGTCAACATTATACTTCTGTTATACTTAATAAGTGACCAGTCCATACCACCCTGCTTTACCTGAAGTGGCTTGGTTTTCTCTCAAAGCATGATGACCACAGAAGAATCAGATCAAACAGAACAACACATTTGTTAAGACAGCCCCTAAGCAAAAAGTTCAGCTGTGTCTAGGTCTCTACCACGTGACATAAATCTGTTTAAATTTGAGAGCATGTCAGTCATGTGAGCACAAACTTCTTAAGAGTTAAGAATACTCTTAGCTACAGTAAGAAAAAAAAGTCCACTGAATTATCAACTAAGTTCCCCGTGGCATTGCTATTGTTTTAATTTCCAATCCATCTCAGGCTGGTCAATACCTTGTTCAACAAATCTACTCTCACCAGGGTAACAATGTACTATAGTAGTATTGAAGCCCTTATTCTCAATTTTCTGTTCTTATCTCTTTTCAGAGCAGTAAGAAACAGTTTGCAGACTGGCACATACTTCTCACATTTTGCGAAGCCTTGGCACAAGTAAAAGGACATTTATTGTCAACTTCATGAGAAATTCAGAAGTGATTCCAAGATCCATTTGAAGGCTCCATGTCATTTAAAAAGAACCAGGCTTTTATTATTATTATTATTATTATTATCTCATTTTGCCAGCCACAGGTCATTGGTCTCTATCCTCAGGCTTGTAATCTAATGGCTGCAAGCTCTCTGAGCCCCAGGCATCACCTCCTCACTCAACATTATCCAAAGCAGGAAGGAAAGAATGAGGACTAGGTGCTTTCTCCTCACATGGTTCTGTATTCACTCAAGCAGGAATATCTTGTCTAGAAGAGCCCCAAAGAGCCCCCAACTCATCCAGACCTGCTCTTGTATATGCAAAGAAGAATGGGATCTCTGTGGTTGAATGAGGCCAACAAGGATCCAGTCCCTTGAAGCTCCACAGCACATTGCCATTTGAACAAAACCAGAGACTTTGGCAAGGAGGGGGTTTCCCTGGTGCCTCAGGTGGTAAGGAATCTGCCTACAATGCAGGAGACCCAGGTTCAATCCCTGGGTTGAGAAGATCCCCTGGAGAAGAGGAATCTGGGAATACTGGAATACCCACTCCAGTATTCTTGCCTGGAGAATCCCATGGACAGAGGAGGCTGGTGGGCTATAGCCCATGGGAACACAGAGTCAGACATGACTGAGCAACTAACTTTTCATTTTGGCAAGGAAGAACCAGGAAGGAATGTTAGGTGAGAAAAGAAGTATCTGCCAGAAGTCTTCTGCTCAGACCACGTGAGGCTTAAAGTATCTGTCCTTGGGGAAAATGTGACATTCTGCAAGGATAAAGGAGGCACACTCAAATTCTTTAATGTGATATACTCTTCTTTATCCACAAAAAATTTCTGGAATTCAGAAAGGACCAGAAGTCAGATCTTCCATCCATTACCTCCTGAGCAGATTTTTTAACTTTGTAAGTCTCCTTTTCCCTGTTTTTAAAAGGGATGGGACTTCCCTGGTGGTCCAGTGGCTAAGACTCCACACTCCCAAAGCAGAAGGCCCAGGTTTCATTCCTGCTCAGGGAACTAGATCACACTTGCTACAACTAAGAAGTCACATTCTGCAGCCAAGAGACCCTGCATACCACAGCAAAGATCAAAGATCCTGCATGCCACAAACGAGGCCCCATTCAGCCAAATACAAAACTAAGTCTTTTAAATAAATTAAAAAATAGTAAATGAATGGGGCTTAAAACAGGACTTTCCTCAGGAATGTGCTATGAGAATTTTAAAAGTTAATAGAAAGCACTTACGCGCTTGGCTTGGATTTGTTGTTGCTCATTTGCTAAATTGTGTCTGACTCTTTGCAACCCCATGGACTGTAGGCTGCCAGGCTCCTCTGTCCTCCACTATCTCGCAGTTTGCTCAGATTCATGTCCATTGAGTCAGTGATGCTATCTAACCATCTCATCTTCTGCAGCCCCCTTCTCCTATTGCCTTCAGTCTTTCCCAGTATCAGGGTCTTTTCTAAAGAGTTGTCCTTTTGCATCAGGTGGCCAAAGTACTGTAGCTTCAGCTTCAGCATCAGTCCTTCCAATGAATATTCAGGGTTGATTTCCTTTAGGATGGACTGGTTTGATCTCCTTGCAGTCCAAGGGACTCTCAAGAGTCTTCTCCAATAACACAATTTGAAAGTATCAGTTCTTCGGCACTCAGCCTTCTTTGTGGTCCAGCTCTTTAGGGACGTCTCTGGTGGCTCAGATGGTAAAGCGTCTGCCTACAGTGTGGGAGACCTGGGTTCGATCCCTGGGTCAGGAAGATCCTCTGGAGAGGAAATGGCTACACACTTCAGTACTCTTGCCTGGAAAATCCCATGGATGGAGGAGCCTGGTAGGCTACAGTCCATGGGGTTGCAGAGAGTTTTGGACATGACTGAGTGACTAAACTAAACTAACTTTCTTTAGGGTTTGGCATGGTGCAAGCCCTAAATAAACCTCATCCTACTTGCATTGCTAAGTGGTTATGAAGACAAATTTTGAGTTTCTACATAACCCAGGGTCACTGTTAGAAAATTATGAGGGCTAAAGCATTTGAAGATGCCTAGGGCAGTTTTCGGGGCTCATTTCACCACACAATAAGGGAGGACTGATCAAGTAGAGAAAAATTTTACAAGCAACACATGTGACTTCTGAAAGAAGGTCAAGGCACTCACTCCCAACCAGTGGAGACTCAGGAGACCTAAATCTCCAGAGTCCAGCAAATCCCAGCATGATATTGTGGACCCTTATGGAGCCTTGCTTCCCCTAAGTCACTTCGAGGGCTTATTTGAAGACACAAGTTTCTGTTGAACACCAGAACTGAGGTCTGCCCTTAGAGGTGGTGCTAGGTGGTGACGCAGCAAGGAGCTATGCCAGGAAGCAAGAAACTCTGGAATGACCCAGAGGACCTTTCAAAAGCTGCTGACAGGAGCAACTGGGAGTTTATCACAGCCAGGAGAACATGCTGCTGGGAGTCACTGAATGCAACCACGTAGGGAGGAAAGGGGCACTGGGAGCCGGGCCACTGGCCTCTCCTGCCACTGAGGGTCATGAACCACAAGAGCTGTTGCCATAATAGCAATTTCTAAAAGACAGTTTTGGAAACTGCCAGTGGAACCAATTCTCATTATTTGAAGCAACCAATTCCTGGGTCAGAGCTGGGAGATCATATTGCTCAGAAATTCTGGCTCTCCTTACCATCAGTTCAGGGATCAAAGTGCTGGTAACTGAGTAGCAAACTGTTGAGGGAACACATGAGCTCAGAGTCAAAAAGACCTGGATGTGAGTTCTGGGATTTCCATCCTGTGACCTTGAGAAGTCCCTTAATCCTCTGAGCTTCAAAGTATTTAATGGGTTAATATATATATATATGCTTTATAACATAGAAAGTATCAGGAAAATTTTAAAAACGTTATAATCATTTTTTTTTCAGTATGTTCTTCAATGAAGAGAAAAATTAACGGTTTTGCGCAAGAAAAAACTGAAGGGAATAGAGCCCTGGAAAATATGAGTGGAGGCCCAAGCCCGTTTCAGAGACCCTTAACAGGAACCAGGTTGAAAGTTCAGATGAGGTTTAGAGAATGAGAGCCTCACTAATGACTCAGATCAGATTCTAATTTGTGATTTCAAGTCCTTGAGCCTCTCCGTAGATGTGGTACAAATTTTTAGTTGTTTAATGAGGCCTGAAATCCCATTTTGTTTCCCACAAAAAAACACCTGAAAGTTTCCTGAAGAGGGTTTTTTACCAAAAAAAAAAAAAAAAAGTTAAGCATAACATATCTGTGGTTGATCTTCTGTCAATATTTGTTGTTGTTATTTAGTCAGTAAGTTGTGCCCAACTCTTTGCAACCCCATGGACTGTATAGCCCACCAGGCTCCTCTGCCTGTGGGATTTCCTAGGCAAGAATACTGCAGTGGGTCCCTTCCAAAGTCCCTTGGGGAAACAAGAAGGCAGCAATGTAGATGAGAGAGGACCCGTTAGAGGATGTGATTTCAGCCACTGTGCTGACTTGGGACACCCTTTAGAGATGTGCAGACTGGGCTTCCATGGGGGCAGCCGTGCTCCCCACCCCTCGCCATCACCTGTACACATCTGAGCAGCAACACGACCTACTTGCCTCCCTTGCCTTGGGCACTGTCTTCTGTTCTGGCAACTGGTGGTGCTTCTGAAAGACTCCATCTGCCTATCCACTTTGAGTTTCCATTGAACTGACATCTGGGATTCAAAACTTTTCAGTCTACTGTCAACAGAGCCTTTCTTTTAAAAAGAGAGAGGGAAAGAAAAAGAAAAAAAAAAAAAACTCTCAAGAAGTGAAAGAATCCAAACACTATCTAAAAAAAACAGAGAAACAGCATTCTTTCTGTCTTGTTTTTTAAATAGAGCTTTCCACACCCCCACGTGTTTATGCTATAATTAGAAAGTATGTTGTAGAGAGGGTGTTTTGATCACCCTCTAAAAATCTTGTTTTTGTAATACTGACTTTACCATATGATATTAATTTGGGGAAAGAAAAATAACAGGAAAGCAGCTACAGCACAAAGAATTCTACAAGGCAGTGTTATGGTGTAGCAGAGGCAAAAATAATAATAGGGACTTCCCTGGTGGTCCAGTGGTTAAGACTTCACCTTCCAATCCAGAGGATATGGGTTCCACCCCTGGTTGGGAAGCTAAGATCCCACATGCCTTGTGGCTAAAAAACCAAAACATAAAACAAGAGCAATGTTGTAACAAATTCAATGAAGACTTTAATAATAATAATGTATATTAATGTTTTCAAGCAAGAAAGTGATGAGAGTCTTAACTTCAGGTCCACATTGACTCTTCTCTAGACTATTGCAGTAGACTGACTTGATTATCCCATTCTTTCCCTTCTTTGATTCAATCTTCAGAGATCATTGTCCTGAATCCCAAGGCTGCTCAGGCCCTTGCTCTAGTCAGAACTGTTTTAGTAGATACCCACCACCTACAGAATTAAGGACTGCCCCCAGATTTGGAACCCAAGCCACCTTCAGTCATTTCCTGCAGGGTCGACACTGCCTGTCCCCATAATGGGTTTGAAAATGTTTGAGAACTCTTTTTATTGGTCAAAATGCCATGGAGCACTGATGACTTTTAGAAGACACACACTCCCTAAGACAGCAAAGACCCATTCACCCCCCAAAACCAGTAGCACACCCACTGAGAAACTCTGAGCCTAACCTTTCAACTTTTCGTAACTTGATTTTCTACTCCATCCTCTGTCATATCCAAATTGGCAGCCACCTGGACTAGTCCCATCTCTAACCTCCATTCATGTGCTCACACTGGTCTCTAGTCTGAAATGTCCTTCCCGACTCACTGATCTTTGCCATTCTTAGTCTTCAAAACTCAGAATAAACTATTCCCATCCTCCAATCAACTTTAATTTTTCCATTTTTGTGTTCCTACATCACTTTGCTTGTACCTCTACACTTACTGTATTCTGCTTACATTATTGCCATTGTTATTGCTCTTATCTCCACTACCAGATAATATATTTCTGGAGGGCAGGACTTATTCAGCTTTATATGCCTGGAACACTGAACTCCCAGTGCCTGGTACTTAGCAGATTTGTCAAATTCATTTGAATTTTGCTCATGATTTGCAAATATATTTTTCTATCAAATGTATATGTATGTGAGGACATTCTAAATATTTTTTGCTACTAGTGGATTTAATATGTAAAGTCTTATTTTAATGGGGCTTCCCAGGTGTCCCTAGAGGTAAAGAATCTGCCTGCCAATGCAGGAGACATAAGAGACGTAAGATGTTAGAGACACAAGAGTTAGATCCCTGGGTCAGGAAGATCCCTGGAGGAGGAAATGGCACCCAACTCCAGTATTCTTGCCTGGGAAAACCCCGTGGACAGAGGAGCCTGGCAGCCACAGTCAATGGGGTCACAAAGAGTCAGACACGACTGAGGGTCTGAGCACAACAAACAACCACAAATTTTATTAGTTCTTCCTAGGCAAAAAACTGTTTGAATAAATTGAAAAAAAAAAATGGTTGGTTTCCTGTCCTTGTAACTGAGACAGGGTTTCAAAAGAAAGAGCCAAAAGGATTTAGTCTTTCAAAAGTCACAAGCAAAGGAAAATGTAATTTTTTTGTGTTACTCACTGAGATCTTTGTGTACACATACCTCCTCAGATGACTAAACTTTACAAATTTCACTTGACTTTAATTCAACTTTCCAAAAAAAAAATTTTTTTTAAAGTAACCTTTGGATTGGGATGAAACGTGGAAAATTTCAACTCAAAGTCAGATATTTGTTTTTTTTTCCCCCTAGGAAGCTGTGTGCAAATAAAAACAAGGTTTGGCAGGAGCATTTCATAAACCACCTTTACCTGAGGACGGGTCGCTGCCGGGCCATATTTGTTGATGAGACGTTTGGCAAAAGGCCTGCTGCAGAAACACAGTCTGTGACTTGATTTTGCTGAAGATTTCATCTGTGAAGATTTTCTTTTCCAGTTACAAAGTTCTCCCAAGAGGACATAGCTTCTTTTTGGAAGTCTGTGAAGTGCTGGCAAGTCTTGCCCTGTTTACCATGGAAACTTGTGATAAAATTACAGTGTATGACCTGGTACAAGCAGAGATGGATGTCTGATGCCTGCTATTTTCTCTTCATGTTGATTTGAATTCTATAAGCCACAGAACCAGATCAAATGACTTTGATCTTTCCTGTTCATTTGTTCATGGTGGCATACAGTCATACTCATATAGACTTGAAAATAGATTGGCAGATAAACCCATTGAAATGTATAGGTTTGGTTCTAATTAATCTACAGATTGCTCTACTAAGTTGCTTCAGTCATGTCCAACCCTTTGTGACCCTATGGACTGTAGTCTGCCAGTGTCCATGGGATTCTCCAGGCCAGAATACTAGAGTGGGTAGCCTATCCCTTTTCCAAAGGATCTTCCCAAGTCAGGAATCAAACCAGGGTCTCTTGCATTGCAGGCAGATTCTGTACCAGCTGAGCTACAGGGAAGCCATTTCACTCTAATCTATAGAGTGTTGTCTGAAAAGAGAGTAGTCCATTTGTAAGCATAGATGATTTAATATCAACTTGTCTATTTTTTTTCCTTAGGAAGTTCTAAACTACCATATGGCTTTGACATTGCATTGATGGGCTAATTTTTTAATGAGAAAGAAAATAAAAAGAACTAGCCTTGCCTATAAATAGGTATTCTGCTTTCCTCTAAGTAACTGTTTTAAATATCTGGCCCAAAATTGAGTAAAAAATAATTATTTTTATGTCTTTGGGAAATAGTTAACAGTTATAGCTCAGGACCTCATCACTTCTTGCCTGGATTACTGTAACAATTCTAACTTGATTCCAGACCACAGTTCTCATACCCTATTCTCAATCTATTTGCCACATTCCTACGGCACTGTCATTCAAAAAATAGATCCAATCACCCCAATCCAATGGTTAAAACCCTTCAAAGGTTTTAGGAGTACTGTTAGGAGAGAATGCCATATTAGTGTGGCATACAAAGCTCTATCCTAGTCTTCCGTTTGCTGCACACTATTCTTACTCAATATTCCACCTTATACATGTTACTCGCTTGAATTTTCACTCAGCTGTGCCTCTCTACCATTGAACCAGCTGCTCCCAAACATATAATGTCACTACAGTAACTCTCTGCTCTTTCCATGGCTTGCTCCTATTCAGCTTACAGCTCATAGGCCACTTTCTCTAAAAACCAACACAAATTTTCTCATCTAGCAAGGGTGACCTCCACAAGTGTTCCAGTAACACTTGTGCATATCTTCAGGATGACACCTATCACACAGCATTGCATTTTAATGACATGGAAGTCCCAAGAGACCACAGTTTATCCTGAGTTTAACAAATATCCCAGCAGGTAGATGATAGTCAATGAAAACTAATCAAATTATGAGCAAAAGGATGAATGAAGGAATAAAATTAAGGGGTTTACATTATACTTATTTTTCTGATTATACTTGGAGACACTGAAATCTTGAATTTGAAATTTTGAATGGATCGCAATTATCAGAAATTATTTTCTCTGTTTTTACACTTTGAGAAGACAACGTAAATTTAAGAACCAACTTGACTTCAAAGAAAGTTTAGGTGAGCTGAAAAGGGTTAAAGAATGTTCTTTTGATGCTTAGCACTGCCGTGACGCAATGTCTCAGGAAGTATCTGAAGCATGTAGCAACTCCAAAGCACTGGACGCTGAGAAACCGATCAATGTGCTTGTTCCTTGTCCATCTACCAGTCCTCACATGCCTGAGGGACAGTCTCCCCCTCATCATTTTCTAAGGAATAGACTTTAGTATGCTCTGACAGGAGACGAAGAAGATCTGCGTGTGCAGCAGTTTATTAAGATTGATGGCAGGGACTCCCCTGGTGGTCCAGGAGCTAAGACTCCATGCTCCCAAACATGGGGCCCTGGTTCCATCCCTGGTCAGGGAACTAGACCCCACATGCTGCAACTAAGACCCAGTGCAACCAAAGAAACAAATAAATACACGAGAGAAAAAAAAGATTGATGGCAGAGATCCAAACTGATGTAACTTAACCTACCCTGCTGGATTAACAGATGTCATCAGCCTTAACAAGACCAGAGAGAATTCCCCCCTCTTCTATGACACCAAGGGTCACTTTGCTGTTCATTGTAGTCCACCTGAGGAAGCTAAGTACAAGTTGCGCAAAGTGAGAAAGACCTTTGTGGACACAAAAGGAATTCCTCATCTGGTAACTCATGATGCTCATACCACCTACCTCCCTAATCCCCTCATCAAAGTGAATGACACCATTCAGATGGATTTGGAGACAAACAAGATTTACCCATTCCACCAAGTTGAACACTGGTAACCTGTTTATTGACAATTCTGAAAGAGATGGGAATACCAGACCACTTGGCCTGCTTCTTGAGAAATCTGTATGCAGGTCAGGAAGCAACAGTTAAAACTGGACATGGAACAACAGTCTGGTTTCAAATAGGAAAAGGAGTACGTCAAGGCTGTATATTGTCACCTTGCTTATTTAACTTATATGCAGAGTACATCATGAGAAACGCTGGGCTGGAAGAAGCACAAGCTGGAATCAAGATTGCCGGGAGAAATATCAATAACCTCAGATATGCAGATGACACCACCCTTATGGGAAAAAGTGAAGAAGAACTAAAAAGCCTCTTGATGAAAGTGAAAGAGGAGAGTGAAAAAGTTGGCTTAAAGCTCAACATTCAGAAAATGAAAATCATGGCATCTGGTCCCATCACTTCATGGGAAATAGATGGGGAAACAGTGGAAACAGTGTCAGACTTTATTTTTTGGGCTCCCAAATCACTGCAGATGGTGACTGCAGCCATGAAATTAAAAGACACTTACTCCTTGGAAGAAAAGTTATGACCAACCTGCTGCTAAGTCACTTCAATCGTGTCCAACTCTGTGTGACCCCATAGATGGCACCCCACCAGGCTCCTCCATCCCTGGGATTCTCCAGGCAAGAATGCTGGAGTGGTTTGCCATTTCCTTACCCATCACTTCATGGGAAATAGATGGGGAAACAGTGGAAACAGTGTCAGACTTTATTTTTTGGGCTCCCAAATCACTGCAGATGGTGACTGCAGCCATGAAATTAAAAGACACTTACTCCTTGGAAGAAAAGTTATGACCAACCTGCTGCTAAGTCACTTCAATCGTGTCCAACTCTGTGTGACCCCATAGATGGCACCCCACCAGGCTCCTCCATCCCTGGGATTCTCCAGGCAAGAATGCTGGAGTGGTTTGCCATTTCCTTCTCCAATGCATGAAAGGACCAACCTAGATAGCATATTCAAAAACAGAGACATTACTTTGCCGACTAAGGTCCGTCTAGTCAAGGCTATGGTTTTTAGTTGGACTGTGAAGAAGGCTGAGTGCCAAAGAATTGATGCTTTTGAACTGTGGTTTTGGAGAAGACTCTTGAGAGTCCCTTGGACTGCAAGGAGATCCAACCAGTCCATTCTGAAGGAGATCAGTCCTGGGTGTTCTTTGGAAGGACTGATGCTAAAGCTGAAACTCCAGTACTTTGGCCACCTCATGCGAAGAGTTGACTCATTGGAAAAGACCTTGATGCTGGGAGGGATTGAGGGCAGGAGGAAAAGGGGACGACTGAGGATGAGATGGCTGGATGGCATCATTGACTTGATGGACGTGAGTCTGAGTGAACTCTGGGAGTTGGTAATAGACAGGGAGGCCTTGTGTGCTGCGATTCATGGTGTTGCAAAGAGTTGGACACGACTGAGTGACTGAACTGAACTCCCTAAGGAGATGACATTTGAGCTGAAATCTGAAAGTAGAGTGAGTAGGTGTAAATTAGGCAACAGGGGAGAGAGAGTGCTTTCTTGGCTTCATGTGCAAAGGCCCTGTGGCAGGAAGGGCATGGGAAATTTGAGGAACTAAAGGGAACGGGATGCAGCTGGACCAGATGGAGTGAGAAACAGTATTTTATTTGTTTATTTTTAATTGGAGGATAATTGCTTTACAATATTGTGTTGGTTTCTGCCATACATCAGCAAGAATCAGCCATGGTATACATATGTCCCTTCCCTCTTGAACCTCCCTCCCACCTCCTATCCTATCCCACCCCTCTGGATTGTCCCAGAGCACAGGGTTGAGCTCCCTGTGTCACACAGCAAATTCCCACTGGCTCTCTATTTTACACATGCTAATGTATACGTTTCCATGCTATCCTCTCAATCCGTCCCACCCTCTCCTTTCTCTGCTGTGTCCACAGGTCTGTTCTCTATGGCTGTGTCTCCAGTGCTGCCCTGCAAATAGGTTCGTCAGTAGCATCTTTCTAGATCCCTTATATATGTGTTAATGTATGCTATTTGTTTTCTCTTTCTGACTTACTTCACTCTGTATAATAGTCTCTAGGTTCATCCACCTCATTAGAATGGACTCAAATGCATTCCTTTTTATGACTAACATACCACTATATCTGTATCTATGTATATCTCACAGCTCATTTATTCATTCATCTGTCAATGGACATCTAGGTTGTTTCCACGTCCTCAGTTCAGTTCAGTCACTCAGTCTTGTCTGACTCTTTGCGACCCCATGAATTGCAGCATGCAAGGCCTCTCTGTCCATCACCAACTCCCGGAGCTCACTCAGACTACATCCATTGAGTCCGTGATGCCATCCAGCCATCTCATCCTCGGTCGTCCCCTTCTCCTGCCCCCAATCCCTCCCAGCATCAGAGTCTTTTCCAATGAGTCAACTCTTTGCATGAGGTGGCTAAAGTACTGGAGTTTCAGCTTTAGCATCAGTCCTTCCAAAGAACACCCAGGACTGATCTCCTTTAGAATGGACTGGTTGGATCTCCTTGCAGTCCAAGGGACTCTCAAGAGTCTTCTCCAACACCACAGTTCAAAAGCATCAATTCTTTGGCACTCAGCCTTCTTCACAGTCCAACTCTCACATCCATACATGACCACTGGAAAAACCATAGCCTTGACTAGATGGATCTTAGTTGGCAAAGTAATGTCTCTGCTTTTGAATATGCTATCTAGGTTGGTTATAACTTTCCTTCCAAGGAGTAAGCGTCTTTTAATTTCATGGCTGCAATCACCATCTGCAGTGATTTTGGAGCCCCCCATACATGACCACAGGAAAAACCATAGCCTTGACTAGACGGACCTTAGTCAGCAAAGTAATGTCTCTGCTTTTGAATATGCTATCTAGGTTGGTCATAACTTTTCTTCCAAGGAGTAAGCGTCTTTTAATTTAATTTAGTTTAATATGTGTTGTATTTTTTATACTAATGTGGCAAACTAATGTAGTAGTATCTAATCTCTCCAGAACTTTTATACTTCAATCTAAATCACTTTGTAATAAAGAAAACCTATTATTACATTGAAAAAGTTTGAAAAGTATGACTGAAACCAATTTTCCCATTTCAATATGATCCTTTAAAGGATGATTATTTAAATCATTTGAGTTAACAATAAATTTGTAAAAATCCCACAAATATCCAAAAAATCCTCATTAATATGTCTGTTCATACTGCACAAAATGTTCAAATATTTCTTTTATCAGTCTGTTTTCTCTTGTTTAAAAACACTCCAAAAGAGCCAAGGTTTATTCTTCAGTGAGCAAATATTGTTTAAGTACTAATTATATACCATAAAACATACTAGGAATGCCAAATTTAAAAAAATGTGAAGATGCTAGTTTTGACAAAAATTAGGTAAAAGAAATTCTTTGTTGTGTGCTGTCGAGCTTATGTGGCAATATTTGTAGTAAAGAAGTAACAGGACTCTATACCGATACAAATGATTTTCACAGTATTTGTATGTGTGGGTAGAGAGTGTGGTAGATTGATATCTGGAGCAATAAACAAACATGGTTAATGCTCATTAAGGAGTCCTTGTCTTGGGGAAAAAATGGAAATATTAAATAGCCACTGAGAGTAGTTTAAGGAGAGGATGCAACCCACTCCAATATTCTTGCCTGGAGAATCCAATGGGCAGAGGAGCCTGGTGGGCTACTGTCCACAGGGTCACAAAGTATACATGGAAATACTACGTAGCCATTAAAAGGAAAGAGTCTGTATATAGACAGAGACATAAAATAAATTATCTGCGCAAAGAGAAATCCTCCTAAGTATAAATAAGCATTAATGCAATTTATATCACTCTTTACTTTCAAAGACTAAGATAATATTTGAATTAGTAATGTTGAATTTGTTTTTTTAAAAATACTTCTCAACTTAAGAAAAAAACACAGCTTTTGAGCAGAGGCTAAGCTGACAGGGCCCCTAAAAAAAAAAAAAATCAGCATGACAGGTAAAAGCTAAAGGGTCCTGAGATTTTTCTAATGAAGCATGATTTGAATCACTCTTAAAACTTTTACAATGTGCTATAAGGCAATTTTGCTGACGCCTTCCCTGAAAATGAAAGAATACACACTCATATAATAAGAGTGAATCTACTTTTACATATTAAGTAATTGGCAAATAACAGTGTTCCCAAAATACAAGTAACAAAAAATATTATTATTATTATGGTTTTCTTCTCCCTCTAACTTCTAATCATGTTGAGGAATGTTTCCTGTTTGGCTTTGGAGTTGGTAACACAATATTAGGATTTTCTTAAATATTAAAAATATTCTTTTTAACGTGTTCTTATGTCTTTCTTCAACATTTTAATGTTTCATATTCATTTCTCAGGGTAAAATATCTATGGAATTTAAAAGTCAAGAGCTACAGATAAATGTATATATATATATAAAATCTCAGTTTTAAGCATATCTTTTCACAGGTTGTTTTGGCTGCTGGCATTTATGTTTGCTTTCTACCTGAAATAATTACTTCTTGTTTAAAACCCTTTCAATTTATAAACTGAAATACTGGATTACTGTTCACAATGACGGTTTGGAAATCTCTTCAAGAGATGCACATTTTTCTATTTTTTCCAACCTTGAAAGAAAACAAGTTCAAGCATGCTGTGGTAGATATTTATGCAATAACCAGGTTGTCTCTGGAACTGCACACTTTTAACAATGTCTTTCAAAAAGAAATGTCATTTGAGAAAGAATGGTCAAGCCCTTCTCTCCCAGACACAAACTATTTCTTCCTCAGGGCAGAACTTTGCAATTATCCTTTTCTGTCATCATCACCTCCTTCATGTCTGGGCTCATCACATGTCAGTGAAGTTACCATGCTTCAAAGTCCCTGGGAGAATCTGGACCCCACACAGAGGTGATCGTCACACACACACACACACACACACACCCCTATGACAAGGCAGGAGGGAGCGAATATTTCAGATAGAAAAGGATGTTTATCCAGACAGGTGGCCTAAATGTCTGGTCAGATTAGGAAAACTCTCTTAAGCACAAAATTAACTTGCCTGAATATGGCATCCAAGCAAAATACAAAAATATCTGCCCAGGACCAAATGGAATGTGGCCAATAAGACAACTTACAGGGTCTATCATGAATACCAAATATCAGCTTTCTGTTAAACAAGTTAACTTATTCACCTATTTGATTGGCAACATTTCCATAGATTGATAACATCAGTGAAAGGAAAATGAGCTCCTGCAATGGTATCCATTGATGGGCATAAGGATAGTTTTTTTTAAAGTCAGATTAGCATCATCTGTCACAATGAAAATATGCATCACCTTTGACCCAGCAATTTCACTAGAAATTCTACTTTAAGGGGTCTGTCCTACAGAAATACTGACTTTTTACAAACAAACAAGCAAAAATATGTCCAGGGATGCTCAGTACAGTGTAGTTTACTTCAATCAAAAATTGAAGGAGAATTCTCAATTAACAGAAAAATGCTTAAATCAGTGATAGAAAATATCTTAAAGGAAATTCATGGAAATTAAAATGAAAAAAATTCATATGTACTGATTTGAAAAAAACATTCACTGTAAGTAAACCAAAAAAGCACATTGCAAAGTCACTTTTATTTGAGAGAAAACAACAAAAATGTGTATTTCTATAAGCATAAGATAGCATTTGGGATTAATGTATACACATTATATAAACCAAACAAGGACCTACTATAGAACACAGAGAACTATAGCCTATACTTTGTAATAACCTATAAGGAAAAACAATAAATATACATGAAACACTGTGCTGTACACCCCAAACTAACACATTTTAAATCAGCTATACTTCAATAAAATTAAAATTAAACTAAAAAAATAAGATCTAGCAGAATATAAAATGATATCTTGATGGTGGCTACACAGCTGGGTAGAAAGCAGAAAAGAAAAAGGAATTTCATTTATTTCACATCCATTAAAAGATAAAAGTGGGCTTATGAAAAAAATTAAACTATCAACAGATGTAATTTTTTCCTTGAAATGCACACAAAAAGTTTCTATTTCACAGACCAAGGTATCATTTATACTACATTTATTTTTCAAAACACCTAAGTTTCATGAACTGCCATTCATCATGAAATGGAACTGCGGAAATAACTTTAAATGAAAAGTGTTAGACTTCAATTTTGTTTTAGGCAACTGTGGAAGTGACTCTTTTGTATATTTGTATAACACAATAAATGTGTACTCTATAGCCAAGGAGACTGTATAAATTTTCTCCTGGCATAGCTACTATTTCCAGCAATGTTCAAGAGGTATTTTATCTTCACTGTGTATATATATACATCTTAAGCATTCATTAACACTAGCATTTATTTTGGTCCCTATATGTGTATGTGTATGGTGCTTTTATTTAATAATGTTAGTTAATATTTCCTTTTTTTTTTTTTTGTAAATAAGGACAGTATAACTTGAAAAGTTTGGCCCAGTTCCCAGACTTAGGTCGAGCTAATACGTGAATACATTTAGTCCAGTTTACTTTTTAATTGGACTTTGATGTTAGATGACTTTGTTTTGGAAGAATATTCCTTATCATACAAGTTCTAAAATTGATTCTGGAAAAGACAAAACTTTGGTTTCCTTTTCAACTTTATCTGTAATAAGGTGGATCTAGCTTGGAAATCCCAATTTATAGCATATGTATTCTGGATAACATGGCAGACTTAAAATTTTCTTGGGCATGAGTAATTTTTATCTAGCTTAGTCTTTGGCATGAAATCATGTTTTTCTTTGTTACTTATGCCTGTCTCGGAACTTTAGAAGATGGAAAAGTAAGCAACCACAACAAGAATTACAAATTTACATTGTCTGAAAACAACCCCAGTCTCCTTCTCCTAAATTTATGATTTGGTTGTATCTCGAAACATCATTCTCTTTATATCAGACATGAAATTGAAAATCTCAGGGTTCCTGCTAACTCTTTATTTTTATTTTTCCTGATTTTACAGTGGGTAAAAAAGTCACTGTTTTTTCTAATTTCTCCTGTTCAGCCCTCTGTAACTTTTAATATGAATTAGTTTCCTAATTGTCTCTTGCAATTCACTTTTCTGTCCTCTCCAATCCCTTATTCATTTTGAAGCCAATACAACCTTGATCATATTTGTTTGAATTGTTTCTCTTTTCTACTAAGTCAAGCTCAAGATAACATTCAGGTGTCTTTACTATCATTCTGTCTACGGCTAAAATTACTTCTAGTGATTTTTGAAGGTATTTGGACCACATGCAAGAAATTTCAATACAGTATGTTGGGAATGGACATGGGTCCCAAATTTCTAACACAATTTATGGTGATTTAGTGGTAGTACAAACACCCCACTGGTAATCTAGTGCACTAGCTGGCTAATAACAGGGGTGCACATATTAACATATTTATGGATCAAATGAATCATTGGTGCTTTGTGTGACTAGCTCCTTCTCAACAAAGACTTTTCTGGTCACCTGAACACCAGTCTTCCCCACTCCATCGCCTTTTTAAAATATTCATCATAGAACTTAAAGTATAAAATTATTTTAATATGCTTAATTAAAAAAAAATTTCTACCACATGGAATGTAATCTCCATGAGAGCAGTTCAGTTCAGTCATTCAGTTGTGTCTGACTCTTTGCAACTCCATGGTCTGCAGCCTTCCAGGCTTCCCTGTCAGGGAACTCCTTGCTCAAACTCACATCCATCCCATCAGTGATGCCATCCAACCATCTCATCCTCGGTCATCCCCTTCTACTCCCACCTTCGATCGCTCCCAGAATTAAGGCCTTTCCCAATGAGTCAGTTCTTCACATCAGGTGGCCAAAATATTGGAGCTTCAGTATCAGTCCTTCCAGTGAATATCCAGGACTGATTTCCTTTAGAACCCCATGAAAGTATGAGAGTAGAGCACACGTTTTGTTCACCACAGAATCTTGGTGCCCGAGTCAGGTCTCAGGAAACATTTGTGAATGGAAGGGTGAGTCTCAGGACAAGTGTAAACAAAGCAGACGATGAGGGGTCCCTACAAGGATGCTCTCAAGTGTTCTGCTGTCTGATCTCAGAGTCCGGTGGCATCTGTAGGCTCCAGCAGCTTTTAGGATTCTCCAGGTCGATACACAGGCTGGCAGACCTTTCAACTGAAAGTGGTTGCTAGAGTATCACAGGCTAGATTTAGCATTTCTACCCTCTAGATTCCAAAAGAGCCCAACTTGGTTCTGGAAAAGTAATACGAAGCAGAGCTTTCTACAGTGATGGAAGGGATCCATGGGCTGTCCAATATGGTACCCAGGCACTTGCTAAGAGCACTGCCAGGACTGCACAGGAACTGAATAGCCTAATTTAAATGGCCAGGTACTGTTAGGAGCTGCCATAATGGACAGTGTAGCTCTATTTTCCCCTCATCACAGTCATATCTTATGATACTACTAACCTAAGAGACTGGCCGTGGTTCCTATTACGTTTAGAAGGCTGACTTTCTGTAAAACGCATTCCATGAACCAGTTCCACATTCTACATTCGTTCTGTCGGATAAGGCTCCAGTCCACATGGATACCTGTTTTGTTCCCCCACCCCACAACATCTGTTAGTAAGACACTAACTGGGGTGTATAGAACCATACATAAATGTCCCCTTGCTGTGTCTGCAATTCCTACTAAATTCAAGCTGTGAACAACATTAACCCATCCAGTCAGAAAACAATCTCTTGCTTATAAAAGCTGTAGACTTCATCTTTCCTGGTTTTTCCTTATTTCTCTCAGACACGTAGTCTACATGTTGGCATCACGTGTAATAAACTATCACTTAAAAAGTTTAGACACCTGGACAAGACTCATCACCACTGTCTTGAATGTAGGGACTCGATAATCGAACAGCTTTAAGTGAAAATGACTAATACCCATATACTACTTTACCATTACAAGGGGATTGACCACAACATACTGAACTTGAGCCTGTTTTCCAGTTTAAGATTTTTGGATACATCAGACACTATATTATTTTCACCAGCATGCCTAAATTCATCCTAAAATGTGTATCTGCAACTGCAAGTCATTGGGATAAAACATGAAAACAATTAACTGTGTGGCGATTCCTCAGTGAAAAGTGCTTGGCTCAAAAGAGTCCAAGCATTAAGACTTATTGACATTTGAATGAATATTAGTTTGAAAGAAGAGTCAAAAGTGAAGTCATGAACAGCATTTCCTTTCCTCAAGAATGACTAGAAAAGCAGAAAGCAGGATGAACGTGTGTATGCTTATCACATATGGACATAGAACAAAATAATCAACTATTATATATCAGTGTTCTGATTGCCTTCAACTAGATAACAAACCATGCCCCAATTTAGTAGCTGAAAGGGAATTATTATAGTTCATGATTCTGAGGGTCAGGGATCTCGATGGGATTGTAGCAGGGAAGGTTCATTTCTGCTCACAGTCAACCTCAGCTGGGAGGACAGGAAGGGCTAGAGAAGGGGATGATGGCTGGGCTTCCCCTCCTACCTCCCACTCACATCTTCCTAAAGTCAGCTTGGGGCTCCTCACAGCATGGAGGGCTCAGCAGGGGTCCCAGCACGGCTGTCCCGGAGACAAGGAGCAGCTGTCAGAGGAAAAAGCTGGGACCCAGTATCTGACATTGCCTCACGTCTGCCATATCCTCTGAATCAAAACAGAAGCTGCCCAAGGGTCAGCCACGATCAAGAGGAGGAGACCTAGCCCCTCACCTCTCCCTGGGAGGAGCATCAAAGTGTATGTGAGCACCTTTAATCCACTGCAGACTGAGTTCCATTGTGTAAGCTTCCATTCAGCTTGCCTGTACCATTTGTTCACAGGGATTTGTGCAGACATGGGGGTTATCTTTGTGCTTATTTTTCAGTTAAAAGGGAGAGGCACTAAGTTGGAGATTTTTAAAAAGCAAAAGTTTTAGAGTCAGTAGAAGTTCAGTGAATTCTTCTGCCATTTATCAGCTCCATGATTACAGTTATAACTAAAATGTGAACCTCAATATTCTTACCTGTAAAAACAGAAAAATGTAATACCTGATGGGATTTGTTTAAAAGATTAAGATGTCACGTGTGACATACCTGATATATATTATGTATGCAATTATTTTTAAATTTTTATTTCTTTTTGCAGGACATCAAGTAATCTGTGCAAGTATTTTCTTTAATTTTTGATTCAAATGTAAATTGAGTAAAGTACTTCACAGATTTCCAAAGCCTTGGTCTTCTGGGAAAATCTAAAATCTCTTTAAACTCCATTGTTATGTTACTTTTAACTTTCATGTTTAGATTCTTACAGATATTAAATTATAGTGTGGTAAAACTATACAATAGTTCTGACTTTTTTCCGAGAGTAGAGAGACTTCAACTATTTTGCAAGATACAGATGCTGGTTTTTCCAATTAAAATATAACTTTTGGTTGCTGGGGTGTTAATAACCATTTATACTTATAACTCAGGAAAGGCACGTTGTGAAATATACAAAAGCTTTTGTAGTGTATATAAACCAGTATCTCCCCATGAAAAGCCAAAATGTAAATCCTTTCTCTCAATTTCATGCTTTATTTGTGAAATATTATCTTTACATAGCAAAAGGACTTTTGCAGGTGTGATTATTGTTAAGATTCTTGATGTGGAGAGAGTACCTTGGATTACCCAGGTGCAGCCAATCTAACTACACGACTCCTTAAAAGCAGAAAATTTAAGGAACTTAAGGTAGTGACTTTCCTTTCCTATGAAAACGTTGAAAAAGAACACCTGGTAAATACCTACAAACCCAAACCCAGGCCTGTGTCTATAGTTCCTCTTTTAATTATCTATCAACATTTAATTTGGTTAAAATTCCTAGAGTTATGTTTCCTGCCCCCACCCCTCCCCGCCCAAGAAGACATGAGTTAATTATGGCTGCTTCATAGGGTGTTTCTAAACTCTCATGGTTAATTTAAAATACCACATGCAACATAAAGCCTTGTGTTAATTGTCTCTCTCAGTCAAAGCAAACTACCCTAAAGTTCACAGTTAAAAAAAAAAGACAAAGACAAAAATCAGCACCCTCACTCTCTCACAATTCTATACATCACAAGTTCCATATAGGCCCCAACGATTGAGTCAAAGGTATGGGCAGGCTCGCTCCTCCTGGAGGAAACAGCTTGTCACTTACTTTCCCAGCTCTCAGGGCCACCTGCTCCCCGTGATGCCCAGCCTCTTCCTCCACCTTGAAAGTCAGCCATCTTGAGCCTCCCACTGCCCTTCCACCATCTTCCCCCCTCTCTCACCTCAAGTGTGAGGAGACAGCTTGTCACTTACTTTCCCAGCTCTCAGGGCCACCTGCTCCCCGTGATGCCCAGCCTCTTCCTCCACCTTGAAAGTCAGCCATCTTGAGCCTCCCACTGCCCTTCCACCATCTTCCCCCCTCTCTCACCTCAAGTGGGAAAGGCTCTCTGCTTTTAAGAAAGCATGTGATTGAATTGGCCCCAGCTGGATAATCAGCCTGCCCCTCTCACCTCATGCTAAGTGATGTATCCACAGCTTACAGAGACTCACACCTGGCTGTCTTTGGGGCGCTATTACTCTGCCTACCACAGCCCTTGATAGCAAAATCAACATACAGATTTTTCCTTAAGATTTTTCTAAATTGAATTTCATTTTTTTGAAAAGTACAGATAATTCTGAATGCTACATATTAGATGTTTAGATATTTGGTTCATTGTACTTTTAATTTCTGACCAAAATGAATAGTTACTTGAGTATCCTTGCTCCTCCAAGTAATTTTACTTACCTTTATTTAATAGAATAATCTTATTTCAATTAACAGACTATTATCAACAACAATAAAAAATTATAAATGTTAGCCAAGGGTAACTGAAATGAAACATATTTATAGTCCAATCAATGCCTCATGGGATGATTTGAGAAGCAAAATAATTAGACACAATTTTCTTTGTAAGGCATGCAGTATGTTAATTTCTTCCACTTAGCCTTTAACAAAGCTAAGATTGTTGGAATGAAAACAAGCTTATTGTCATCTAATGATGGCCATGCCTTGGAACACTATTCCCTCCAGAGACTTGTTCTTAGTTTGTGGCATCACAATAAAATATTATGAAAATAATTGTGAATAAACAGAGTGAAGCCTGACATGAAAGGAATAGAGATTTTGGAATAAATACCTCTGCCACACCAATATTGATCAGTGCATAAATTAATGAATAAGGAGTGTTGGGATAAGAAAGAAATATTTTCCAAATGTATTGGGGAAAAATATATATATTCTCATCCAATCAATTCTCACTTTAAAAACAAGTGTAAATTAGGGAAGGCACCAGTATGCTTGCCTGGAAAATCCCATGGACAGAGGAGCCTGGCTGTCTACAATCCACAGTATTGAAAAGAGTCAGACATGACTGAGCAACTGAGCGTGCATGCATGCACCAAAGTCATTATGCTTCAGTATCTTTAGAAAGAAGTAGGTAAGACATCTCACATTTCTTCAGGTTTATCACCCTGTTTAGATTTTTAAGAGTGATACCATATTGTTCAACAACATTAGTGCTAGACAGAATCCTGAAGCCAAAATACCTGAAGGGCAAAGTTTTCTTTGAGATTTTCTTATCATTCACCGAGTCTTAGGTACATCATGCTGTGTGCCCTGGCCATATTTCCTATATTTTATCTCACAAACTTTCCCAGCATTAAAACTAATTATTTCATATCATATTTTTATTAGGACCTTCTGGTATAATATTGACAATGAGTGAAAAGTAACAGATTTTACAAACTCAAGGTTATAAATTACTTTCCAATTATAATTTTGCTATACAAAAATAGTGTAGATTTAAATTGATTCCTGGGTAACATTCCTTCTTTCTCTGTCCTAGCTTTTAAAAAAGAAAGACTTAAATTTGTAAAGAAGAAAAAAATAGCCAGCTATGTCTTGTGATGTACAGAGCAACCAATTGAAGAAAATTTTCTCTAATTACCTAATTTATTTTCATCCTATTTCTAAACACTCACAAGTAACATTTAATCTTCTGACAGTTGTGTTTTCCTAGTTTCTGTTAAACGCAAAGAAAACTTCTCCATGTCTCCTTTATCCCACATTGAAAACTATTTTTAAGTTTCCTATTTCCTGGATGATCTCTCATTATTTGCCTTTATTATAAATTCCAACTGCCAGATTGTCACTTGGTTAATCTGTCTAACCATAATTTGATCCATTTTCTTGTCTGCAGGCTTGACATCTTTCTTTGCTGAATTAAGCCTCTTGCTCACTTAGAGATGTTTATTGGAGGAGAGAGTCTGGGGTTGTCTGTAAACAGAACAAACTATGAGAGGAAAAATAATCTCTTAGGATTATCAAAAATCATTTTTAAATACAAACCGGGTATCTTTGTGTACCATTCTGGTGTGTTATGTTGATAATGGGAGAAGCCATATATGTGTGATGGCAGGAAATACCTGGGCAGTCCCTGTACCTTCCTTTTACTCTTGCTGAGAGTCTACAACTGATTTTTCTTTAAAAGGACTTCCCTTATAGTACAGCAGTTTGTTACATATTAAGTAGACTACAGTTTTCTGAATTTCCAAGTTTTTAGGAAATTAAAGTTTCTATTTGTAGCAATTCTGATAATTTATCTCAGGTTCCTTCTTCCTTTTGATAATCACCATGGCTAACAAATAAAAGATGCTTTTAATTTCATGCTTTTTTATTGTTCTCATTTCTAAATCAACCAACAAAATATCAAATGGAACGTTCATTAATGTTGACTATACTATTTATTAGATGTCCATGTTTCCTGGGTAGGGAAGATCCCCTGGAGAAAGAAATGGCTAGCCATTCCATCATTCTTGCCTGGAGAATTTCATGGACAGAGAAGCTGGGGGGCTGCAATCCCTGCTGGCACGAAGAGTGGGACACAATTGAGTGACTCAGCACATGAATTAGAAAGGCTAGATTTGTTAAAGCAAAATTCATTAAGAGATACTATCTATATGAAGATGATAAAGCCAAACAAACATGTAAAATCAGCCAGAAGTTCTTGTGCTATGAAATTAGTCTGAAAAGTGAAGGAAAACAATTGCAGGAAGAATAATGGTGGCCTTGTCAAATGTGCAGCAGGATCACTTCACATTCAACAAAGTGAAGGAGGTTAGTCCGGAAGAGATGCACAGGGTTTGGAGAGGTGCCAGCCGTGGGGCAGCAATGATAGGAGCACAGGTTTGGTAGGATATTTTCAGGCAGACTTCCAGGAAGTGGTTATGCTTTATTATGAAAGACAGGTGAATGGGATGGAACTTCAAATATTTTCTGCTACTTACTAGAACATAAAGGAGGGAGATCTTATTGGCTAAAGGTAAATTAATGATGAATGAAACTATATTAACGCATTTAATCATATGTTCATATGTATATAAAATGAACACATAGTAAACAATTTATATCACTAATTAGTGGGAGAAACAATATCTTACAACCATTTCAAAGAGGAATTTGAAGTTACATTTTAGGTAAAACAGGTCAATTCACAGGGCAATAATAGTCCCACCTGACACAATAACTTCACAATTTTTAAAGAAACATATTTGCATTAATATGATGTTTTATGATTTACAAAGTTATACCTCAAAAAGTCATGAAAGGCAATGACATCTTGGAGGACCATGTTGGACAGGACACTTATCAATCTTTTCGGTACATTTCAATTTTTCTTTTTATATTTGTTCCTACATGCATCACACCTCATTTCCTTTATGCATCAAAATTAGAAGAATTATTTATCCCCAAATTACCTAATATCCCCTCCAAAACGGGGATTTTAAGCAACACACTGCATTGATTGAAGTCTTTATTTGTAGAAATTTTATTCTAACAACAAATTCTGGGGGGAACAAAAAGGTAAATAGATAATTCCTATAATCTGTGGTCAGTCTTTAAATCAGGTCTGTTTTTTGACACCACATCTCCTGTGCCTGCTGCATTGGCAGGCAGATTGTTTGCCACTGTGCCACCAGGGAAGCCCAAAGGGAATATTATTCAGCATTAAAAAAAACACAAAACTATCAAACCAAGAAATGGAATGGAGTTAACGTCAATGTATATTACTAAGTAAAAGAAGCCAATCTGAAAAGATTACACACTGTATGACTCCAATTAGGTGCCATTCTGGAAAAGGCAAAACTGTGTAGGTAATAAAATGATCTGTGGTTGTCAGAGATTGGGACCAAGGAGAGATGAACAGGGAGAGTACAGAGCAGTTTCCAGAGTGTGAAAATATCCTGTATGCTAGTTTAATGATGGATACATGGCATGATGCACTTGTCTCAACCCATGAAATGCACATCACCAAGACTGAACTTTAACATCACAGAATCGTGCTTTTGAACTGTGGTGTTGGAGAAGACTCTTGAAAGTCCCTTGGACTGCAAGGAGATCCAAGCAATCCATTCTGAAGGAGATCGGCCCTGGGATTTCTTTGGAAGGAATGATGCTAAAGCTGAAACTCCAGTACTTTGGCCACTTCATGCAAAGAGGTGACTCATTGGAAAAGACTCTGATGCTGGGAGGGATTGAGGGCAGGAGGAGAAGGGAACGACAGAGGATGAGATGGCTGGATGGCATCACTGACTCGATGGACGTGAGTCTGAGTGAACTCCAGGAGTTGGTGATGGACAGGGAGGCCTGGTGTGCTGCGATTCATGGGGTCACAAAGAGTTGGACACGACTGAGCGACTGAACTGAACTGAACTGATAAACTTAGGGTGATTTTGATGTGTCTATGTAGATTCCTCTTTGGTAAAAGATGCACCATTCTGGTGTGTTATGTTAATAATGAGAGAAGATGTATATGTGTGATGGCAGGAAATACATGGGGAATGTCTGTACCTTCTCTTTGCTTTTGCTGAGAGCCTAAAACTGTTTTTCTTTTTTTGTTTGTTTGTTTGTTAAGAAATTCCCTGACAGCAAAGCAGTTAAGCCTCTGTCTTCCAAAGCAGATGGTAAGCGTTTGCTCCCTGGTCTAAGAGCTAAGATCCTGCATGTCTCACAGCCTCCCCCCGACCCCCCCCCAAAAAAAGGAAAACAGAAGCAATACTGAAACAAATTCAATAAAATTTTAATTTTAAAAAAGGTTTTCATTGATTTCTTCATATTTCCTCATCATACATCTCCAAGTCATTGTTCTTAAATTTTATTCCTTTGAAGAATTGCTTGGTAACTTGGTTAATTTTGCAGATTGCCAGGCCCTATGCAGCAGCAGTAAATTTGGATTGTCTAAAAAGTCATCATCTTTATCAAGCACTTAGGGTGATTTTAATGCTGGGTAACACACTGAGAAAACAAAGCTACAGAGAAAAAGGACAATAAGTAAACGAGGAGCATCTCAATGATAACATGAAATGGAAAAGCATGAAATCCAGATTGCCTACTCTGGTCCTTTTCCTGTTTTAATAGAAAGTACGTAGAACATGTATTTTCAGATTCCTTTCAACAGTTTGACTAACTTACATTCACACTCTTCCCAGCTGCAATATTGGATTTTATCTTTCCCCTCTCCTTATGGCAACCTTTTAATAATTTCTTATTTAGGTAAAAGGAACAATTTTTTGCCTATGTTTTAGAATCTTTTCTATAAATTAGTCATAGCAGATTAAAAGTTTAAGTAATTTCATTTCATCTTTCTAACTTGTATATAAAAAAAGATAAGCTTGAATCAATGGCAAAATAAGATTTTTAAAAATAGTTCTGAACTCCAGTTATCCACTTTTGTTCTTTTTTTACCTACTGATAACTTAGTGTTGACATTTTATGTTTTACTTGTGGCTGTTGTAATTTGTCATTTATAATATTCCTGGAGCTCTTTAGTTTGCCACAGTAAAGTGTAGCTGAGCAGCTAGAATGCGGAAGAGTCACTCGGTGAAATTATATTTATAGGCACAGCAACAGAACTATTATAGAGCAATTCCACAGTGATTTTTTAGTCATACTGATGAGCTATAATCTGGCTACAAAGGAATGAGGCTACAGTTTATTGGTCTGAAGCAAAGTTAAATTTAGATGAGTTCTATAAGAGGTTATTCTTCATTCTCAGTCTAGAGTTCTAATCAGAGCTACCTAATCTTTGAATTACAGGAATACAAATTAAATAAATTCCTTTGTCTCCAAAATTAAGCTAATTTCTCTAATTTTCTCACCGAAGCTTTCTCTGGAGCAGGGAAGTAGGCAGGTGCCACCTTATAGATACAATCCTGTGAAAATCATTCATATGCTAGAAATTTACCTTACAAGAAGAGTTCAAGTTATGGTTCTCAATTCTAGAACAGATAATCTAAATTTTAAAATACTAATATTTAATTTATATGCATTGCATATTTCCATGATACCTTATTTAATTCACTATAAATAATGAAAATATTCAGAATACTGAATAACTTTGCCATTGCCAAATATTAACCTCTGTGTCTTTGATTCACTGAGAAAATAGTCTGTGTGAAGATTCCCAAGAGCCCTTCCAAAAATACCGAAACCACAGGATCACAGGAATTCTATAGAAAGAATCTGATTTAGTTGTCTAGACATCTTTCAGAACATGTGTGCTCAGAACGCTGCTTATTGCTGGTAAAACACATAGCCTGCGTACTTTAAGAGCACAGTGATTCTGAGTGTTAAATTAATTAGGAACAATGAAGCCGAGGTGAATTTAATACCACAATAATGAAACAATTAGACTGCGGTGGGTTTAATACCTTAGTAGTCCCATCATGCTCATGCCCAGTCATGTCCGACTCTATGACGGCATGCACTGTAACCCGCCAGGCTTCTCTGTCCATGAGATTTCCCAGGCAAGGATGCTGGAGTGGGTTGCCATTTCCTGTTCAGGGTATCCTCCTGACCCAGGGATTGAACCAGCATCTCTTGTGTCTCCTGTACTGGCTGGCAGGTTCTTTACCCCTGAGGCATCTGGGAGGAAAACAAATGTACACCTATAAATGTCTCAAAGATAAGAAATCAAAACCTAAGGACAACCCATCACAGACAGCTAGATTTTCCTAAATAAGGCAACTCCTTGTGCTACAGCCAAGTAAAGAATCTCCTGGCTTTGCTTCCACCTCTTGACTCTAGAAGTCTCTTGCCAAGCTCCCATCTGGGTTTTCCCAGGTGGCTCACATGGTAAAGAATCCATCTGCAATGCAGGAGACCCAGGTTCGATCCCTGGGTTGGGAAGACCCCCTAGAGAAGGGAATGACTCTTCACTCCAGTCTTCTTGCCTAGAGAATCCCATGGACAGAGGAGTCTGGTGGGCTATCATAAATCATCTGCCTGCAATATGGGAGACCTGGATTTGATCCCTGGATTGGGAAATCCCCTGCAGGAAGGCCTGGCAACTTACTCCAGTATTCTTGCCTGGAGAATCCCATGGACAGAGGAGCCTAGTGGGCTACATCCATGAGGTAATGAAGAGTTGGACATGACTGAGCAGCTAAGCACAGCACAGCAAGCTCCCACCCATGGAGTGCTCCTAACTACTTCCTGTTTGTTGCTCCCGATTTGGAATTGGTTTGCCTAAAGGAACACTTAAAATGTGTAATAAGTCTCAGTTTTTCTTTTAATAGTTCATAAATGTCTTATAGCCACCTTTTGGCTGTCAAGATGGTCCCAGCCAATGGGCGAGAGACTAATGAATAAAAGACAATGTTCTAACCAGTCCAATTTTGTAATATAAGTGGGACACTTCTATAAATTTTAATCAATTCTTTCATAGATGAATCAGTTTGAGGGTTTTAGAACTGAATATCTGAATCAGTAACCACATATACAAATAAAATGTCATGAAATCGGATCTGCATCCGTATAAAAATGATCCATTTATAAAAATGAAAGAGTCAGCCACAAGAAAATATTCCTGAATGGGAAAAGTTAACTTTGTAATTATTCTCTTCAACTTGGAATGGGGAGGTAGAGAGGAGAGGAAACTGGAAAGATGCCAGAGTCGAAACTTTCATGAGAAATTAAAAAAAAGAGAGAGAGTTGAAAGAGCATTCTTTTACAAGTGTCTAAAAGGCTTTGAAAATGTCATTCGTCTTCTAGAAATCTCATGACTTTTAAAAAGTAAAACTTATGATAAATCTAAAATTAAGCAGGAGATAGTATTTCCCTTTGCTAACACTCACCTCATTTTTTTCTGGACCATTCCATTGTGAGTCTACAAGGCAATTTGCACTGTCATTTTAAAAGCATTTCTTAGATATTTGCTAGGCATTTTGTGGAAGGAGACACTGAGGCAAAGACGTTAAGCTGCACACCCACCGTTAGATAAGAAAGTAGAAGTTAAGTCAACCTCAGAAACCAGATACCCAGGCTCCTGGGCCTTAATTCTTAAGCTACACTCCCATTTAATATATCCACTGTGGCTTTTACCAGGACAAAAAAAGTAATTGGATCCATGAATGCATAGCTTCGGAGGGGCTATCAGCGTTACACTTTATCTTTCATCTTGAAATCGCACAAAGCTTTATTAAACTGTTCAAGAAGGAAGTGTTATTGTTCCCATGTACCTTTCTCTCCCCAAAAGATAGCTCAAGTGGATTTATCAGGTGGCTAAATGTGGGTACTAAAGAGGTTAAATTTAATTCAGGGGGAGATATTTCCCTTATGAACAGAAGAGCTTTTGTTATGTTGGTGCTAAAATGGTCCCCTTGTCAGAGACTTATGTCCTATGTGGTCCTCCCAATCCAGTTTAGAAAAGGAGAGGAAATTGACCACGGAAACTGTGTTTGGTACATTTGAGAACCAAAATGTAAATTTTCATTCCATGGCGTGCTCTAATGCAGGGAGGTTAAAGTGTTTCAGATTTATCAGCAGCTAAAATTATATTAATCAAAAAAAACCAGTATTTATGTAAGCAGAGTAAAGGGAAGAATTGATTTAGAAATAATCTGGGTAATTTAGGCTGAAAAATATTACTTCATGAACCTTTAAGTTATTTTGAAATCCAAATTTTTTCCTTTTTAAAAAAGTTAATCATATAGATACTGCCTATTATGTTTAGGGCAGAAGGTAGGCTATCTGTTTTATTTTTATTGAAATATCTACTTACAGAATCTTGGTGGACAAGTGTCTGAATAATGGGTTCACTTATTCACACTTATTTTGTGTATCTCTCAGGAAAAAGATTAAGAGCTCTTACACTAATCTTTTAGAAAAACATGCACATATATACATATACTTTTAAATTATACACACACACACACACACACACACACACACTTTTTAATTAAATCAACCCTAAATAATAATCATTAGAAGTTCTCATCATTATGCCAATTTACTAAAAACCTTATCTCAATAGTTCTCCACAATGATACAATCTATTACTAATTTTTTCTGGCCCTCCCAGGGATATTTTTACTCACCACTTAGAGGAACCAAGACAAGGAAAAAAAAAAAGTTCTTATCTGAAACTTGAACTTATCAAAACTTACTTGTCAGAAATTAGCCTGGGAATATCTAGGCACTGGAATTTCTCACTTTTTATTTTCTTTCTCAACTTTAAATACTGAAAGGATAAATAAAGACATTTCCAAATGTCTACATTCTGAATTTTCAAAAAATTACATTTAAAGCTCTGAAAATACAGTAATCAGATTTCTTCGTGATTCCTACCAAAAGTGCTACCTTTTTAATATTCTTAATCATTTTCATGCAGTGCTTTTAATTTGGGGTACAGTTGATTTATAATACTGTGTTAGTTTCAGGTGTATAGCAAAGTGACTCAGTTATACATACACATACATCTCTCTCTCTCTTTTTTTTCCGTCCAGTGGTATTTTTACAGAAAGTGAAAATGATGCCTTCTCCTCACACTGAAACATTCACCTGTCCTGAAACACATGGGTCCTTTTTAAAATTTTTACGTATGAGGTATCAGAAAATAAGTAGGGGAGGTCAACAGGCTCAATTCTTTCTTTGGGTGATTTATGATGTGGGTGTGAAAAAGGAAGTGGGTATAAAAAAAGAGGCCTTTCTTTTTCTCTAAGTCTGGTGAGTGGCTGTGGATGGAGAATGAACTCTTTGGCCAGATACAGTCTCCATCACTCCCAATTTCCTTCCTCTCAATTCACTCTATTCAGCTACATTACCTGGTGAGGCCAAAGGCATTGGAGCCTTGACACCACTTGAGTCATCACCGCCTCGCTACATCAGGGGCCTGCTGATCGGCGCCCAATGCCCCGTCTCCCTGCATAGCTCAGGTGTCCCCAAGTGGCTGTGAACTCAGGGTAGCACCACTGAATGTTTTAACATCCCTCTACTACTCAGGATGCTTTCTATGAATTCTTCTGAGAAACCACCAGCAATATCTGCATGAAATGTGCGTTCCTACTCCCAGGTTCAGCTGAAGAACTACGCAGACCTTCCAAACTTCCTTGTTGTCAACTTCCTCCAATTCTCCTCCCATCCAATTAGGCCCGCTTAGTATAAAGCACCTGTCTACATCGGAAGCTCTGGCCTCATCTGATGGGACATAACATCACGCTCCTCCCAGACCTGGAATCTGTGAGGCTTATTCCTTCAAAAACACAGTCATCCATCCAAACAGAGATACCCCAGTTTGGGCGTAGTCTGTCAGCTATAATTTCTACTACTTTCCTAACTTACATTTCCTCCAGTCCATGGAGATATGTGACTTAATTCTGAGTTACATACTTAAAATGTGGTTATAATTGATCTCAGATGAATACAAAAATATATTTTTTTAAAGTTCATATAAAAATAAACTAATGCAAAAATAAAAATCATAAATTAAAAACATCTTTAATTTTACTCAAAAGGTATTTTAAGAGAAAATGTGTTGCTGTTTAGTTGCTAAGCCATGTCCAACTCTTTTGTGGCCCGTGGACTGTAGCCTGCCATCCCCCTCTATTCATAAATTCTCCAGGCAAAAAATGCTGGAGTGGATTACCATTTCCTCCTCCATGGGCTCTTCCCAACCCAGGGCTCAAATCTACATCTCCTGCCTACAGGCAGATTCTTTACCGCTGAGTCACCCGCCAAGGCCCTAAGGGAAACTAATACTTTTTTAAAAAGACTAGTGAATATTTCAATAGCAAATTAGATATGACAGAAAAACACCTTTTGAGATAGATACCTGGTAACATCAGAACAATTTTAATTCCTAAAATAGGCGCATGGAATTTACAATAATAGAGGGCTTTGAGAATCATTTCAGAATTAATTCTGTGCCTTGGACATTAATTCCTTTGCCTGTCAAAATTCATTAAAAATCAATTTAGCTGCTTATATTTCAGCCTTGCTCCAAACCGAAATAGAATCTATCATTCAAAATAATTTTCACACATTTTCTACTGATCAGTATTATTTAACAGTCCGTGATGGTAGTTCAGACCAGGAAACATAATTGGTTTCCTGGTCACCTCTGACCAACTAGTTAGGCAAAGATAATACACCAGAAGCAGCTGATTAGAAACTCAACTCTAAGTTGATCTTAGGCTGAACAAAGTCATAACAAAACACAGAACATCTATTTGAAAGGACTATCTTTTTTTTTTTAATGCAAATGTATACAAGTGCATTTTTTCCAATAGATCTTTCCTTCAGATTCAGTGGGAAGCCACAGTATGTTCCTTTCATTACAGAATTTCTATGGGGTTTCCCCATCATGTAGCCTCATCCTTGCATAGAGTTTGAAAGCATCAGTTCTTTAGCACTCAACCTTCGTTATGGTCCAACTCTCACATCTCTACGTGACTACTGGAAAAACCATAACTTTGACTATGCAGAACTTTTGGAGGCTAAAAGTTCAAAATTAAGATGTCAGTAGATTGGTTCTCACTGGAAGCTCTGAACGAGAATCTGACCTGTGTCTCTCTACTGGTTTCTGGTGAGGGCTTTGATATTTGGCTTTCCTTGGTAAGATCCAACCAGTCTATCCTAAAGGAGATGAGTCCTGGGTGTTCATTGGAAGGACTGATGTTGAAGCTGAAACTCCAATACTTTGGCCACCTGATGCTAATAACTGACTCATTTGAAAAGACCCTGATGCTGGGAGGGATTGGGGGCAGGAGGAGAAGGGGATAACAGAGGATGAGATGGTTGGATGGTGTCACCGACTTGATGGACATGAGTTTGAGTGAACTCCAGGAGTTGGTGATGGACAGATAGGCCTGGCATGCTGCAATTCATGGGGTTGCAAAGACTTGGACATGACTGAGCGACTGAACTGCACTGAACTGGCTGGTATCTGCATCACTCCAACCTCTGTGTCTTCAAGTGAGTTTCCTCGCTCTGAGTCTCTCTGTCTTTTCTCCTCTTCCTATAAAGACAGTAGTCACCTTGGATCTAGGACCCACCTTACTCCAGTATGATCTGATCTTAACTAATTACATATGCAAGACTCTATTTCCAAACAAATCACATTCTGAGGTTCTGAAAAAGCAACACTATTCAACCCAGTACAGACCACTTTCCAGAACTTAAAAACAATCCATAAAAACAGTTCCTCTAATCTCCTTGTTTTTCCAGTTGTCTTATTTAGGAAAGTCTTTATGAACTGATTCTTCCAGAAGTAGTTGTGCAAATAAAGCAGGTTGGAATAATAAAGAGCCTTGCAAGTGTAAAAAGTATTCCATAACACATATTATTTATCATTTTAGCAAATGAGAATTCTTAGTAAGTGACATTTTACAAATTAAAATCATAAAATTAAAATTGCCTGTCATTAAAATTTTATCTTTTTTATCTGAATGAAAATTAATGATTTTAGCCTTTGGGGGAGCTTTCAATTTTTTTGTCAATATTTAAAAAATTGTGGTAGTGAGCTAAACTATATGAACTGGCACATATAATGTTGCTTGTTATTTCTGGCTTGGGTATTATGTAGAACTTGACATTTAATTTCAGTTCCTAAGTATCTCTAGTAAAGAAGGAAGGTATGTCAGTGGTAGGTATTTGCTATTTGGTTTTGACTTGTTAACATCTCAACCAGCTTCCTTTTTGAAGGGGCATCTCTACAGGTTAATTCGATGAGGCTGACCTTCATTGCTAGGGAGACTCTTCTGGGGGAACTCCTTGGTATTGAAAATTTGAGATTATTCTTGGAGACCACTGTCTTCCTCTTGTCTCCTTCAGAAATAGTAATGATCATAGGCAAGGTTTGCTTAGGACTCCCTGGGAATCAAGCCCTGTGGAGATAGAAATCAACTGAAGCACTTTATCTAATTCTCCCAAGAGGCCTGTGAAGCAAGTGCCATTATCATTTAGTCATGAAGATGAAGGCATAAAGGTTTGGCTTGGCCTTCCTACTACTAGCTCAGCAGCTTAGGATTAGAGTTCAGATCTCTTATCTCCAGAGACCCAGGTCTACACCACCACACATACTGCTTGCCCCACCCTCTGAAGGGACTATTCCAAATATTCCCTGCTCATTAAAACTCTGACTCCTCATTCAGTTCCTTAACTCTTGGCAGATATTCACTACTCCTAAGTAAGAAAAAATAAAAGCCGTAGAAAGATTCCCTTAATATCCCACCACTGTTGCTCAGTCAGTAAGTTGTGTCCACTCTTTGTGATCCCATGGACTGCAGCACACCAGGCTTCCCTGATCTTCACTGTCTCCCAGAGTTTGCTCAAACTCATGTCCATTGAGTCAGTCAATGATGCCATCCAATCATCTCATCCTCTGTCGCCCCCTTCTCCTTTTGCCCTTAATCTCTCCCAGCATCAGTGTCTTTTCCAGTGACTCAGCTCTTCCCATCAGGTGGCCAAAGTATCGGAGCTTCAGCTTCAGCATCAATCTTCCCAATAAATATTCAGGGTTGATTTCCTTTAGGATTGACTGGTTTGATCTCCTTGCTGTCCAAGATATTCTCATGAGTTTTCTCCAGCACCACAATTCAAAAGCATCAGTTCTTCAGCTGCACTCAGCTTTCTTTATGGTCCAGTTCTTACATCTCTGCATGATTACTAAAAAAAATCATAACTTTGACTATATGGACTTTTGTGGGCAAAGTAATGTCTCTGCTTTTTAATACACTGTCTAGGTTTATCACAGGTTTTCTTCCAAGGAGCAAGAAAATGGCTGCAGTTACTGTCTGTAGTGATTTTGGAGCCCAAGAAAATAAAATCTATCACTGTTTCTACTTTTTCCCCATACTTGCCATGAAGTGATGGGACAAGATGCCATGATCTTAGTTTTTTGAAACTTGAATTTTAAGCCAACTTTTTCTCTCTCTTCTGTCACCTTCATCAAGAGGCTCTTTAGTTCCACTGTTAGAATCCAGTATTCAGACCTCCCTGCTCCATCTCTTCCTTATAGGCAACACACACCTCCACCAAATCTCTGAACCCACCCTTTTCTGTGTTCATGGAAATAACTACTGAATCAATTACTCCTCTTCATGGACTCTCATCATCAATATTTAATGTTCTAGGACTTGAGCCAACTTCATGACAAGAAACCTTTACCCTTCAGCTAACAACCTCTTTCCCTCTCTCTCTGTCTTGTTCTCACTCTTGTTCTCTCTCCCATTCTCTCTCTCTTTCTCTTTCTGTGGATGAAAACATGATTTTAGTTGAGCATACAACCCACTCCAGTGTTCTTGCCTGGAGAATCCCAGAGATGGCAGAGCCTGGTGGGCTGCCATCTATGGGGTTGCACAGAGTTGGACACGACTGACGCAACTTAGCAGCAGCAGCAACAATCACATCAAATCACTCAGGAAGGAGGCACTAAAAGAAAGACGCAGACATAGAAATGTTCATTCACATAAAAAAGTAATGATTAATGTAAAAAGTAGACAAAAGAGTAAGTGAAATGTTTGCTGAACACAAAAGGAATCATTGGTCTTTCTCCTTCTTTCAAAAGACAAACCTGTAAAATGCCCTTGCTTATCTCTATTTTATTATTGCTCTATCCATTTATTCTCATCTGTCTTATGCCTAATCATTCAACTAAATCATTTTGTCTTAGTCCGTAATGTACATTTGGAATCCAATGTACAGCTTTAAGTTCTAAACGTCCTTCTGAATAGTATTAGAAAAAGTTTCCTGGTCCTTACTTTTGGCTTCTGTTATAATTCACACTCCTTGTGCTAATACCACACTGCCTTTTCTCTTAATCTTCTTTGCCAGCACCTTCATTTTTACTTTGATGTGATTTTTTTTTTTTTAGAATGTGTAATCATATAATAGGTTTTAAAGAAACTGCCCCACTGTTTTCTAAAGTGATTGAACTAATTTGTGTTATTATCAGGAGGCTATAGGAGTTCCAGTTCCTCCATATTCTCATGTGTACTTGGTAGTTTTGACTTTAGTCAGTTAATAGAATGTGGTGCTACCGCTGTACTTTGGTTGGCATTTCCCTAGTGACTAATAACCGTTGAACATTTTTCATTGCACAGTGGCTAAGCATATGTCTTTGGTGAAGTGCCTTTTAAAGTCTGGATCATTTTTTATTGGATTGGTTGCTTTCTTCTTATTGAATTTTGATATTTCTTTATACATTCCAGGTAGAGATTCTACATTAGATACATCATTGCAAATATTTCTTTGTGGGCTATGATTTGTCTTTTAATTATATTACAATGAATTTTGAAGAGTCAAAGTTGTGTTTTATTTTGCTTTTAGATTTTAAGTCCAATTGGTCGATCTATTTTTGCATGAATCATGCTTTCAGTATCTCATTTGAGAAATCTTTACATAACTCAAATTCATAAATATAGTACCCAATTATTTCTTCCAGTAGTTTCATAGCTTAAGGTTTCATATTTTGGTCAATAATTCACCTTGAATTACTTTTATATATAGTGATGGATATAGATAAACATTCAATTATTTTGTAATGAATACCAATTGTTTTAGCACCATCTGGTGAAAAGATGACACTTTCCCTTCAAATCCTCTTTACCTCTTTGTCCAAAATCAATTGTCCATAGATACATAAGTCAATTTTAGGACTCTCTATATTGTTCTACTGATCTATTTGTCTGCCTTAATGCCAATATCTGTAATAAAATCATTTTTATTCCCAAATTTGTTTTTCTTTTTTTAAAAAGTGATTACAACTATACTATATCCTTTGCATTTCCATAGAATTTTAAATTAAGCTTGTCAATTTCTACATATAGTTTATACTAGGTTACACTGAATTTATAGTTCAATTTGGGGAAAACTGGTATCTTAAAAATATTGTCTTCTGACCCATGGAAATATATCATTCTGCAATTTTTAAGATAAAATTTAATTTTTCCATAATGTTTTATATTTTTAACTGTATAAGCCTTTCACTTATTTTGTCAGATTTATTAAGTATTTGCTTCATGCTGTTATAAGTAGCATTTTTATTTTACATTTCAGACTGCTCATTACTGTTATTTATAAATATAATTGATTTTTGTATATTGAGCTTGTATCCTGCAACCTTGCTAAAATTACATATTTGTTCCAGTAGATGTGTATAGCTTCCATTAAGTTGTTTATGTAGTTCATTATATTATCTGCAGCTAAAACTCAATTCACTTCTTCCTTCCCAATCTGCATTGTTTTTCTTTATTTTTCTTACCTTGCTGCTGTGGTTGGACTCTCTAGCAATATGTTAACTAGAAGTTCTGAGTGCAGTTATCTTTGCTTGTCCTTGAATTTAAGTAAGCAGTTATAGGGCTCAATTTGCTTGCTATTTTTGCTGGGCTTTCAAAATTTCTCTTCTAGGTTGACTGACATCCCATGTCTTACAAACTATTGTTTCAAATATTTTGTCTGTTTTTGTTTGTTTGTTATATGTCAGAGTAAATCTAGCTCCTATTTGTCCATCTTGGCCAGAAAGGTAAGTCCATTTTGGCTTTATAAATGTTTAATGTTGATATTAGAATTTCTTCTCTCATAAATATTATAATAGCTGGGGAATGTTATCTACTTTCAGAACTCTGATTGTCATTTATACACAAATGCCTCTTACATTTATATCTCCAGCCCAGGTCTCTCATTTTTAATTTCAAGGGTATTTTTCAATCACCAAGTCAACATACAGTTTCACATGAAAATTCACAGGCCAGTCAGATGTGGCATGTCAGGAATGAACCCATGCTCACCCCGCCACTGACTTGATCTATTGAATTTCCTGTCTCAGCAAACGGCATCATCATCTATTATTCATGTCAGAAACTTGGAAGTCAACCGTAACTCCACCCCATTGCTCAAATCCCACTCAATCACCAAGTCCTGTTGAGTCTACCACCATAAATATATTTTAAAAACGCTCTGTGGTTCCTTTCAGCTACCCATCATGTCATTTCCTTTCAAAGCCCTCTCTTATGGGTTAAGTTATGTCTCCCCAAAAGATGTGTTAAAGTCTTAACCCCTGATGCCTGTGAATGTGACCTCCTTTGGAACAGGATCTTTGCAGATGTAACTAGTTAAGAGGAGGGGGTGTGGGTCAACCTGATTCCAGTATGGCTGCTGTCCTTATCAGAAGAAGAGGAGAGACACAGAGGCAGGTCCACGTGAAGACCACGCGACGACACATAAGTAAAATACGATGCGATGATGGAGACAGAGAATGGAGTAAGGTGTCTACAAGCGAAGGGATGTGCTGATGATCAGCACGCCTAGAAGCCAAGAAAAAGGTATGGAACAGATTCTCCTCCAGAGCCTCAGAGGTGCCTGATGACACTGTGACTTCAGACTTCCAGCCTCCTGAATGTTATGTTGTTCTAAGCCACCCAGTCTGGGGTACCCTACTGTGGTAGCCCTAGGAAACCAATAAACTCTGTTAACCTCAATTCAACAAGGGCTGCTCAAACAATCCCCCTATGTGTCACCTGGCATCATTCTTGGCCTCTCTATATGACACCCACCATGCAAAAGTCAGAGTGGGCTTAAAAAGGCATATCTGATCACATTGTTCCTCTTGTTAGAAACTCTTAGTGCCTCCTTCATATTTCAGGATGAAGTTGGGGAGGGGGTGGGTTTGGAGTGCAAGGAGATCCAACCAGTCCATTCTGAAGGAGATCAGCCCTAGGATTTTTTTGAAAGGAATGATGCTAAAGCTGAAACTCCAGTACTTTGGCCACCTCATGCGAAGAGCTGACTCATTGGAAAAGACCCTGATGCTGGGAGGGATTGGGGGCAGGAGGAGAAGGGGACGACAGAGGATGAGATGGCTGGATGGCATCATGACTCAATGGATGCGAGTCTGAGTGAACTCCGGGAGTTGGTGATGGACGGGGAGGCCTGACATGCTGTGATTCATGGGTTCGTGAAGAGTCGGACACGACTGCGCGACTGAACTGAACTGAACTGAATATAGTCTAAATGGAGCCCAAGCATCACCTCCCCAGCCTCCTCTCTGCAGTGCCTTCTTCTCTGAAAGTGAAAGGCGCTCAGTCGTGTCCGACTCTTTGTGGCCCCATGGACTATACAGTCTATGGAATTCTCTAGGCCAGAATACCTCCTTTCTTGTGGAGATCTTCCCAACCCAGGGATTGAACCCAGGTCTCCTGCATTGCAGGCAGATTCTTTACCAGCTGAGCCATGAGGGAGACCTCCAGTGTTTTTGCTCCTTCAACAAGCTGTGCTCACCTTGCTCCTGAGATGTCACACACTGCTGTTCCCTCTGCTGGGAATACCCTGGTCCCTTGGTTGACTTCCATTGATTCCTTAGAGACCTACTGAGAACCACTTCCTCAGAGAAATCTCTTCAAGGTACCTGATAGCAATGTCATACCTTTATTCTCCTCCATGCTCTTTCTTCACGAACTAATACCAGGGCACACCTTCAGAATATAAAGTGCTTGCTTTTTTTAAATTCATATAATGGATTCAATATAAGTGTTAAGTACTTGTGGGACTCACCATCCATGGATATGTCTGTGCCCTCAGCCCCAGCATCCTCAGTATCAATGATTTCCACATACCTTCTTTTCCCAACTATCTCTCCTCTCAACCCAGCTTTACATTTCCAATCAATTCTAAGGTAAAATGAGTCACCCAAGCCCAAAAGATCTGAAAGAACTGAGAACTGGGGAAGGAATCAGGGTGTGAAAAGACAATGAAAGAGAGACATGGAAGCAGAAAAACCATGATAGACAGCAGCATATTGGGAATGACACCACTTGCCAGCTGGCTTAGAAAATGCTAGTCTTACGTTTATTCAATTATTCATCAATTATTTACCACATTTAACAAATCAATGAATGGATTGGTTCCTCTTACGCATATTTATATTTAGTCCTTGCTGGACACCTCCCTCTTCTCTCCAGGGGCTTTTGTTGTTGTTGTTTTTATTCAGGCCATTTTTGGAGGGGGTCATTTGTTTGATAAACCTGATTTAATTTGTACTATAATATTCTTATGGAGCCAAGGAATAATGTGATCTCTTCTATTATTTTTATAATAAGATCTTCTGAGTTCTGCACCCTGTAAGAGACATACTGGTAAGCATTTCTAATTATTCGGTGCTTTTGGAAATATACATTTTAGAAATTGTTTACTCCCCCTGAAACTTCTGCCTTTTATTCATACAGAATACATTTTTAAGTCTGATAAAGAGGAAACTGTGAAACTATTACAGAGGAAATTAAAAAAAAAATCAGTCTGCAAGATGATAATCAAATAATAGAGGGAACGGGAATGTAATCATCAGTAAATTTGGAGTGAAAACCAGAAAATGATTTAACCAATTTTAAAAACGTGGCTTGTATGATTTCTGAATAAAAGCCTATGTAAAATGCAGTGAATTTCAAATATATACTTTTGTTTGGTCTACAATGAAATATTTAGAGGAAATTGATCATCAAAGCCCTGTTAAACCCAGTCCCTATAATTGCCTGCTATCTATTTCGGCATTTCCGACGAAGTAAATGGAGTGACCGATGTCAACGGGCAACGTTTAAAAAGCCATTTCTGGGCGATTTAGAATACTTTGCCACCCCCGGGGACAGGCTTTGAATCTGGCAAGAACATTAGCTGATCATGCTACTTCAACCTGACAGCTTCAGATTTTTAACAGGGGGAAAAGGCAGAACTAATGGATGTGAATAAGCTTAAAAGCAAGGGAACTTATCAATCACGGTAAACAGCTGTATTTTTGGAAGTTAACAGAGGTACTTCTAAAAACACAAAAAGTCAATAGATATTTTTCTTGCAACTAATAATTTAAATCAGGTCTTCTTCATTTGTCTCTCCCCCAGCCCCTAACCTGCCTCCTTTCTTCTCTTATTCACTATAATATCCTTGTCAGCACTGATTAACAGGAAAATGTTCTCTTTCGTCGTACCGTTTCACTTTCCAGAAAGGAATAACACAGCATCTAATCTTATGAAAAGATAACTCCAAAGATGAATGAAGCAAATCAAATTATTAAAATGATTATAATCCTTTCTCTTCCCCTCTGATTGTGTAATAGAGAGCATATACACACAATGCTGTCTGTAACTGGTGCATTACTGAGTAATGACTATAACTATTTATCTTTTGATTCAACCTCAGGCACATAACGTTTTACATATATATTTCAAAGAGCTTGAAAACGCAATTATCTGTTTTGCTTTACAATCATTTCAAAATATTCTACTATTGTATTCTTCCACAGAGGCCTCCGACCCATTCTTTTCCAGAACAAATTCATTTTAGAACGGATTCCTAGTGTGACAGTGATTAAGGAAGCACAATAAAACTCTGCTTACTTCACCGGAAAAGTGGAAAACATTTAATTTCATCTCTAAAGGATTAGGATCAGGCCAAGCCGCTGGTCCTTAGAGTATGATGAAATAATGTTCTCAGTATGGAACCCCAAGGCTAGGAGCCTGTTTCGGATGCTATGATGGTCCTTTCTCAAACTGAAAGGCCACTTATCCATTAGCATAGCTTGACTATTCGGGATAGAATTTAAAACGCATCAGGATTAATTTCCTCCTTTGCAGGTTGCCTGACATCATTTGTAAAGATAGTGAAACACTTAAGAGGCAGCTACGCTCCAATAAATTAACTCTTTACCTGGAGAGATGGGCAGTATAAACACATACATTGCATTAGAATGTGGCAGTGCTCAGGAATTGTGGGCATTACCTGGAGGACCATGGTCTCTGGGTGTGTCTAGGACTTTTTTGATGGAAGTGAACATTTCTTGAAAATGGATTTTTTCAAGATAAACATTTACATGCAAATGCATAAAATTTAATGTCAGGCTTAATAGCGTAAGCTTTAAAGTCAGCTGCCCGGCTCCAGCATTTTCACTGTGACCTTGGGAGAGATACTTAACTCCAAGACCTCAGTTTTCTCATCTGAAAAAACAAGGCTTAATAATTTATTTTAATTGTTTTGGAGTACTCAGTGTTTGCATCAGGTTTGAATTAGATGCACTGAGATTTTTCTTTTGGGTAATATACTGACATGGGCTTCCCTGGTGGCTCAGTGGTAAAGAATCTACCTGCAATGCAGGAAACGCGGGTTTGATCCCTGGGTCAGGAAGATCCCCTGGAGAAGGGATTAGCAATTCACTCCAGTATTCTCACCTGGAGAATTCCAAGGACAGGGGAGCTAAAGCCCATGGGGTTGCAAAAAGTCAGACATCACTTGGTGACTAAACAACGACATATATACATATATATATGAGATTTTTATCCCAATCAAACTTCGCAATGAAAAGAGTCACCTTAGCATCTCGAATTCAGCTAAGTCATAGCCAAGACTCCTCATCCATCAATGTGAAAGGATGTTCTTTTAAGTCATTAAGTTTCATGTGATTTGTTACTCAGCAATAAATATTAATATAATATAATAACTAATCAGAATTCTCTGTTTGGCTAAATATTATTTCATCTCTAAATTATTATTGAAAGTTATATGGTCACAAACATACTACTTTATGAGCTATTTTCATCAGTAAAACAAATACTAGAATGTCAAGAATCCTGTGGAATGTTTTGAAATTGTTAGTGAACTTATGCGGAGAAGTATTCGAAGATTAATTTCTCTGAAATAGGGATGAATGGCTCCCATCACCATGGTTACAGATCTATAATATGCTGCATGAAACACTGTATTTTCAGTTGAAACTGCTGATCGACCCTTCCCTACTTTTCCTAATTCGAGTTACTGTTTCAGGGAGATGGCTGATGATTAAAATGTTGCTTATTAATTTTTGTGCATTACTCTGGAAATATTCTGTACTATGTGGTTTTCTAAGACTATTAATAAAGAGAGAGACTGCAGACAATGTGACATCCCATCCTGGGAGTGAGAGCTACAATTGATGGTGTGGGTTTCCCAGGTGGCGCTGGTGGTAAAGAGCCCGCCTGCCAGTGCAGGTTAAGAGACAGCAGGTTCTGATCCCCTTTCTGACTTGATCCTTTTTTCTTCTAAACAACAGTAGCTCAGCATTTGATGAGGTAAACCAAAGAAAGTGGACAGAGTTCATTTGTTTAGGTGCCAAGCTGAACTATTTTTTTAAGCCCTTTTTTTTGTTTGTTTGTTTTTAAGGTGATAGAATTTTAGTTGCAACTGTGTGGTCAGTAAGTGATAAAACGCTCTATCTATGCAACCAGTGGCCTGTGGATTTTCTTTCTTTTTTTTTCTTTTCTAATGCACCTCGAGGTTAACAACTGACTTTTTGTTGATGATACGATTGAGCCTCCTGCGAGTGTGCATGGCACAGACAATTTGCTTATCTCACCTTGGCAAAGCTACTTTGGCTCAGGTAGATTTTTATTAAATACAATTTTCCTAAGGGAAAAAAATAGAAAGAAAAAGATGACATGTCTATAAATAGCTGTAAAGGAAGTCTTCTGTCCTTGTGCAATCATATCTGTAAACATTGTATTTGGTCCTTGCTGCTGCTGCTGCTAAGTCGCTTCAGTCGTGTCTGACTCTGTGCGACCCCATAGACGGCAGCCCACCAGGCTCCGCCATCCCTGGGATTCTCCAGGCAAGAACACTGGAGGGGGTTGCCATTTCCTTCTCCAATGCATGAAAGTGAAAAGGGAAATGAAGTTGTTCAGTTGTGTCCTTAAGTGTATGTTAAGTGGCTTCAGTCATGTCCAGCTCTTTGCGACCCCATGGTCTGTAGCCCGCCAGGCTCCTCAGTCCATGGGACTCTCCAGGCAAGGATACTGGAGTGGGTTGCCTCTTCCAGGGGATTCGGGATGCCCTCTTCCAGTAGATCTTCCTGACCCAGGGATTGAACCCATGGCTCGTATGTCTCCCATATTGGCAGGTGAGTTCCTAACAAAGAGCACCATCTGGAAAGCCTGACACAATCAAATATAAACTGCACACCAAGGATGGATGTCATACTGTCCACAATTTTCAAACATGTACCAATTTTTATTGAAACTCATATTATATATAATTTTAATACATGTAATATGATTATATATATATATGAATATTGTATCAACATTGGACTCTAGAATGTTTTAGGAGTCACAGATATAGGGAATGAAGATAAAGGAAAAACTAACAAAAGCTTATTACACCACGAATATACTATAAGAGTCTGTCTTTCTGCTGCTGCATTTTGGTCTAGCTACTAAACTTTCCTATGCCACGATTTACTCAGTTATGAAATAGAGATAGAAAAACGATTTATCTCATAAGACTATAGGAATCTTTCAGTCCAGCCTAGCTCTCCAGAAAGACTCAGTAACTGTTAGCGGCTGTGGCAGACTCGCTGTATGCTATATATTATGAGTTAAGAGACGCTGTGCTTAATAGATTGGATATGCTCCTTTGCATCGTGCTTAGAAGGTTGGATTGTCCTGTGCAAAGATTTATACAAATGTAAACAGGTGTCTCACACGTATTCCGCCTTCAGGGTTGGGTCATGCTTCCCTTTAATGCCTAAATAGTAATAGCCCGTGTCCCTTTGTGTATTATGGCAGAAAATCGAGTCTTTTATGGGGTTTCTCTCCCCCCGTCTTCCTGGGAATCTCTAGAAAATGCTTACATATCCCACAACTTTGTGTAGCGTAGCTTCCCACTGCCCTTCGGCAAAGCATCTGCCTTCAGACGCCCACTGGGCACTTCTCAACGCTCGTGCTTTCTTTTTGTTCTGGCTTCCTGGGATGGATCCTCCCACCCCACGCACCACCCCCGACACACACACCGCACCGTGTGGCATCACTTCAAGGTTGGATCTGCCCCCTGGTCCCCAGCAACACAGGTAAAATCAGGCTCTCACTGAGCACAAGTTTCGCTGAAGCCTGCAGAACCCAAAAGACATAGCCAAGTGGCGGGGGAGAGTAAAAAAATCCCACTAGTCAACTGACTACTGCATGGTGTTGCTTGATAAACAACCGGGAAGCTCAGAGGCTGGCCACAGTGAGTACTCAGTTCTTGTTCATGGTCCTGCTGGTCCGAGGTGGCCCATGCAGAGGCTGCTGGGATTTGGTTCTTAGCTGTGATTTAGATCTAACTCACTCACATACAGAACCCACCTGCCAATGCAGGAGACACAAGAGAGACAGGTTGAATCTCTGGGTTGGGAAGACCCCCTAGAGGAGGGTTTGGCAACCCACTACAGTACACTTGCCTGGAGAATCCCAAGGACAGGAGCCAGAGGGGCTACAGCCTATGGGGTCGCAGAGTCAGATATGACTGAAGCGACTTAGCACACACAGACTCACACCTGCACGTTTCTCTTCCTGCTGGGACCCCGGGTGACACCCGGCATGTTCCTCTTGTGATGCATGGCAGAGACACTGGAGGCCAAGACAGAGGTTCACTTAAAGCACCTGCCACATCACATTTGCTAGATAGTGATTGGCAGAAGCAGGTTTCAATCAACAAGTCTGTGGGTCAAAGGATGGCAATTAACCTGTCCTCCTGGAGGGTCTATGAAGTCATGGAGTCATCCTATCACCGTAGTGAATGAAGACTCCAGAATAGTAAAGTGACTACCACCTCTGACCACTCTAAGACTTACCAGGCTAAGCCTCTTCCACAGAGGTTTTAATAATGGTCATATCCCCCCAATTCCAATTTTTTGGCAAACTGTAAGGCCTAAATCTAAGGCCAGTGGAAGTGTCTTAAACAGATTTATTGATGGAAAGCTATTTGTAGTGCCCAGAGAAGACTAAAGTGTGTTGGTTGCTCAGTCACGCCCAACTCTTTTGTAACCCCATGGACGATAGTCCACCACACTCCTTTGCCCATGGGATTCTCTAAGAATACTGGAGTGGGTTGCCATGCCTTCCTCAAGGGGATCTTCCCAACCCAGGGACTGAACCCAAATCTCTTGCATTACAAGCACATTCTTTACCATCTAAGCCACCAGGGAAGCTCCTGGAGAAGGCTAAATGTTTTTCTAAAAGAAGAAGCATCTCATGATGGAACCCACGATGGAGCATGAAGAAAGTCTTTTACAATGTTTAACAGACCGTGTTGCATATTTCATGCCTGATTTTTCCAAACTGACTTGTTTCTGGGAACAAAAAAAATATTTTTTTTGTGCAACCGTATAACTTGTTGTTTTGTTTTTTCCTTAATTTCTGAAACAAAGGAAGAGTGACGACACAGGACTGAATTCAAGCTACTTCAAGGAAAGATACCTTGTTGGCTGGTTGCATTGGCTGTCTTTCTTTTTATTTTTATTTTTTAATTCTGATCTTTGATATGTCCAAGAAATATTGAAACACCTAGCCTCAGCCAGAATTTCCCATTGCAAAATGTTTCAAGTAACAGATCTGCGAAAGAGTCTGGCTAATTTAAGAAACCTCAAGAGGCATATAGGCTTCCCTGGTGGCTCAGACGGTAAAGAATCCGCCTGCAATGCGTGAGACCTGCCTTTGAGCCCTAGGTTGGGACGATCCCCTGGAGAAGGAAATGGCACCTGCTCCAGTTTTCCTGCCTGGAGAATCCCCATGGACAGAGGAGATTGGCAGGCTGCGGTCTATGGGGTTGCAAAGAGTTGGACACAGACTGAGCAACTAAGCAGAAGCAGCAGCAAGACACATGTAGGCTGACAGAGGCCAGCAAAGGTAGGTGAGAACAAATACTACACGGATGATACCGCAGACTCTCCGGGGCTGAGGGACTTTTGCTTCTCTGGATCCATTAGGAAATGAACCCATCTATAGTCAGGTCACTTTTATGGGCAGACTGTCTGCACGAAACACATGTGAACAGAGGAAGGTGGCTTTGAGAGTGATGATAGCGCCTTCAGTAAAGTATAGAAAGAACCACTGTTGCTGTTGTTTAGTCACTGAACCCTGTCTTAGTCTTTGCCTCCCCGTGGACTGCTGCACGCCAGGCTTCGCTGTCCTTCACTATTTCCTGGAGTTTGCTCAAACTCCTGCCCACTGAGATGGTGACACCATCTACCATCTCATTCTCTGTCGTCCCCTTCTCCTCCTGCCCTCAGTCTTTCCCAGCATCAAGGTCTTTTCCAATGAGTTGGCTCTTCGCATCCCGTGGTGTAAGTATTGAAGCTTCAGCTTCAGCATCAGTCCTTCCTAAGACAAGGTTATCTCCAGAGAACACATTCAAGGGATTCAGTTATGACCTTCGTAGTTTGTGGGTTCCCAGACTAGTCAATTCCTGTTACCATGTGTTTGTTCTTCCTTCAACTTGCAGTGCTGCCCAAATGCCTTGGATAATCATTGTGGGGCCTTGAGCTAAATCACATTGAGTCACAGTCAAATTTACAATAAAACACAATGGTTGTATCATATATTTAAAGACAAACCAGCCAAATGGAAAAAAAAAGAAAATGGGAAATACATAAAATTCAGAACCAAATAAAACAATTTTATTTTTATTTTGTCACATAGGTAGGGGTGAAAAGATTTGTGTTAGTGAACAAGGGAGGTGTTTAAGAACAAAAAACCAGGGCTGAATACTAGCAATATTTAGATTTTAAAATATCAGTGGACTAAAAGCAATAAATATGTAACATAAAGTTTAAATATTTCATACAAATGAAGTTATTAAAAATTACTTTTAGGAAAGTTTAAATTACTTTCAGAAAAATATTTGCATTATCCACATGGTTATATTTATATTTTATTATCCCATCAGCAGTAATTTCTGCTTTTGTTAAAACATAAAAACAGATAATTCTGAGACCATTCAGTGTTGGCACACTCACAGCTGGTTTTCCTAGTGATCAGATATACTGCTTGGAAAATGAGTAAATATATTTTGGCTCCAAAACATAGTAAGTTTTCTAAAAATTGTTATTACAACCACCTCCATGTGTGGTTGAGATCCACTGAAAACCGTTTCTCAGGAACAGGGCTGGAGGTTGAGAGGTTCAGCAAAATAGACAAGGCTGGTCTCTGAAGAGTCCCTAGGTGGTACCAACGATGGAGGAGACACCGGAGGGATTAAAGCAGAAAGAAGCAACCTCAGATTATATTTCACAAAAGGAGCACAGAGCAGAGATGTATAAACTGCAGTTGAGGGAAAATGATATCTAAGTAGAAAAAAAATTGAGAATGGAGATGAAGGAAATTGAGTTACCATGTAGGAAAAAAAAAAAAAAAAATCCATGCTTTGCTTTGTTTTCTCCAAAACCACATCTTCTTCCAAACTAAGACTCCATGCAACAGACCAGATGCTCTCCTTCAGCAATATCAGTGGACGGCTCATGGCTTGAAGAGAGGCAGTTATCTGACAGCCATGCCCATGCCAAGGAGAGAGGCGTGATTTCCTGAAATGAGTGAATCTTGATTTTTCCTTCCTGTCTGCTGGGGAAACCTTGACAGGCTGCCTGCTCAGAGGTGCTGGCTGGTGGATGATGGTGGTAATTTGGTGAAAATCAACAATTAGTCATGCCTGGTGTAGTGAAAAAAATAAAGTTGGGCAGAAAAGTGAAAAGACATGAAGTATGAATTGCAAAATGCAGAAGCAAATAGGCTGTTTTCCCGTGAATCACCCAGGGGATAAGCAAAGAGTATTTCCATATGCCAGCCTCCTAAACACAGCCCCACATCTAAGAAGCTGAGGGGACTATTCCAGTCACCTGCAGAGAACGTGCGACTTTCCTCTTCTTGTGTGAGCTGACATTTTATAGAAATGCACGTATAATTGTCTTATGTAGGGTGCCTAAAGATATCACTTAATCTGCAAGAACAGACTCTTCTAAATTGTGACACTCTCAATTCCTATTCTTCCTTGTTTGCCAAAAAGTCCGTGTTTGACATTTCTCTCCCCATACTACTCTTCTTCCTGGTTGTTCTCTCTTTCTCTTTTATTAAGCTTCTTCAAGTAGGCACTAAGGCACAAAGATATTTTAGACATCATTTTTCCCCATCCTAACAGAATTTCGCATTCAAGTTGATCTCCCAAGTGATCGTCCTTTTTTGGAGACAGGTGGCTTTTCTCTCCTACTCTGGCTAACGTTCCAGATGGAGACCGTGGGTTCTGCAGCTGATCAGCCTTGACCATGAACTGAAGGGTCCTTGCCTTATTCATCAGCATATTCTTGGGCATATTTGAAACGGATCGTTTTATTCAAGGCCATGATCACAACGTTGCATGTATAAAATATCATCAATGTAAGTGATGATATGTTTCACAGTCTTCCTTCCTGGCTCTCTGGGTGCTTTTTCATAGGTGGGAAATGGTAAAACATTTCTGCAGTGATTCAATTCTTGTATTTACAGTCCATGACAGAAAATATTCTTTGTATAGATCACCAGATCCAAAAAAACTCTCAAGTTTGATATCTACTACCCACAGTGTGTAGGTGCACCCAAAGGGTTTCTCCCCAATTTTCATATAGTGTCTTAATGTCATCATATTAAAATTTTTTCTCATATGAATGTCTAAATAAAATGTATATACAGTGGAACTCAATTATGAAAAGAGAATATGTTGAATTGTTATTTGAAATGAGAACTTATAGTTTTAAAAGTTACTGAATTATTTCAATCAGACATCTATGCCCTCATCTTCGGTTACTAAATCTCACTTTTACTCTAGAGGAAAAATTAACAAAATCAAATATATGTAGTAAACTGATAATATATATATATATATATATATATACATATAATTTTATATATATATGGCTTCCCAGGTGGCATTAGTAGTAAAGAACTGGCCTACTAATGCAGGAGACTTAAGAGACATAAGTTTGTTCTCTGGATTGGGAAGATCCCCTGGAGGAAGCATGGCAGCCCACTCCAGTATTCTTGCCTGGAGAATCCCGTGGACAGAAGCTACAGACCATGTGGCCACACGGAGTTGGACGTGACTGAAGTGACTTAGCACAGATGCACACATGTGTGTGTGTATGTTTACATGTATATTTCTAAATACTTAATATTAGTCCTTTTAAATAAGAACTTATTTACTCTAAAGAATATTGAAGGTCTACAAAATTTCTTTCAAACTGTAAAACATGGTAATTTATACTTAAATGTCTTGAATATTTCAAGACAAATGTTGTCACCTAAGCCTATGCTCTAAAAATGTCTATAAAAGAGCTTAGTACCTCTCGTGTAATATTGTATGCATTGCATTTCGTTACACTTATTATACAAATTGAAATGAATAATAATTTGCAGTTTTGCATCCCATGAATACTTTTTAGTATTCTCCAGCAGTAGTTAATATGCTAACCAACTTTACTGAAAGGCATACAGATGTAGAAGAAATCTATCTGGGGACTTTAATTATCACCTTGTCAAATCCAAATTATTATCTCGTGAGTTCATTTCCATAAAGTATCCCCTTTGCTGTGCCATGAGTTAACATGTGTCTACTTCCTCTTATCTTTTTTGTATCTATCTAGAGTCTCTAATCCTTTCAAAGGAGATACTTCTCATCAGATTGTGATCTTTACCTTAAAGGATTTGGTCAGGAAAAAAAAAGTTATAAACACTTCATATTGGCAGAAGAAAGATCTGTACAATGTATGAAATAGACTTACTATCAATAATGCCCACAAATCAGATTGAAAACTATTTTTTATGGGAAGTATCAATTTAAGGGAAATATTGAAAAGAAGAACTATGATTTACTAGACATTGGAGAGAACATGAATGTTGCAATGTTGCAGGTTATTTCGGGAGTTAGAAGATTTGCAGTAGCTACAAGATTAAGAAAATGCATGGGCTTTGTAACTTTTGCTGAGACATATCTTTTGGTGCAAAGTGGGAAGAGAGGCAAGAGAAATAATGTTTATGTTTCTCTTCTCAGGTCAAGATCAAATTTTTCTAGACAGACAGTGAAGATGAAGGAGAAGGAGAAGGGAAAGTAAAAGTGTATAGGACAAAGAGACTTTTGTTCATCCCCTTAATCATTCGTAAAGGGGCAGAATGCAGCATTCAGATTTACTCAATTCATACATCCTAAAATGTTTCTCTTGAATTAAAACTGAAAGTTAGTACCTGTTTGAACACACCAGGCAGCTTTTATGATACAATGGATGGTAAACAAGACTTGTTTTGACTTTCCTGTAATTTCAAAAGCTTTCATTAAAAAGATATAGCATTATTTAGGGGGACCCCCAATAATTATTAAAATGTGTTAAAGTACAGCTTCAGATATTTCAATAAGCATTGCAGCTAAGAATCTCTATTATCACTTGTCATGCACCTACCCCACCCCCACCTCTCAAGTTTACAAATGAAGAATTAAAACAGTGTACTTTAACTAATGAAGTGGTGACAAAGAATTAGTGACTAAGGTAATGATCCCACTGCCAGCAGATCCAAATCCAGAAATCTATCTCACCTCCAGGAGGTTATCACAAAGGCTGATTTGCTAAGTTAAGTACCTGAAGCAGGACTAGGGTTTAATATCATTTATTTAAGGAGAGTGAATGTCAGGCAAAGTCTGTTGTGCTAAAGAAAATCACAAGTCTTTCTGAAGATAGTCCCTTTAAATGAATGGGGAAAAAAGGCCAAAATAGATTTGCGTTAGAAAAAATGCAAGGCAGTCAAACGGTAACCAGGACCGTAAGCCAGACAAAATCAATCTAACAGTCTTTTCGAAAAGGACTTGGCTTCCATCCACTCAGAATTCTTCAATGTTCATTATTAGATATCCACCTCAGGGAGACATTTGGAGAGGATCCCTTTGATTTAAAGTAATAAATCAAAGTAATAGAAATTACAGCACAATCTGTAAAGAATAAATCTAGTACTATACAACTCTCTTCTGTTGAAACTAACATACTTCTCTTGCCATGGTTTTATCGGGCAAAAACATGTAAATTTCCCCCCTACATCACACGCTTACCTATTCAATACTTCTTCATTGTATAAGTATGTTGACTGACATTTTCTCCCATTCATTCTTGAGAGGCTGTCTAATTCTCCCAAATATTGTTGAAGGAATTGTTATGCAGCTTCTCCTTCCAGGCAGCCAGGTCATTAATGAACATACTCAGATCTCAAGAGGAGCAGAAGTTAATGTTGTCACAGGGGTTGCAAAGGCCACTGTTCTTACTCATAAGCCAGTCAATGTTAGGACCAGACTCTGGCCATGACAGGCTTAGCGAGCTACACCAGGCCCAAAAATATAACCTGAGTCATGCTTCCAGGAATTATACCCTTAAAACCAATCAGGAAAGTCCCCATTTGCGCCAAACCTTGAGCCAATCCGGGTGAGATGCGAGGGGTTCAAAATTCGCGCGCACACCGCTCAGCCAATCATTGTAAGCCTAGAAGCCTAGAGGTGGCTTATAGAGACAAAGACGGAAATTCTTCAGGAAAGCCCGTGCCCGCAAAAAACTGACCAATCAGCAGTTAACGATTAATCTGTGCAACCAATCTAAGTGCCAGCTGCCTACCTTTGTTATAATCCTATAAATACTGCTAGAACCCAGAGGTTGGGGCCTCTAGTCTTACTCCACTGCACTGGATGTGGCGGGTGCCCTGACTCGAGTCAGAAATAAATTTCCCTTTTTGCCTTTTGCATTGTCGTGGAGGTCTTGTTCTTGTCGGTCTTGGGATTCGGACTTTCGGGCATAACAGTCAACTCCTCAACAGAGTTGCACATCAGGTCTTGTTCAAATTTTAAATAAGTAAATAAAACTCTGTCTTCCCATCTGAAAACAAGTCAACCCAGTGCCACTACTGCAAACAGACTCGCTATTTTTCCTAAAGGAACGTGTATAAGCATTTGGGAGGCAAATACCATATCTTCTTGACATTTTCATGGGCAAACTTCTGTGTGGCTTGCCAAGCAAACTCCTTTTAAAAAATTCTGCCACTTCATCTTCTTAATCTGCCTTCTCATTTTATTATGTATCTTTCCCCTTTCCCAAATTTCCAGACTCTCAGTTATTTTCCCCATGCTGACTCTGACATTCCGTGAGCCCATTGCCCTGTTGTTTTACACACTGCACACAGTGAATGAGTCACAAGTGAACAGTAAACAAACACCGAAGTTAGGTCTGCAATCCCAAACTGAAGGACAAACTGGGAGAAGAATTAAAATGGGTCAAGCCACACTTCTTGGGCACACAACACTCTTTCACATTCCCAGCCATCAAAATGCATTTAAAAGCATTTTATGAACAGGTAAGAAACTCTGAAACAAATTGTTCTTGCTATGTTGAATATAGAGGGAACAATGCCATTATGGAGCGTATTGAGTTGGAAGAGATAGGAAACCCAGGACTTCTTTGGAAGCACTTCTGATGGGGGGGGGGGGATGAAATGAGGCACAAACTTTTAAATTGTTGCTGTTATCCACAGCAGAGCAGGGCCGAAGGGGGTGCGGGTGAAAAGTGTGATTTCCTTAATTTAATTTAACCGGATAGGCATTTGAGATATTTATCTTTAACTACATCCGAGACTAATAATTACAACAAATACGGGCATATACGGCTGAGATAAATAAAAACAGCTGTGGATGCATCCGAATGGGCAAAAATAATAGAGCTGTCACCTGTGTCTCTTTTAAATTAAAGCTTTGCTTAACTCAGCCCTTTGTAATTCTGAACCAAGTGGTACTTTCAGGGCACATGTTGCAGAGGCAGCCGTGAAATGTTTAATCCACATTCAGGGTGCTGATAACTTGTAGTCGCCCTATTCCTCAGCTGCTCCGTGGTGTAAAGAGAACCATTGATTTCTGCCAACTGACAAGAAATCAAGCATAAAAAACTAGTAGCAGACGTACCCATGGAGTAATTCCCACTAATTCTTGCCCCAGGGTCCTTTCTGTAAGGAAACCATTGATTTCAACTCGTGTAGGTGGATTTTCCAAAGTGATCTCTTTAAGAGAAAGTTTATATTCTAGACTGTTTCGAAAAAGGAACCCAAATTAAATTGCATGAAACTGGTGAAACGAATCAAACGTCTCAAGTTTTCCAGGTGGAGATTTTGCCTTGGGTTTTGTTTAGTTTAAGGAGGGTTTAAAGCAAATAAAGGACAAAAAAAGCACCAAAAAAGTGTTTTTTTTGACATTTAATGGATGAGCTCAGAATGATTTTAAATTAAGTGTATGATGAAAAGGAGAATGCCTTTAAATTGAACTGATGAAAATAATTTTAAGTAGTAAGGATAACTAAGACTATTTTTACATTTGATGCTTTAAAGAAAATAAAAGCCTAAGAAAAAAATATTTATGAACATTTAGTATTTGGACAACTCCAGAGAAGCACTCTTAGGGATATTTAAAAGGAAAACATAAAGACTCCAGTGAAAAACTAAATGTTAAACAACATTCACTGAAGTGTGTGTGTGTGGTGGGGTGCACAATATTTATCCATAGGTGCCTCTGAGATATAAATGAATATTCTACTTTTTAAAATTTAAGGAGATGAGTTGTGCAGATTTTCACAAATCTTGATTTTCATCCCCTTCACACCTACATGAGAAGTACCAGAAAAGAGCTGTAGGCTATCAGGAAGATACGGGTGGGTGTGCTCAGGACCAGAAGCGCATGGGGTAATTGGATGCTGGTGGAAGCAAGTCGGGGGCTCACACCATCAACACATTCTAAGGGGAGGGGGACAAGCTGGGAGACTAGCATTGACAAATACACACAGCCGTGTGTCAATCCTCCAGGCAATCACCCCTGAATATTCACTGGAAGGACTGATGCTAAGCTGAAGCTCCAGATACTCTGACCACCTGATGTGAAGATCCAACTCACTGAAAAGACCCTGATGCTCGGAAAGACTGAAGACAGGAGGAGAAGGGGATGACAGAGGATGGCATGGCTGGGTGGCATCACCACCTCAGTGGATAGGAGTTGTTTGAGCAAGCTCTGGGAAATAGTGAAGGACAAGGGAGCCTGGCGTGTTGCAGTCCATGGGGTCACAAAGAGCCGGACAGGACTGAGGGACTGAAAAACAGCAACAGCAATGTACAAAACAGATAACTAGCGGGCAGCTACTGCATAGCGCAGGGAGCTCAGCTCAGGGCTCTGTGACGATCTCCAGGGTGGGGTGGGGCGAGGCCCAGGAGGACGGGCACACTTGTGTACATACAGCTGATCCACTTACTTGTGCAGCAGAAACCGATACATTGTAAAGGAACCACCATAAACGAAAAAAGAAAAACACAGAATTCATAGTTTCTCTCACCTATAGAATCACTGCGGCATTTGAATTAACAGTGGTCACAGTTTACCGATTATTATCATGCTCTTGGCATTATAAGTGATTTTTTGTTTATTTCTCACAATAATCATGGTATTGTTACTGGCCCCTTTGAACAGAGAAAGACACCAAGTTAAAGATAAGTCTGGCATCTTGTTTGAGGAAAACAGCTATGAAGTGGTAGAACTTGGATTTTAAAGTTCCTGGGGTCGCGAAGAGTCAGACACGACTGAGCGACTTCCCTTTCACTTTTCACTTTCCTGCATTGGAGAAGGAAATGGCAACCCACTCCAGTGTTCTTGCCTGGAGAATCCCAGGGACGGGCAGCCTGGTGGGCTGCCGTCTATGGGGTCACACGGAGTCAGACACGACTGAAGTGACTTAGCAGTAGCAGCAGCAGCTGCTGCATTTAAGCATTGAAATACCAGTTTTCAGAGTGTGGTCTCTGGGGCGGCAGCAGCAGCATCTGAAAACCTGTTGGAAACTGAGATTCTGGGACCTCCCCCCAAATCTACCAACATGGACTTTAGGAGCAAAGCCTCAGAGACCCTCCACGTGGTGCTGATGCCCTTTCTCATGGAGAAGAAGTGCCCCGGATTCCACCTCCACCAGCACCACGCGAGCAAACTGGTGACTGGACAAGGGTTCACTCAACCAACTGAAATAGCTCTTCATTAAATGAAGCACCAAGTAGACTGGGCCTCTTTGCCAGTTAGCTTAACTCTTACCTCAACTGAATCAGTAATGATAATTGCTTTGTAGGGACGTGATGCATTAGAGAGAAAAGAAGCTGCCTCTTCAGAAAGCAGAGAGAACAAAACAAATAATAAACATCAAAAAGATACTTTTTGAAACTGATGCATTTCTTGAGCCTTTGTCATTGTGCACTAATCACATACTCCAGAATATTGGAGTATGTGAAATTCAGAACAAATTCATTGAGATAGCTTCCCTAACAAAATATGGCATGTGTAAAATCACTGGAAAATATGCCAAGTGCCTGTCAGGTGCTGGATTTGCCCAACTGACTCCAAATGCTCTAGAAATTCAGAGGTGCCTGTGCATGCAGAAGGGAAGAGAAAGATGCATGGACCTTGAGTTAACCCTTTATGAATAACAGCATGTGACTACACTCAGAATTTGTCCTCTGTGATGGTTAGTTTTAGGCCAAGGTGACAAGGCTGTGATGCCTGGATGGTTGTCAAATGTGATCACAGATGTGGCTGTGAGGGTATTTTGTAGATGTGATGAACAATTACATTCCGTTGACTTTATGTAAAGGAGACATCCTTCTAGCATGTGGGTGGGCCTTGTCCAATCAGTTGAAGATATTAAAAGCAAAACCCAAGTGTTCCCAGAAAAGGAGAAATTCTACCTCCAGATACTTCCCTAGACGGCCTGCTTGAGATTTCAGTTTGCTGGTCTGTCCTAGGGATTTTAAATTTACTAGCCTCTACCCAAGGTTTCCCAGGTCACTCAGTGGTAAAGAACCTGCCCAGAGAAGTCATAGGAGATGCAGGCTCTATCTCTGAGTCAGGAAGATCCCTGGAGAAGGAAATGGAAACCCATTCCAGTATTATTGCCAGAATAATCCCATGGACAGAGGAGCCTGGCAGGCTATAATCCATGGGGTCGCAAAGAGCTGGACACAGCTGAATGAGTGAGCTCAAGTCTCCATCCATCCACCATATGAACCCATTTTTTGAATAAATCTCTCCCTCCCTTTTGCTCTGACTGATTCTGTCTCTTTGGAGATGAACCCTGACTTAGAGATTCAAAGTTCAAAGCTCCTTTTGGATGGTTAGCAGTTCTCCTTTAGTTTATTCTGTGTCCTGGTGCCCAGCTCAGCTCCTAGAATCCAAGCCATTAGTTATTCTTCCTATGAGTTACTGCAGCTCACACATGACTTGGCCTTGAAAGAAGCACCTGAGTAAAACTGGGAAATCACGAAGCTGGGAGCAATTTTTTTCAGTCGCGTCTGACCCTTTGCAACCCAATGGATTGGGGCTCGCCAGGCTCCTCTATCTGTGGGATTCTCCAGGCAAGAATCCTGGGGTGGGTCATCATTTCCTTCTCCAGGGCATCTTCCTGACCCTGGGCTCAAACTCGGGTCTGCTACATTGCAGGCAGATGCTTTGCCATCTGAGACACCTGGGAAGCTCCTAAAGCACATAGACCTGGGTTTGAATCTCGATTCAGCCCGGCCTCTTGGAGCAATGAGCTGGGGTAAATAGACATCCAGAAGAGTGTCTAGAGCACTGTAGCTGCTACGCAAATCTTAGAATTCTTGACACCAAGTCTCCACGGTGATGTAATATTAGCCCACAGACCACTGAGGATGGGAAAAATACTCTGAAGCTTCTACACACCGTGTTCCCTAGCTGGCTAACCACTTAATTCAGCATACACTGTTTCCCTTAGTTATTAAATGAGGAGCAAATATTATGTAAGACTGTGGAATCTGCCCAAGCTTTCCTACTAGGATGAGATTCAAATCCATGTCTTTCTAATTTCAAATATTACTTTGCTGTGCCTCATAGAGATGGAGCCATCCTTTTTCCTGTCCTGGTCCATCCTGTCAGTATCCATTCCGTGATTGACCAGTTGGCTGGTTTGACCTGTGAAATTGGTTCAGTTTTGAAGATCAGAAAGAGAGAGGCCTTTGAAATAATACCCAAATTTGAATGGTGAATATAGCTCAGATTTTCTCTCCTAATTAACCTTTCTAATTTGGTTCACATGTGAAATTGGTTTTCAAAATGTGTTTAAAATATAAATGGCCTTTCAACGGGTGCCTTCAAATCTTTAGGATCAATTTTTACATAATTTATACAGATAATTTATGAGAAACACAAGATAATATAACTCTATACATATATGGGTGAATAGAATACACTTTTGAATGTAGTCATCTTAAAATTAATTGTGATATAAGCAAAGGATGTAATTGTTTTCATGTCTTTAGAACAATAGTCACAAAAAGAATTGATCTAGAAAATGTTTATATTTTTACATTTTTCTTGAAGGGTTGTAGCTCTATTTTTCTGAACAGGAATACATTTTCTTCTTCAATTGGGACATTTCTTAGAAAAAAATACAATAAGTTTTACAAAAATCCTCTGGAAGCTGTGTAATATAAGAGCACAGACCACTTTTTAGATACAATAAATGCTGCTAAGTGGCTTCAGTCATGTCCGACTCTGTGTGACCCCATAGACAGCAGCCCACCAGGCTCCCCTGTCCCTGGGATTCTCCAGGCAAGAACACTGGAGTGGGTTGCCATGTCCTTCTCCAATGCATGAAAGTGAAAAGGGAAAGTGAAGTCACCCAGTCGTGTCTGACTATTAGCGACCCCATGGACTGCAGCCTACCAGGCTCCTCCATCCATGGGATCTTCCAGGCAAGAGTACTGGAGTGGGGTGCCAATGAGTGGGGTCTAAATTCTAAGTCCAACTCTACCATTCACAAATAGAGTTCTCTCACTCCTTTTTTGTTTGTTTGTTTTGCCATACATTGACATGAATCTGCCATGGACGTACATGTGTTCCCCATCCTGAACCACCCTCCCACCTCCCTCTCCACACCATCCACTGGTTCTTCCCAGTGCACCAGCCCCGAGCACCCTGTCTCATGCATGGAACCAGGACTGGCGATTCATTTTACATATGATAATATACATGTTTCAAGGCCATCCTCCCAAATCATCCCACCCTCGCCCTCTCCCACAGAGTCCAAAAGACTGTTCTATATATCTGTGTCTCTTTGCTGTCTCGCATATAGGGTTATCGCTACCATATTTCTAAATTCCATATGTATGCGTTAATATACTGTATTGGTATTTTTCTTTCTGGCTTACTTCACTCTGTATAATTGGCTCCAGTTTCATCCACCTCATTAGAACAGATTCAAATGTATTCTTTTTAATGGCTGAGTAATATTCCATTGTGTATATGTACCACAGCTTTCTTATCCATTTGTCTCCTGATGGACATCTAGGTTGCTTCCATGTCCTGGCTATTATGAACATTGGGGTCATTTCTCCAAAGAAGACATACAGATGGCTAATAAATACATGAAAAGATGCTCAACATCACTCATTATCAGAAAAATGCAAATCAAAACCACAATGAGGTACCATCTCATGCCAGTCAGAATGGCTGCGATCCAAAAGTCTACAAATAATAAATGTTGGAGAGGGTGTGGAGAAAAGGGAACCCTCTTACACTGTTGGTGGGAATGCAAACTAGTTCAGCCACTATGGAGAACAATGTGGAGATTCCTTAAAAAACTGGAAATGGAACTGCCATATGACCCAGCAACCCCACTGCTGAGCATACACATTGAGGAAACGAGAATTGAAAGAGAGACGTGTACCCCAGTGTTCATCGCAGCACTGTTTATAATAGCCAGGACATAGAAACAACCTAGATGTCCACTGGCAATTGAATGGCTAATAAAGCTGTGGTACATATACACAATGGAATATTTCTCACTCCTTCTTGTATGTTTGCTCTCAGTTTCTCCATCTGTAAAATGGAAATAACATCTAGCTCACTGCTTTACTTAAAGCAATTTTTTCCCCAAATAGTGCCTCTCATAAGACACACCTAGGTTATTAAAAATACCACAAACCAATCAAACCAATCTGTGGATGAGACCCAGGCATTAGTTAAAAAAAAAAAAGTTGTCCTCACTGTTTTTTAAACTTGGATGTACATTAGAATCCCCTGATAACTGACTAAAGCTGACTTCCCAGGAGCGCGGTTTGAACATTAGTTAAACCAATGTTTCCGTAAGTGCAACGTGCCTAAGGAGCATCAGGCAGGTTTCTGCTAAAATACAGATTTTGACCCCTCAGGCCTGGATGGGGCTGTATCTCTGACAGTCTCATGGCAATGCTGCCACCACCAGTGCCCGGGACACACTGGTGAGGATCAGGGTGGGGATTTAGAACACAGCACCCCAGCTGGTTGCAGATATCCTGATCTCTCATCCCTGACCAGTCACCTCCTTCACCCACTCACCATGTGTCAACATCACCCCCTTCTATCTGTTCCCTGATGCTAAGAATTAGTCTGGCAAGACCTGACTTGGATGTTTAAGTAGATATCCAAAATGTCTGGGCTTCCCTGCTGGCTCAGTTGGTAAAGAATCCACCTGCAATGCAGGAGAATTGGGCTGTCCTTGGGACATTCAGATTCCCTGGAGAAGGAAATGGCAACCCACTCCAGTATTCTCTGTCTTGGAGAATTCCATAGACAGAGGAGCCTGGCAGGCTACAGTTCATGAGGTCATAGAGTGTTGGGCATGACTAAACCACTAAACTACCAGGACAAAATGTCTAAAAGTTACTAGCACATTGTAGCTATTCAATAGAGTCGGTCACCACTGAAGCGACTTAGCAGCAGCAGCAGCAGCAGTAGCTATTCAATAAATGCTCATTGGTATAAATCAAAAACTGCCTTGAAAATGAAATTGTAATAACATCCCAATTCTTTTTAAATGTGGGCCCGATTCAACCCCAGTCTGCCTGCCTCTACTCCAATGATACCACTTAGCGAGGACTTAGGTTTCCTAAAGGAAAAGTGAGCTGGGGGAAGAGTGCAAGGACTCTTGTTTCCTGCTGTGATAACAATCTGATTCTAGGAGCCCCGAGTGGGTCGGGGTGATCTGAAAATACATTGCAATTACGCTCTTATCAAAACTTCTCTTAACAAGAGGTCCCTGGAATTAGGAGGAACTCCTAGATGAAACCTGAAAGTTACATCTGCAACAGTAGCTTCCAGTGAGGGGTGTAAATCCTGAAACGTCCCAGAAGATCTCAGAACTGAAAAAGAATATCCCAGGTAATCTTGAGGTTTCTGGCAGTAGCTCTCCCACTAATCAGCTCTGTGTCCTAAGATAAATTACATAATTTGTTGAGTTCTCAATTATCCCATTTGTAAAGTGAAAGCAATATCTCCCCTGAATAATTCATAGAAATAGTATAAAGGAAAAAAAAAACAACAACAAACAAACAGATATCCTAGGTCTGAAAATTAAGGGGTACTGCGTAATAATACATTGTTATCATTATTATATATATTATTTATCCTCAAACAGAATGGAATCAGCATGCTATTTAAATTGGTTTTCTTCTTGCTGCTAAATATATTCCTAGGTTTACTCTGCATCAAAACTACTGTTCCAAAATAAATACAGGTTGCATTTTATGGTTATTTCTCATCCATGATTGTAGAGAAATGCCTTTCAAATCTAGGTTTTTGTGATTAACTTCTGCTTATCATAAATAACAACACTAGTTAAGAGATTTAAGCAGATTGCTACTATTTTAGCATAAACTTTCACTTGATAATTTTGAGGCATTTGAATGCGTATTAAAACTGCTAAGTTAGCAGCAATCTTTCCTATTTAAAAATAGGGATAAATTTATACTGTTATTGGAATACACATGAGTCACATTCCCAGAAAATTCCAAAGATAATTTTAAGTTTAGATGTAGGGAAGGATTAATTTTACAATAATTAACTTAAATTCTTCATCTTATAAGGGGTAGCTCAGATGCAGCACCTTTATTTTCCTTAATATACATATTAATACATCTTTCACAGTTAAAACAGGTTGGCCCAAGGATCTCATGCAGGGGAAAGCATTTTTTTAATGTTGCCATGACTTCATTGTCACATTTCCTATTTTTCACATGACATCTAACTGCTCATATTTTTGTAGCATCAACCCAATGCTTATACAAACAGTACAACTCCACCGATACACTGCAACGGAGGGTTCTCAGTGACCTGTAATCGTGATCAAGTAAAGCACGGGCTCAGAGGTAAAAAGTCTGCCCGCAGTGCAGGAGACCCGGGTTCCATCCCTGGGTCAGAGAGAGCCCCTGGAGAAGGGAATGGCAACCCACGCCAGTATTCTTGCCTGGGAAATCCCATGGCCAGAGGAACCTGACGGGTTATAGTCCATGCGGCTGCAAAGAGTTGGACATGACTGAGTGACTAACACTTTCAAAGCAAATCTCACCCAAAACTTTTTTTTTAAGGAGTGGGATTCATTGCAAATAAAAATCCCACCAATGCTTGCTATGAGCATGGTCACTTTACATTTCTCATGGAGGTGGAATCACCCGGTATTTGTCTGTGCCTAACTTTTATTTCACTTAGCAAAATCTCTTCCAGGTTCCCCTCATGTAGCCTCAGGGGCTGAGGGAGGGAGAAATTGGGAGTTATCAATGACTAAAAGTTTCTCCTACATAAGTTAAGTTCTGGAGATTTATTGTACAGCACATTCCTGTGCATAACAATAGATGACATCACTGTATGGTGCCCCCAGTAACTTGTTCAGAGGTTAAATCTCACGTTAAGTGTTCATATCACAATAAAAAAGACTTCTCTTGGAATGTTTTCATTTTAGTGGTGCCTCTTTGAAAGTTGATTTCATTGGAGAAAAAAAAACTCAATTGACAATTCTCAGGAGACTCCTCTGGAGTCTCAGTTAGCATGCTAACTCCTCAGTTAGTATGGCTGGAAAACATTTGAATGATCTATCCGACAGCTGTCTGTCATAAAATGCAGTGTAAGGAGTTGCCTCTGCATCCAGACACATCAGAAAGAATGATGCAAATTTCTAGAAATATGGAAATGTCAGGAGGATACATCTACAGGACAAATTCTTGAGAAACTGTTTTCTTTGGCGTGGGTGAGTTCAGGGCTTCTTCAGCTCACAGCTAGGATACCTTTTTGCTTTCTGAGCCTATGCATATATGAGAAATATCAGTAACCTCAGATATGCAGATGACACCACCCTTATGACAGAAAGTGAAGAGGAACTAAAAAGCCTCTTGATGAAAGTGAAAGAGGAGAGTGAAAAAGTTGGCTTAAAGCTCAACATTCAGAAAATGAAGATCATGGCATCTGGTCCCATCACTTCATGGGAAATAGATGGAGAAACAGTGGAAACAGTGTCAGACTATTTTTGGGGGGGCTCCAAAATCACTGCAGATGGTGATGGCAGCCATAAAATTAAAAGACACTCCTTGGAAGAAAAGTTATGACCAACCTAGATTGCATATTAAAAAGTGTAGAACTTACCTTGCCAACAAAGATCTGTCTAGTCAAGGCTATGGTTTTTCCAGTGTTCATGTATGGATGTACAAGTTGGACTTGTGAAGAAAGCTGAGCGCCAAGGAATTGATGCTTTTGAACTGTGGTGTTGGAGAAGACTCTTGAGAATCCCTTGAACTGCAAGGAGATCCAACCAGTCCTAAAGGAGATCAGTCCTGGGTGTTCATTGGAAGGACTGATGCTGAAGCTGAAACTCCAATCCTTTGGCCACATGATGTGGAGAACTGATTCATTTGAATAGACCCTGATGCTGGGAAAGACTGAAGGCGGGAGAAGGGGACAACAGAGAATGAGGTAGTTGGATGGCATCACTGACTCAATGGACGTGAGTTTGAGGAAGCTCCAGGAGTTGGGGATGGACAGGGAAGCCTGGCGTGCTGCAGCCCATGGGGTCGCAAAGAGTTGGACATGACTGAGAAACTGAACTGAACTGAACTGATGCATATATTTGGGGCTTACCTGGTAGCTCAGATGGTAAAGAATTTGCCTGCAATGCAGGAGACCTGGGTTCAATCCCTGGGTCAGGAAGATCCCCTGGAAAAGGGAATGGCAACCCACTACAGTAATCTGCTTGGAGAAGTCCATGGACAGAGGAACCTGATGGGTTATAGTCCATGGAGTTGCAAAGAGTTGGACACAACTGATCGACTAACAGTTCCACTTTTCACTGGTGGTTCAGCCAGTAAAGAATCTGCCTAAAGTGCAGGAGACCTGGGTTCAATCCTTGGAAAAGAGTACAGCAGCTCACTCGAGTATTTTTGCCTGGGGAACCCCATGGACTGAGGAGCCTGGTGGGCTACAGTCCATAGGGTCACAAAGAGGCAGACATGACTGACGGCCCTTAGCACATGTGCGTGCAATATTTGACTCATTGAGAAAACCCAGGGCCCTCCTGTCACCCTTCCCTCATCATCCTCACTGATGAAAATCTAAACCTCACAACCCCGCCCTGGAACCTCTTCCTCCACTACAGATATCCCGGTTATGGCCACGGATGCACCCTAGAATCTGCCAACCAGTTGCCCCACCAAATAGCAAAGCAGGCAAGAAAGACAACCAGGACCCCTTGGAGAAGCAGCTTTCAGACAGGAGCACCAGCTGCAGTCCATCAGGGGCCGAACTCGCAACGCAGACGCCCTGAAATTTGAATTTGATTGGTTCTTGTCCCTGGTCTTCTGATCTCTCTGTCATGTGCTGAATCTGACTCTCTGGCCTTCCTGGAGATGTGTGAAATCCCGAATATCCTTTAAATCAAATCCATCCTCTCAAAAAAATGGCCAGAGTTTCCTTTGTGCAATTTTTGAGTTATGCCTACAAACGTAGCTTCCAGTGAAGTGAGCAAATCCTTTTTCTTTTTCCTGAAACTAAGTTCCCACCATTATAATTCTTGTGTACTTCATAAATATCAGATTTATGCTTCAAATATCATTTATTCGTTTTTCTCTTAAAACTAGATGTCTAATCCATGGACTGAAGTGGCTAACCAGACTCTATTGTGTGGCTGCAGTAGGTCTTGCTGCTGCTCATGGACTTTCTCTAGCCACACAGAGCAGGGCTATGCTCTAGTTGCAGTGGCTTCCTGGGTTGCAGGGACAAGCTCCAGCCAGCAGGCTTCAGTAGCTACAGCACGTGGGCTCGCTAGTTGTGGCTCATGGACTAAGCTGCCCTGCTGCACGTGGGATCTTCCCAGACCAGGCATTGAACCGGTGTCCCTTGCATTGCAAGGTGGATTCTTAACCACTGGACCATCAGGGAAGCCCTCGGCTCTATTTTTTATGGACAATTGCCAACTGGCAGAGGTAGTCAGGCATAGTCTTCCCAGCCCCATGGAAATACATGGCTGTGATTACAGAAACGGGAAACAAAGTTCATAAAAATAAATCATAGCTGAAACAATAAAAATGCTTGCTCTTTTCCTGCCTCTCAGGTAAGCTGGAAATGGATGATATAAGAAGTTAGTTATTAAAGCACTTACCAAATATAAACTGGAAGAAAACATTTTAATGGTAACAATAATTTCACTTGCCTTAGAATCAGGGGAGCATCTTTTTTTAATTTCTTTTTCAATCATTACAGGAGTTTCCTGCAGGTTCCTTGCACTCTTCACAGTAGCATTTATCAGAACCATTGAATCGATTCCTAACACCATAAAGCCTTCTTTTTTTTTTTCTAGAATTCTAGATTTCTATTTCCCATGAGGGAATTGTTAGCAGGTGATGTTTCATGGCACAAACTTGCTTTTATTTGCAAGTTCCTCATATCTTGGACTTCCCTTAAAAGCAAACTTTCAAAGAGAGGCACAAAAAAGTTCCAGTTCATTTCAAGTTCTTCCCTTTTCAGTCGTTTCCCAGTCAGTGGTCAAAGAGATAAGTATTCTGCCAGAAACCAAGTTGTGGGGGCCAAAGGCTGGAGCAAAGGCCATGCAGACATTTTGGCCCATGATCCTGGCAGTGCCAGGCTTGCCAAGGAAAGGACCCTTTCCCAGCCAAACTGGCAGGAGTCTTTGACCACCTGGGTCAGCAGCTCTCCTTCCTGAGACAGCTTGTAGAAGAGACACCATGTGATTTTTTAATGCACCCTACGTTCATCCATTTATGTTACAGTGAAAACTTTTTTTTCCCCTTCCCCACTTTATGGTTCATTTATTTAGCTTGAAGTCCTCATTTGCAGAAAAATGTGGAGATGTGTATTTAATCACTGAAACGACTCAAGTCAAAACTTAAATTTAAAATGTAATTTTTTTATAATCTGTCTTTTTGTTGAAAGTACTCTCAGTGTTCTTTTATGTGTATGGATAATTATCCATGGTATGATGCCGAGTATTGACACCCTGTAGTCTCAATTAAATATTATAACTGCTTAATGAAAGGCAACAGGGGCTTTTGCACTTAGTAATTATAACCATAACCTGGAACTGAAACTCTCAATTCACCCTCAGACTGCTCAATAAGCCAGAAAATGAAATGCTTGTGGCCATCATGTCTCTGAGGGTACTTTTCATGACAGAAGAATAATAGAAGCATGGTGAAAAATTTCCTACAATTGTTTTGGTAAAAGCTTGGAAAGGCTTTCTTACTTACCTTCATCTTTTTCCTTGATAATATACGACTTAAGATGTTAAACTTCTGAAACATTAATTATTTCCCATGTAAAATTAAAAGTCCTCCTTTGCTAATAATCTACAGATTTTTAAGACAAAAAGTAGACATACTATTAATAATAGATCAACTGGATTACTTTTTTCATAGAAAATAAGACCATAAAGGATACATACGCTAAGTACAACTTTAAATTCAAGATTAAAACTCTTAAAAATGAAAGAGAAAGGAGTTAATGTAAAGGTTTTATTTTTTCTGTTTTCACATAATGATATTAGCTGACAAAGCAAAAAATAAGTGCTTTAAAACTAGATTTCAATACCAGTTCTTTTCAAAATAAAGTTGCCTGAAAAAAATTCATGAAATTTTATGGCTGAAGCAAACTTACAGTATATACCATCCAGTCTCATAACCTGTGCCCAACACTTTCAGTCTAACCACAGATTAAAATGCAGCTTCACAGAACTTCCAGAAGCACAGAAGGAAAACAACATTCATAGAAATTTTAAGGGAGGAACAATTCTTCCAATATCCAATAGGTGTTTAATTAATGTAGCCTTTGAATCATGCCTGATCTATAATGATCTGCCTTTGACTTTTCCGCTAGAAGGCAGAAGGCTCTCCAATCATCTGAGGGTCCCATCATATTGAGGACTGACAGAAACAAGGCCTTTGGCCAAACATCTGACTCACGAGAGCAACACAGAACCATCATGCTTGCACTTCTTTAGACTAACGCTTTAGTCAGCTCACCCTTGACCTGGTAGGTTTATCACTGAACTCTCCAACTCTAACTTACAAGGTAGTACATTTGCTTTTTATTTTACTTCAAGAAAACTAGTCTAAATGGCCTTTTATGTTTCTAATCAACTCAGAACATACACATACCTACTTGTTCTACTCTTCTGGAGCTTACAGCCAACATAAGTTTCTTCTCTCAGTTACTAAGTTTTAGGATTCTGTTGGCAAATTTTCCCACCAACCATGTTATTAATCATTTTCTGGGACCTCTTTAAGTATACAGCCACAAACTTCTAATAGTTATACTGTGACTTGGGCTATATTTAAAAAACAAACAAAAAATTGTAAGGAAACCAACAAAGAAATAAGAGACACTCTGTGGTATAGAAGGAAAAGCCCTGGACTAGATGTCCTGTGATGGTATGTCTTTAGGAATCAAGATCCTAGAGCTTTAAATAGGGTGTACAAAGAGAACTGCCCCCCACGCAACCGCTTAAGAGTCATTTCTGACTCTGTGACCCCATGGACTGCAGCACGCCAGGCTTCTCTGCCTCCACTATCTCCTGGAGTTTGCTCAAACTCATGTCCACTGAGTCAGTGATGCCATCCAACTTCTCATCGTCTGATGCCCCTTTCTCCTGCCCTCAATCTTTCCCAGCATCAGGGTCTTTCCCAGTGAGTTGGCTCTTCACATCAGGTGGCCAAAAGTATTGGAGCTTCAGCTTCAGGATCAGTCCTTCCGATGAATATTCAGGACTGATCTCCTTTAGGAGTGACTGGATTGATCTTCTTGCTGTCCAAGGGACTCTCAAGAGTCTCTCCAGCACCAGAATTCAAAAGCATCAGTTCTTTGGCACTCAGCCTTCTTTATGGTCCAATTCGCCCAGCCATACATGACTACTGGAAAAACTATGGCTTTGACTGTATGGATCTTTGTGGGCAAAGTGATGTCTCTGGTTTTTAACATGTTGTCTAGGATTGTCATATTTCACTGTTAGGGATGACGTATTCCTTGCAAGTTTCAGCTTTACATGTATGCATTCCAGATTAAGTGGTTTACTACATGAGGAGAATAAACCTCATGTCAAGCTTTGGAGGCAATCAAATTTCAAAGGAACACATTCCTCTAGACTGGAGGAATACATTTTTGAAAGCTTACTGAGATGCTATCAGCAATAACCAGCACTATTCAGCATAGAAATAGCTAAAACATGATTATAAGAGTTTTAAATATTTACTAAGAACATCACAGGAACTTTGTCATGGGACAAAAGTGACCCAGCAGGGCAAATGTGGAAACAGGAATAGAATTACCTGCAAATGAAACAGACATGGAGGATAAATAAAAAATTTCTGCCGAAGCAGACAAGACAATAGTTCCCCTGTCCTGTTTCCAGCCAAGGAAATTACCTGGACTAATAGGATTTGATATACCTCAGTGAGACGCCCCGGCCTATAATTTCTCCATTTCCTACCCTCCCCCTGTCCCAAACTACACAGTGCATTTATCCAGTTAAGAGGTTGAAACGGAGTCATTTTTATTTAGTTTTTGTTATTTTCCAAAGCATTATTTCTTATAGTAAAGCTAGAAGGCATTCAAGGTAATAAATGGATATTTTAAACTATATTTCCAAAACTATCATCCAATAAACTCTTTGAACATTGATTTAACTACGCAATATCAAATTAGCACCTTTCTTAACATGTACTGAACCTGGAAAATTAGGAAAGATACAATCAGAAATCAACTCATTCAACTCATCCCCTCCCCCTACTGCATGCGGAAACCCCTGGACCTGAACAAAATACACAGTAGATGCCCCAGGTATCAGCCACTTGTCCAAGGTAACCAAGAGTGCGCTAGACACTTTCAGGCCCAAGAATCGCCTGGTTGTGTTCATTACAATCCTCTATCCTCTACAAAAATGGAAACGTCAATACTTGCTTAAATTCTCTTCACGACTTTGGCCAATCCGAGGAGCAAGCAGCAAGCATCTTTCTTCTCCGTGTTTAAGTATAAGCTTCCTGCCTTTCCTCCCAGGAGTGCCGTGGGAAGTGCCCCAGGGAGCAGAAAAGCCAGTGCGCTGATGCTCTCTGATCGGCCTGCCAGGTGTGAACTTCCGGCGGGTTCCTCCAGAAGTGAAGGGCACTTTACTGCAGGATTCTCTCGGAGGCCCCGCTCCGTGGCTAGTGGTTCCCCGTGAGTGGCTCTCCCAGCTAGGCTGGATGCACACGCTCTGGCTGCTCTCCTGAGATTCCTCCCAAACCCTGACCATCTGGTAATGGTGTCCTTCCGGCCTCAGCGTGCAGAAGTCCGCTCATTCATGAGAACCTTTGGACAACAGTTTAACTGTGATTCATAAGAAAAGTGCACATTTGCCTGCTGTCAGCTGGAATGCCGTGGTTTCTAAGCTGCAGCCTTCTTGCTTCTACCATTGGTGTACAAGCCTCCCTCCTTGAATGCTTTCTGGAGGAAATCCCACACTTCTGTGTCCCCTTACGTCCCAGGACACACCTCAAGCTCTTGGCAACTGGAAGGGGAAACGGGTAGAGACTCGGTATATTGGCAATCTCTCTAAGGACAGGCTGGCTGCCTTTTTAACTTTTTTCTTAATTGAAGTATAATTGACTTACAATTTTGTGTCAGTTTCATGTGTACAGTAAAATGATTCATATATATATGAAGTGATTTAGCGTATATATATATATATATATATATATATATATATAAAATGAAGTGAAGTGTTAGTTTCTCAGTCATGTCCTACTCTTTGCTACCCCATGGATTGTAGCCCACAAGGCTCCTCTGTGCATGGGATTCTCCAGGCAAGAGTCCTGGAGAGGGTTGCCATTTCCTCCTCAGGATATATACAAATCAGTTTAGTTCAGCTCACTCAGTCGTGTCCAACTCTTTGTGACCCCATGATTCGAAGCACGCCAGGCCTCCCTGTCCATCACCAACTCCCAGAGTTCACTCAGACTCACATCCATCGAGTCAGTGATGCCATCCAGCCATCTCATCCTCTGTCGTCCCCTTTTCCTCCTGTCCCCAATCCCTCCCAGCATCAGAGTCTTTTCCAATGAGTCAACTCTTCGCATGAGGTGGCCAAAATACTAGAGTTTCACCTTTAGCATCATTCCTTCCAAAGAACACCCAGGGCTGATCTCCTTTAGAATGGACCGGTTGGATCTCCTTGCAGTCCAAGGGACTCTCAAGAGTCTTCTCCAACACCACAGTTCAAAAGCAACAATTCTTTGGCACTCAGCTTTCTTCACAGTCTAGCTCTCACATCCATACATGACCACAGGAAAAACCATAGCCTTGACTAAATGGACCTTTGTTGGCAAAGTAATGTCTCTACTTTTCAATATGCTATCTAGGTTTGTCATAACTTTCCTTCCAAGGAGTAAGTGTCTTTTAATTTCATGGCTGCAGTCACCATCTGCAGTGATTTTGGAGCCCAAAAAAATAAAGTCTGACACTGTTTCTACTGTTTCCCCATCTATTTCCCATAAAGTGATGGGACCAGATGCCATGATCTTCATTTTCTGAATGTTGAGCTTTAAGCCAACTTTTTCACTCTCCTCTTTCACTTCCGTCAAGAGGCTTCTTAGTTCCTCTTTACTTTCTGTCATAAGGGTGGTAATATCTGCATATCTGAGGTTATTGATATTTCTCCTGGCAATCTTGATTCCAGCTTGTGCTTCTTCCAGCCTAGCATTTCTCTTGATGTACTCTACATATAAGTTAAATACGCAGAGTGACAATATACAGCCTTGATGTACTCCTTTTCCTATTTGGAACCAGTCTGCATACATAAAAAACATATATATCTGTATATACATATTCATTTTCAGATTATTTTCCATTATAGGTTATTAATGGTATTGAATATAGTTCCCTGTGCTCTACAGCAGGTCCTTGTTGTTTATTTATTTTGTATATAGTGGTCCACAACTCTTCCTTTATATGTCCCTTGCGGATAGGAGCCCAAGGTCAAGGAACCTATTTTGGACACTAATTAACAAGTCAACAATAAGTATAATTGTCATTCTCTTGAATTCAATCTACTCTTTCTCACTTTTTTTTAAATCTCACTGATTATTTTTAAGCTATTTCTTTTATTTTTGGGTTCTGCAATTTTACTCAAATGTGTCAAGGTGTGGACACTTTTCTTTAACTCTCCTGCTTAAGATTCACAAGCTCTCTTGAATGTATTGATCATTGTCATTCATCAGTTCTCAGATATAATCTCCATAATAGTTCTCTAGCTCTGGTTTTAGGAATTCAGTGAGGGCTAGGTTCATCCTTTACATACTTTCTTCTATGTAGGCTATGTTTTCCACCATATTTACCGTTTCCTCATTTGTGCTCAATTCTAGAACACTTCTTCAGCTCTATCAGTTCACTAAAGCTCCCAGCTGTGCTTTATCTGCTGTCACACTCTAGCTTCTTCTTACAGCTAGAAATTCCTCTTGGTTCTTTTTAAAATCTTGTTTGTTCTTCACATTTTCTTTTTCCATGATTATATTTTCAAACTAGTCTTTTGAAAACATATCTAATATACTTTATTTATTTTCATTCTTTATATATATTTGTTTTCATTCTCTGTGTAATTACGGTAATATATGGTTTTTTAAATGGCTTTATTTTCAGTGCTTCTTGTACTTGCAGGCTATCGCTCATGGTTCTTTCTTGTTTCTTTAGTGAAATTTGACTGTGAGTGCAAACTTTCTCTGGAGGAATTCTTTGAGTTCAACAATGAAGGTGAAATCCTCCAAAAAGACTTGTATTATTGCTTTTGCCATATTAAGTCAACTTTAAAATAAATGATGGGGTTTTGTGTTATATTTTTTTATTTTTATCGTACAAAGAATGTACATGTGATGTGAGGCCCAGTTTTAACTTTTCTCAAGGATTAAGCAAAAGATTGGGGTGTGTGTGCTTCTGCCTGTGCACACAGGTTCACTTCCCATGCAGTATCAAGTTTAAGAACAGTATGTTTTTCTTTCCTTCACCAAGACAAATGGGTTGATTTGAGTTTCATTTCATGATTTTACTAAAGATTTAGACTTTCAATGGTTCCAGCTGAAGGAAGGTAACTTTCCAAACAGACTCTCACCTTTTTTGGTCCCTCAACATTCTCTCCTATTTCCTGAATTCCAAGTGGCTAAGAAAACTGATTTTAGACTTTTTTCTGACAAATTTCCCCAATGTCAAACCTGGTTCAGAATTTTACTTCTCTTTAGGCTTCTTTCTATCTTTAGTTTTCAAACAAGAATTTTTTACTTTCTTTTTTGTGCATTGATTCAATCATGAAACACATAGTTTCATGGCTTCTAGGCTTTTTTGAAGAACAGTCAGTCAGAATGCCTAGACCCCCATATTACCTTAAATGGAAAATTGTGAGGAGAAATTTTAAATTCAGAGAAATTTAATGAATTCTTACAAATGAACAAATGTTTCATAAAATTTAGCCTTTGCTTGCCCAATACATCCTTACTTGCTTTAAGTTTTTTATTAAAATATAACAATAGATCGTTTCTATTCCCCAATCTCCTTAAGTAAATTGAAGACATGCAATTTAACAAGGGTTTGAAAATAATTTATGTATTTATGTACTACTTTAAGACTGTCCTGTGAGTCTCCTGGATAATTGACATATACAGGTTTAACAGAAACGGCACTACAGTGAGGATAAGCCAGTGTTTTAATAATGAAGCACACTGCATAATTCTTAACAAACAAGTATCAGATTTCCATTTTATTAACTTAACAGATTTTTTAATGGTGGAATACTTGACTTTTTAAAATGGGTTTACATAATCGCAAATTTAAATTCTCTAATTGCTTTTGTCATGAACATTTTGACCAAATTCTGTATGAATTCTGCTATACAAAACATTTTTTTTAAATACTGCCTTTTACACACAAAGAACAGCAGGATTCTGATTTTAAACATAGAAAGTTCCCTCAACATGGTCAGTCAGACCACTGATAGTTGATTAGTATTTATACATTAAAGAACTGTAATTAATCTCATTTGAAGGTTGATGCATGTAACTGGAGAAGGACGACCCTGATCTGGTCAGGTACTTATTATGATTGTATGCCTAGGTGACACAAGGTTGCCTTTGGAGATGACAAGTGTCACCATGACATCAAAACACAGCAATGTAAAGCAACTATACTCCAATAAAAAACTTTTTAAAAAGGGATTACAGTGGAGCTATAGGAAAGGAAAGGAAGCAAGGTCATGGGGCCACAACCTGCCCTGTCCCTTTGCATCCCAGGTGAACCCGAAGGAGCAATCCTTTCCTAAATTGCGTCAGGAGACAGATGAACCGACATGCAGACACGTGCTGTCCATCACCCTCGTGTGAACTGCTGGCCTGCTCTAAGCACTGTGCGTTGTGATAGGGGTGTAACTGGCAGGATGCTGTAAATGCCAGTTGCACACAGCAGTATCACAACTGCTGCCCACGGCAGACTCTGCTGAACACGTGGATGCTGTGGCTCGGGGTTTCTATGCAAGGTAGCTGCTAAGCTACATTTCCTAGAGCTCAGCAAAAAGAATTGTAAAAATGTTTCCTGCCTAGGAAAGCATTTCTACACTCCATATTATTCTTAGTGAGAAACAAACAAAAAAAACACACAATTTGCAAATATAGTCAAATGGATGTGCATTTCCAAACAAGACCATTTTGACAAGGTTCTTTGTAGGAAAACTTGTAGTCTGTGTTTGGCTTTATTGTACTTCCTTGACTTGTTTTTGTTTTAATCATTTTTTAAAAAATAAAATTTTACCTATAGTATATCTCTAAGTTGCAATGGTTTGCATAACTCTTTAAAATATAATAACATTTTCTATACAATCAATAGCTTATTCCATAGTCAAATTACAGCCTTTTTCTAATAGGGAGCAAAACAGGAGATGGTAAATTTTTTTTTAATTCTATACTATTAAAATTGTTTAGTAAGTAACTATTATCTCTACAGAGCTTACATTTTATAAAACAACTACAACTCAAGAGAAAAGCAGAGCTTAATTTTTATAAGTAACTTGTGATCCATGGGCTCCTTGGGGCTGAAATAGTGGTCACTGAAGTCAAAGGTGGAAATAATTTTATGAAGGCTGGAATGGTCAGAAAAGTTAAATGTCAATGGGTCCCCTAGTAAATGGAGCACTGAAAAAACAGCTGTTGCAAATAGTGCTGCAGTGAACACTGTATCTTTTTCAATGGGCTTCCCTGGTGGCTCAGAGGGTAAAGCGTCTGCTGCAATGCGGCAAATCTGGGTTTGTTCCTCCAAGTGCGGAAGATCCCCTGGAGAAGAAAATGGCAACCCACTCCAGTACTCTTGCCTGGAAAATTCCATGGACAGGGGAACCTGGCAGGTCTTTTTCGATTATGGTTTCCTCAGGGTATATTCCCAGTAGTGGGATTGCTGGTTCCTATACATGGCATCTTGTCCCATCACTCCATGGGAAATAGATGGGGAAACAGTGGAAACAGTGTCACACTTTATTTTGGGGGGGCTCCAAAATCACTGCAGATGGTGACTGCAGCCATGAAATTAAAAGACGCTTACTCCTTGGAAGAAAACTCATGGCCAACCTAGATAGTATATTCAAAAGCAGAGACATTACTTTGCCAAGTAAGGTCCGTCTAGTCAAGGCTATGGTTTTTCCTGTGGTCATGTATGGATGTGAGAGTTGGACTGTGAATAAGGCTGAGCACAGAAGAACTGATGCTTTTGAAGTGTGGTGTTGGAGAAGACTCTTGAGAGTCCCTTGGACTGCAAGGAGATCCAACCAGTCCATTCTGAAGGAGATCAGCCCTGGGTGTTCTTTGGAAGGAATGATGCTAAAGCTGAAACTCCAGTACTTTGGCCACCTCATGCGAAGAGTTGACTCATTGGAAAAGACCCTGATGCTGGGAGGGATTGGGGGCAGGAGGAGAAAGGGACGACGAGGATCCTGGGTGTTCTTTGGAAGGAATGATGCTAAAGCTGAAACTCCAGTACTTTGGCCACCTCATGCGAAGAGTTGACTCATTGGAAAAGACCCTGATGCTGGGAGGGATTGGGGGCAGGAGGAGAAAGGGACGACAGAGGATGAGATGGCTGGATGGCATCACAGACTCAATGGATGTGAGTCTGAGTGAACTCCGGGAGATGGTGATGGCCAGGGAGGCCTGGCATGCTGCGATTCATGGGGTCGCAGAGTCGGACACGACTGCGCGACTGAACTGAACTGAACTGATGGTAATCTTCTTCCTAGTTTTAAAAGGAACCTCCATACTATTCTTCATAGTGGCTGTATCAATTTGCATTCCCATCAACAGTGAAAAAGGGTTCCCATTTTTCTACACCCTCTCCAGCATTTATTGTTTGTCGACTTTTTGTTGATGCCCATTCTGACTGGTGTAAGTGATACCTCATTGTAGTTTTAGGTGAATGGGTAAAGAAGTTGTGGTACGTATACCCAATGAACTATTACTCAGCTTTAAAAAGGAATGCATTTCAGTTGGTCCTGATGAGGTGGACGAACCTAGGGCCTATTATACAGAGTGAAGTAAGTCAGAAAGAGAAAGACAAATATCATATATTAATGCATATATATGGGACCTAGAAGGATGGTACTGATAGAAACACAGAGAACAGGCTTTTGGACACAGTAGGGGAGGGAGAAGGTGGGATTATTTGAGAGAGTAGCATTGATATATGCACATTTCCGTGTGTAAAATAGACAGCCAGGGGGAGTTTGCTGTTTGACATAAGGAAACCAAAGCCGGTGCTCTGTAACAACCTAAAAGAATGGGATGGGGAGGGAGGTGGGAGAGGTTTAAGAGGGAGGATATATATGTATACCTATGGCTGCTTCAAGTTGATATATGGCAGGAACCATCACAATATCATAAAGTAGTTATCCTCCAATTAAAGATAAAATGATTTCTTAAAAGCAACTGTTGCTTGTAAAGGCATGCATATCATCAAGCATATTAGAAACTGTTTAAGGGTGTAGCCAGAATGCAGACACACAGACGAAGGCTGGGGAGTCCATCGGAGCTGATGAAAGGAAAACAGAGAGAAGAAAGCTGTTTTTGTAAGACTCATTATCAACAGTTGGTAAGCAACAGTTATAGGGTAAATGGAGTGCTGAGTAGGATTTAGTGAGGCTTTCAGTTTTTATTTCATTTTAATTGAAGAAACTTCTGCATTATTGAAGTTAATAGGAATATACAGGAAGGAAATCAAGCCTCATAATTTACTCAACATCCAAGGGGAGGTAGCAATATTTTTTTCTTCCTGTGGAAATATGCTGACATTTCCTGCATGCATCAACAGAAAGCTAAGAGGCTAGATAGAAGTTGAATTTAAATATTATTATCTGTTTTTGCCAGTTTTCCCTACATTAGGGTACACCGTTAAATAGCCCCCAAACCTCAGAGGCTTATGATAATCATTTATCTCTCATTCATTGTGCATTTTTGCTCTGGGTTGTCTATGGTTTTGCTCCTCATGTCTTTCTGCTCTAGAATCCAGACGCAAAGTGCAGCATGTGTTAGAAACATGTGGTCCCCGGAGCAAAAGGAAAGAGCATGAACGCAAAACATGCCACAGCCATTAGGGCTCTTATTCCAACAGGACAGATGCTTCTGTCTTGAATCCTCCAAATAATCCAAAAAACAGAGGTTACAGGCAAAGACAGCATGATACACAAAAATCTGCAAGCCATCAGTTCATGGGAAATAGATGGGGAAACAGTGGAAACAGTGTCAGACTTTATTTCTTTGGGCTCCAAAATCACTGCAGATGGTGACTGCAGCCATGAAATTAAAAGATGCTTACTCCTTGGAAGAAAAGTTATGACCAACCTAGGTAGTATATTCAAAAGCAGAGATATTACTTTGCCGAGTAAGGTCCGTCTAGTCAAGGCTATGGTTTTTCCTGTGGTCATGGATGGATGTGAGAGTTGGACTGTGAAGAAGGCTGAGCTCAGAAGAACTGATGCTTTTGAACTGTGGTGTTGGAGAAGACTCTTGAGAGTCCCTTGGACTGCAAGGAGATCCAACCAGTCCATTCTGATGGAGATCAACCCTGGGATTTCTTTGGAGGGAATGATGCTAAAGTTGAAGCTCCAGTACTTTGGCCACCTCATGGGAAGAGTTGACTCACTGGTAAAGACTTTGATGCTGGGAGGGATTAGGGGCAGGAGGAGAAAGGGACGACCAAGGATGAGATGGCTGGATGGCATCACTACTCAATGGATGTGAGTCTGAGTGAACTCAGGGAGATAGTGATGGACAGGGAGGCCTGGCTGCTGTGATTCATGGGGTCACAAAGAGTTGGACACAACTGAGCGACTGAACTGAACTGAACTTAACTGAAAGTGAATATCCTTTTCAGGGACAAGAAGACGTTAGTGAGTAAGGCAAAAAGAAGACAACTAGAAAAATGAGTGTACAAATGTGTGGTAGACATTGGGTAAATACACCCAGCAGGCCAACCAGAGCTTTAAGGGTGGGTCCGGGAAGAGGGAAAGATTTGGAAGTCATCAGCAGTACTGAGGAACAAAGAAGATGACCATCCTTAGGTGGTCCAGGTTGTCTGCTGTTAATTGTGGCAGGCATCGCAGCACTTTAAGCAGGGGCATGATTTGTACTTGGTATCTTTGAAGAATTTTACTGATGGCACCATTCACAGGAAGCAAGACAACCAGAGAAGAACTTATTCCTCAGCTGACAGAGTAAGAAATGATATTTCTTAACTAGAAAGTGGTTGTGAAAATGACTATGGTTATGAACACAAGTTAAGAGCCTCAAGGGAGGTGAAGAAACTAAGTGGGACTTGGCCATGCAGGGGTTAGAGGGGGTAAAAGCTGAGTTTCTTGGTTGTCTGATTTTATAATATGACAACCAAGATGGGGATACATGAGGAGTAGCAGTTAAAACGAGGCATTGCATTTATAGTCTCTTCTGTTTGAAAACTAAGTGATAAAACCAGGAGGAACCTCGTAGAAGATGGACACAGGATGCTAAAGTCTTAGCCAGACATATCTGACCATCAGCAGCATGTTTGTTGGGATTCCCAGGTGGTGCTAGTGGTAAAGAACTTGACTGCCAATCTAGGAGACACAAGAGACACGGGTTCGATCCCTGGATCGAGAAGATCCACTGGAGGAGGGCATGGCAACCCCCTCCAGTATTCTTACCTGGAGAATCCCATGAACAGAGGAGCCTGGCGGGCTGCAGCCCATAGGGTTGCACAGAGTTGGACATGATGAAGTGACTTAGAACACACACAGCATGTTTATTGTGCTTTAACCTACGATAGTATATGGTATGCCCAGGGCTAGCAAGTAGGTGGACGTCATGACAGGTCAAAGGACACCGTTCTGGAACATCAACACTTACAGAGTTGCTGGAGGAGCGGTAGCCTGCGAGGTCACTGTGGTAGACACTGTCAATCCTCTAATCACTGTACATTCAAAACAAATTTTGAAAAAGAAGGCAATACATCTGGCTGAAAATAATAATCTTTTCAGCTTCTCTCTCACCTCAGAATGCCAAAGCCTGTCATAATCCAGGCCAATGATAACTAAGGAGGAGCTGCTGCAAGTGTCTTAGCTTCTCCTGTCTCGATAAAAGAGAGCAGAGGGGACTTTGTCCAGTTTCTGTCTCTCCCTTCTGGCTTGGATTTAGACATGAGGTCCACCTGTAGCATACAAACCCCTCAGAGTGGCCACAAGGCAGAAAACATGAGAGCAAACCCCAACCCAAGTCTGTTTTCTAAGTCTATGAGTCTGCTTCTATTTTTCAAATAAGTTAACTTGTATCATTTTTAGATTTCAAATATAAGCGATATCATATGATATATGTCTTTCTTTGACATGATAAACTCTATCCACTTGTTGCTGCAAATGGCATTATTTCATACTGTTTTATGAGTAATATTCCATTGAATATATGAGAGATATATTAGGAATTTGGGATTAACATATACACACCACTACATACAAAATAGATGATCAACCGGAACCCACTTATAGCACAGGGAACACTACTCAATACTCTGTAATAGCCTACATGGGAAAGAATCTGAAAAAGAAGAGATATAAAATATGTTGGTATATACCTGAAACTAACACAACACTGTAAACCAGCTATATTCCAATATAAAATATATTTTTTAAAATGTCAATGCACTTAGGAAGATGGAGCGGAGAGGTGGGAAGTACCTGGATCTCTGACCACATCATCAATGAGCTCCACCAGCTCTTGGCTCTTCCGCTCCAGATTTCAAATCAGTGGAGAAACAATCTTGTTTGTTTTAGTCATTGTGTGTGTGTGTGTGTGTTTAGGACTTACAGTTAAAGCTGTTTCTCAACAACAAAGATAACAAGAGAATGCATCACAAAGTGGGGGAAAACCGAGGGCATGCCCTTTCACAGAATCTGAAGAGGAGAATTCCAGAATGGCAAGTGCCAAGTGGGCTGCTCTCTGGCATGAGTCAGTTAGAAAGTCATTCTTACCAGGAAAGGTTCAGGAGACAGGACATGGGATTGGATCGCAGAATTCCGAAGCATAAAGCAGAAGGGGAGATCCTGGAAACCATGAACATTACAAACTTTTCCTAAGGTTGCCCCACCTCCAAAAAAAGAAGTTGAACAAAAAAGAAACTAGAAGAGAGTAGAGAAAAGGTCAACAGAGTAGGCCCCCAGGCCACCTGTTTAAGTGAATCCAGTCTTATTGGAAAGCCCACACATGTATGTGTGTGTGCATCGACCCTAGGACAGCACTGCTGAGCAGGGGGGTGGAAACCATATGGGACCCAGAGCCAAAAATGCTTACCCATTCGAGCTTCAAGGGAAATTCTTGTTCTCAAGGTGAGAGTGTCACTGGAATAAACATCAGTTCAGTTCAGTTCAGTTCAGTTGCTCAGTCATGTCCGACTCTTTGCGACCCCATGAACCGCAGCACGCCAGGCCTTCCTGTGGAAAAGGTAAAAATAAGAGAAAGAGTTCAGCCACTATCAATGACCCTTGGATGGTTAGTCACTCAGTCGTATCCGACACTGTGTAATCCCATGGGCTGTGTAGCCTGCCAGGTACCTCTGTCCATGGAATTCTCCAGGCAAGAATACTGAATGGAGTGGGTGGCCATTCCCTTCTTCAGCAGATCTTCCCAACCCAGGGATCAAACCTGGGTCTCCTGCATTGCAGCCAGGAGCCACCAGAGAAGCCCAACCATGGCCCTTGGAAGACAAGGGTAAATAAGCTGCCACAGATCTCAATACTAATAGTGTGGAGAAGGGGTGATTTGCAGAGGGTGTATGGGAAGATGAGAAAGTCCTGTTTTCTCTGTGAAGGAAGGGTTGAGCAGCAGGACCCCAGACTCTCAGGTCACCAGCTCTGAGAGTGTCGTCTGGACACAACTGACAGAGATGCTTCTTTAGTGAAAAACAAATACACGTGTCCCTCTATTTCAACTTTAATACTTTTTTGTGTTCCTGCAACATCCAGGTCAGCAGAAATGTGCTTGGATTTGTCCCCAAAGTTCTTTGTTTTTAGATAAAAGCCATATTTTACCTTGTTATACTTTACCTGCCTGACTTCAAAACTGAAAATTGTAAAACTGAGACTCCATTGCCAAAACTCACGAATTACCCCAAATGAAAGTGGACCATTATAAGACTAGACGGATTTCCATTATAGATGAAAATAGTAAAATTGCATGGGAATATTACAAATTCTTATTGTTTTATGTATTAACATTTCCAGTAACAAACCATTGAGATATGAAGATACTATTTGTTTTTGTGTGTTTAAGGAACACAGGTTTAATAACTGCCTTATTTGGTTTAATCTTTTGCAGCCGGTTGCATGCTGGAGTCAAAGGATTTGTGTCCTTGTCCTGTAGAAGATCAAACCTTTGAACCCTGATGGCATCAGGCTTGATTATGTGACTTACTTTGGCCAAGAAAATGTGAACAGAAAGATGTACACCCCTTCGAGAGTCATGATATGATGACTCTGTTTCTTCTGTATTTTTCTGGAACTCTAGCAACCCACAATGGGGAGTCACTTTAGCCCAGAGCCAAAAGTAAAGGAAACACTAGGACCAAAGCTGTAATGGATCAGCAGTCAGTATATCCCGTGAAAGGGAAATATGAATCTACTGTTAGAGGTCACGGAGATAGGAGGATAGTCTGTGTAACTAAGGAACACATATTCCAGGACATCTCATAACGCTTAAACTTTCCCATATATACTAAGTAATGTAGTATAATTCTTACCAAGCCAATACCAAATGACAAAGATATCACAGGATTCTAAGCTCCTGAAGGAACCTGACTACTTGACATGAGTGAACCATGAAATTCCTGATGTTCAAGCTGGTTTTAGAAAAGGCAGAGGAACCAGAGATCAAATTTCCAACATCCGCTGGATCATGGAAAAAGCAAGAGAGTTCCAGAAAAACATCTATTTCTGCTTTATTGACTATGCCAAAGCTGTTGACTGTGTGGATCACAGTAAACTGTGGAAAATTCTGAGAGAGATGGGAATACCAGACCACCTGACCTGCCTCTTGAGAAATCTGTATGCAGGTCAGGAAGCAACAGTTAGAACTGGACATGGAACAACAGACTGGTGCCAAATAGGAAAAGGAGTACGTCAAGGCTGTATATTGTCACCCTGCTTATTTAACTTCTATGCAGAGTACATCATGAGAAACGCTGGACTGGAAGAAACACAAGCTGGAATCCAGATTGCTGGGAGAAATATCAATCACCTCAGATATGCAGATGACACCACCCTTATGGCAGAAAGTGAAGAGGAGCTAAAAAGCCTCTTGATGAAAGTGAAAGTGGAGAGTGAAAAAGTTGGCTTAAAGCTCAACATTCAGAAAATGAAGATCATGGCATCTAGCACCATCACGTCATGGGAAATAGATGGGGAAACAGTGGAAACAGTGTCATACTATTTTGGGGGGCTCCAAAATTACTGCAGATGGTGACTGCAGCCATGAAATTAAAAGACGCTTACTCCTTGGAAGAAAAGTTATGACCAACCTAGGTAGTATATTGCAAAGCAGAGACATTTCTTTGCCGACTAAGGTCCTTCTAGTCAAGGCTATGGTTTTTCCTGTGGTCATGGATGGATGTGAGAGTTGGACTGTGAAGAAGGCTGAGCACCAAAGAATTAATGCTTTTGAACTGTGGTGTTGGAGAAGACTCTTGAGAGTCCCTTGGGCTGCAAGGAGATCCAACCAGTCCATTCTGAGGGAGATCAACCCTGGGATTTCTTTGGAAGGAATGATGCTAAAACTGAAGCTCCAGTACTTTGGCCACCTCATGGGAAGAGTTGACCATTGGAAAAGACTCTGATGCTGGGACGGATTGGGGGAGGAGAAGAAGGGGACAACCGAGGATGAGATGGCTGGATGGCATCACGGACTCGATGGACGTGAGTCTGAGTGAATTCCGGGAGTTGGTGATGGACAGGGAGGCCTGGTGTGCTGCGATTCCTGGGGTTGCAGAGAGTTGGACATGACTGAGCGACTGAACTGAACTGAACTGAACCCTCAACATAAAAATTCTATTTGGAGACTTGTCATCAATTAATTCCTGTCACCCTCAGTCACTTCCCAAAACACAACTGCAAAACATAGCATGACTCACCCCAAAATAAATGTTGTTAAAGCAACAGAAAATGATGTTACTAACAGGTTTTGGCCAATTTTGATTGTAAGCCTTTTGACTGAGGGGTTCAGATAGTAATGATACTCAGTACAATAGGTATTATTAATTACATCTTGAAAGATTTTTTAAAACAAGATAATACAAAAGTATAAAGACATCATGGACATGAGTTTGAGCAAACTCCAGGAGATAGTGAAGGACAGGGGAGCCTGGCGCACTGCAGTCCATGGGGTCACACAGAGTCAGATATGACTGAGCGACTGAACAATAGCAACAACGTTAAAGACACTAAATAAGGGTGAATTATCCCACTATGGAATGAAAGCTTTGAGTGCATCATTATATTACTAACTAATTCAGTTCAGTCGCTCAGTCATGTCCAGCTCTTTGCAACCCCATGAACTGTAGCACACCAGGCTGCCCTGTCCATCACCAACTCCCGGAGCCTACTCAAATTCATGTCCACAGAGTCAGGGAAAGGAGCACGTCAAGGCTGTATATTGTCACCCTGCTTATTTAACTTATATGCAGAGTACATCATGTGAAATGCTGAGCTGGATGAAGCACAAGCTGGAATCAAGATTGCCGGGAAAAATATCAATAACCTCAGACACGCAGATGACAGCACCTTTATGGCCAAAAGTGATGAAGAACTAAAGAGCCTCTTGATGAAAGTGAAAGAGGAGAGTAAAAGGTTGACTTAAAGCTCAACATTCAGAAAACTAAGATCATGGCATCTGGTCCCATCATTTCATGGCAAACAGGTGGCGAACAATGGAAACAGTGAGAGACTTTATTTTTTTGGCTTCAAAATTACTGACTGAAGAACACTCATAAAGCCCTGTATATACGAACTCCTGTGATTACTGAGACAGCAACTGCATACTTCCGTGTGAGCACTGCATGGTACGACCACAGCCTCAGGCTATTTTACTAAGAACTCTGGAGAAACGCTTTGAAAGGTGTGGGTCCAAGCTCTGATGATACTTTACCTTCTGACTCTTCCATCTTTCCCCTACATTAGTCTACACAAACACACTCACAATGGAAAGTGTCAGCGATGTCATGTTGGAAATCCTTATTTTATGCTCAACTATTTGCCTAAATTCTCTTTTATTGTAGCAGTTGTTTGCCAAAATTATTTCAGTTCCTGGTGGCAGACTGTATGATTTCCATACCCAGGGACCCATAGCTAGAAGTCAAGTGCCTAGGATATAGCTATACTCTCTACAATTAATTGAATAAATTCTTCCTGGCAATTTTATTTAATTAATTAGAGCAATATTAAATTTATAATAGAAATTTCATGCCTTATATCCTTTTCTGTGTAAATCATTGAGTGTTTTAAAGTAGAATTATTTACTGAAGGATTATTCTCAAATTTTCCGAGCAATTAATAGAAATTGTCTGGGCTTAGTTTTTCTTCTGCCATTCGTAGCATCACCCATCCTCTTTGGTTTTATTTAGTTTGTGATGGTGTTCTGGATGAATACATTTCTTTAGCCTACATTTTTCTGGCTATCTTTTGCTCTGGTAAATTTCTCTTTGAAGTTTTTGAACTTTCAATTTACATGGCTTTCTTTTCCTATCATAGGTCACATCCTTTTTTCACATTTAACATTTTTCCAGACAATGTCATTCAAAGTGCCTTTTTTTTTTTATTTGTAATTTTTTTTTCCCTAACAAAATTGTTGCAGGGACTTTCTGTTTCGCTCATTCAACAATACTGATAAAGAGTGTCCCAGCTTTTTTGTTTTTGTTTCTTTGGTAACTTTTTATGCTGAAGTAAATTCAGGCTTACAGAAGAGATGCAAGAGTAATGCAAAGAAAGAGCTCCTGCATACCTATCACTCAGATTCCCAAGGGTTAATGTTTATCACGTTCATTTTATCAATTTCTTCATTTTTTTTTCCTCTCTCTATTTTCCTGGACAATTTGAGAATACATGGTGGACATGATGCCCTAAATATCTGAGAATATGTTTCCTAAAAATAAAGGAGCCTCCCAGTTTCAATGCTAGCTTGACGTGGCTTCCCTTTGATGTCCCTTTTAAACCTAATACACTTTGATAACAACTTTAAGAATTAGACTGGACAAATGAAGTAACCTGGCTCTTTAGTCGTTCAGTGGAAGTGGAACTGTTAGTCACTCAATCATGTCCAACTCTTTGTGACCCAATGGGCAGTAATCTACCAGGCCTTTCTGTCCATGGGATTCTCCAGGAAAGAATACGGGAGTGCATTGCCATTCCCTTCTCCAGGGGATCTTCCTGACTCAGGGATTGAGCCCGGGTCTCCTGCAAGACAGGTGGCTTCTTTACCATCTTGAGCCACGAAGGAGGGAAGTAGTTCAGGTCTCACATTTTGATTCTATCACAAATCTGATTATTATTATTATTTGTGCCATGCTTCTAATGATGCTGGAACATCCACATTCCATAAATAAGGCTCAGTTTCCCTAACAAGGAAACGGATATTTTTTAAAAGGTAGTTCATGAGTGGGAAATAATATATAGAATTCAAGAGTCTAACAAGTGAGAAAATACCCTAATGGTACAGAAATAACAATATTAAGAAAAATTATAATTTATATAATTTTATATAATTTAGAACTGCAGAATGTAGAATATGCAGAATATAGAGGGAAAAATAAAATGCCCAGAAATTACTGTCAATTCAGACATCCTGGGGAAAACACACACACACACACACACACACACACACACACACTCTTGTACCTCTGACGATACTAATAGGAAAGTAAACATGATTTCATCATCAAGTAAATACTAAATATTTACTGAGTATAAGGACAACAACAACAAATCCTACTCCTTCTACATTAATGAGAAAAAAATGTCATAAAAAAGCAATAAGGTTCATGCTAAGTGGGGAGATCTGAAAACATGCTGGATAAACATAGAAATGTTAAGAACCAATCACAGCAAGCTCCCCACATACAAATGAGTTTATTTTCCAGAATGTATCCATAAGTCCAAACTGCTAGTAAGTCCAACAAATTTAGCCTTGATACCCAACTAACTCAACCAGCTATATAGGTTTATAGGTACTAAGTTTATAATACTTCTCATATAAATAATATGTACAGAAAATAAGGACTTTTTAAATCTTACAGATATTGCTCTTCAGTCACTAAATTGTGTCCAACTCTGCAACCCTAAGGACTGCAGATGCCAGACCTCCCTGTCCTTCACTGTCTCCTAGAGTTTGCACCAATTCATGTCCACTGAGTCAGTGATGCCATCTAACCATCTCTTCCTCCATGGTCCCCTTCTCCTCCTGCCCTCAGTCTTCCCAGCATCAGGGTCTTTACCAATGAGTCAGCTCTTTGCATCAGGTGGCCAAAGTATTGCAGCTTCAGCGTCAATCCTTCCAATGAACAGTGAGGGTTGGTTTCCTTCAGAAATTGACGGGTTTGATTTCCTTGCAGTCCAAGGGACTTGCAGGAGTCTTCTCCAGCACCAGAGTTCGAAAGTGTCAGCTCTTCACCACTCAGCCTTCTTTACGGTCCAGCTCTCCCATTTGCACATGACTACTGGGCAGCAGAAAGAAAAAAAAAAAAGAAAAGATTTTCTTTTCACGTCGGACAGGTAATGTGCCGGTGTCGTAACAAGGTTTGCAGGGAGGCACATGTCACGCAGCAGCGTGAACACCCAATCATCACGCTCATGAACTACAAAAGGAGGCGGCCGCCGCACTTGAGCGCAGGCGGCCGCAGCCGAGAGCTACTGACATCGCCGGGAGAAGCCACCACGCCCCCGAGGCCAGGAGCGCCAGCTGAGACGAGCCACCCACGCCCGAGGCCAGGGCCGGCGGCCTGCAGGAGCAACCCGAGGAGTGGTGGCTGGGCAGGCACAGGAGGGCCTAGAGGAGCTATCCCACGTTGAAGGTCAGGAACAGTGGCGGTAAGGAGATACCCCTCGTCCAAGGTAAGGTGCAGTGGCTGTGCTTTGCTGGAGCAGCCATGAAGAGATCCCCCACGCCCAAGGTAAGAGAAACCCAAGTAAGATGGTAGGTGTTGCAAGAGGGAATCAGAGGGCAGACACACTGAAACCATACTCACAGAAAACTAGTCAATCTAATCACACTAGGACCACACCCTTGTCTGACTCAATGAAACCAAGCCATGCCTGCAGGGCAACCCAAGATGGGAGGGTCATGGTGGAGAGGTCTGACAGAATGTGGTCGACTGAAGAAGGGAATGGCAAGCCACTTCAGTATTCTTGCCTTGAGAACCCCATGAACAGTATGAAAAGGCAAAATGATAGGATAGCAAAAGAGAAACTCCCCAGGTCATTAGGTGCCCAATATGCTACTGGAGATCAGTGGAGAAATAACTCCAGACAGAATGAAGGGATAGAGCCAAAGCAAAAACAATACCCAGTTATGGATGTGACTGGTGATAGAAGCAAGATC
>SJXQ01004316.1:0-30819 GCA_006408695.1 Aepyceros melampus
AGGCTTTGGCATAGCCAATAAAGCCATTGTGTGCTTATAGCTAATTCACCTTGTACAGTAGAAGCTAACACAGCATTGTAAAGCAATCATCCTACAGTGAAAAAAATTTCCATAAAAAGATTATGTCCTTTAGGTAGGCTTCCGGTTCTGTAGTCTGGCTTCCTACTCTCTCCTTGACCTCATCTCCTACTACGCTTTCTTTGCACACTGTGCTATAACTACTTTGCCATGTGGCGTTTCCTTAGGCTCACCAGGGGTGCTCCTCAACTTCAAATATACCTTTTGTCTTGGATGCACTCACCTCAGATATCTACATGATTATCTCCTGCACAACTCTATGTATTCCCACAGTCTCAAATCTTGATGACCTACTTTGAATACTATTTCTAGTACAGATTTCTGAACTTTCATTCCGGCAGTTCCCATCCCCTTTACCCTGTTCTAATTCTTTTCCTCCTTCTAGCATACTGTGTAATTTACTTATTTGTTGTCTCCCTTCCCTGTTCAACATTAGGATTCTTTGTTGTTCTGTGATATGCCCCAAATTCCTTAAAATAATGCCCAACAAATGGTTACTCCTTGGAAGAAAAGTTATGACCAACCTAGGCAGCATATTGAAAAGCAGAGACATTATTCTGCCAACAAAGGTCTGTTTAGTCAAGGCTATGGATTTTCCTGTGGTCATGTATGGATGTGAGAGTTGGACTGTGAAGAAGGCTGAGCACCGAAGAATTGATGCTTTTGAACTGTGGTGTTGGAGAACTCTTGAGAGTCCCTTGGACTGCAAGGAGATCCAACCAGTCCATTCTGAAGGAGATCAACCCTGGGATTTCTTTGGAAGGAATGATGCTAAAGCTGAAACTTTAGCATCCAGTACTTCGGCCACTTCATGCGATGATTTGACTCACTGGAAAAGACCCTGATGCTGGGAGGGGTTGGGGGCAGGAGGAAAAGGGGACAACAGAGGATGAGATGGCTGGATGGCATCACTGACTCAATGGACATGAGTTTGAGTGAACTTTGGGAGATGGTGATGGACAGGGAGGCCTGGCGTGCTGCAATTCATGGGGTCGCAAAGGGTCGGACACAACTGAGCAACTGAACTGAACAGATGGTAGTTACTCAACAAAATTATTAAATGGAAGAATGGAGACAGCAACAGCATTTTTGAGCACAGTAGAGCTCAATAACATTAGAAAAGGCAGAGGAACCAGAGATCAAATTGCCAACACTGATTGGATCATAGAGAAAGTAAGGGAATTCGGGAAAAACTTCTAACTCTATTTCATGGATTACCTAGAGCCTTTGATTGTGTGGATCCTAACAAACTGTGGAAAGCTCTTAAAGTGATGGGAATATCAGACCATCTTACCAGTCTCCTTAGAAACCTGTATGGGACAACTGACTGGGGTACAGGATTGAGAAAGGAGTACTGCAGGGCTGTGTGTTGTCACTCTGTTTCTTTAGCCTACATGCTGAGCACATCATGAGAAATGCCAGGCTGGATGAGTTACAGGCTGGAATCAAGATAGGTGGGAGAAATGTCAGCATCTCAGATATGGAGATGATACCATTCTAATCGCAGAAAACAAAGAGGAACTAAAGAGCACCTTGATGAGGGTTAAGGAGAAGTGGGAAAAACCTGGCTTAAAAGTAAATATTAAAAAAAGGAAACTAAGCTCATGGCATCTGGATCCATTGTGAGTGAGTGAGTGAAGTTGCTCAGTCGTGTCCGACTCTTTGCGACCCTGCGCATTGTAGTCTACCAGGCTCCTCCGTCCATGGGATTCTCCAGGCAAGAGTACTGGAATGAGGTGCCATTGCCTTCTCCAGGGGATCTTCCCAATCCAGGGATTGAACCTCGGTCTCCCGCATTGGAGGCAGATGCTTTAACCTCTGAGCCACCAGGGGAGTGGCAAATAGAAGGGGGAAAGGAGGAAATAATGACAGATTTTCTCTACTTTGGTTCTAAAATCACTGAGGAGGGTGACTGCAGCCATGAAATCAGATGTTTTCTTCTCGGCAGGAAAGCTATGACAAACGTAGACAGTGTTTGGAAAGGCAGAAACAGTGCTCTGCCAACAAAGGTTCATATAGTCAAGGCTATGGTCATCCTAGTGGTAACCAATGTTTGTGAGAGCTGGACCATAATGAAGGCAGAGTGCCAAAGAATTGATTCCTTTGAACTTTGTTGCTGGAGCAGACTCCTGAGAGTCTCTTGGATAGTAAGAAGATCAAACCAGTCAATCTTGAGGGAAAGCAACCCTGAATGCTCATTGGAAGGACTGATGTTGAAGCTGAAGCTCAAGTATTTTGGTATCTGAAATTGGTCAGCCCATTCACTGGAAATGTCCCTGATGTTGAGAAAAAGATTGAAAGCATAAGGAGAAGAGGGCATCAGAAGATGAGATGGCTGGATGGCATCACTGTGGCAATGGACATGAACTTGGGCAAACTTCGGGAGATGGTGAGGGACAGGGAGGCCTGGCGTGCTGCAGTCCATGGGGTCACAAAGAGTCGGACACAATGGGTCAACTGAACAAGAGTTCAGTTAAGTCACAGTATGCATTTCTGAATATGAATCTATGGCAATTCACGATTTCTGTAATAATCAGATATTTCTATATGATAAAGGTAGATGTTGAAGGTTGGATGGGATTTCTGGATAGGCAGTGTCTTAGACAATTTGGGCTGCTCTAATAGAGTATCATAGACCAGCCAGCTTGAAGAACAAACAGTTGTTTTTCACAGTTCCGGAGGATGGAAATCTGAGATCAGGGGGCCAGCATGGTCAAATTCTTGGTAAAGGCCCTCTTCCCGATTTGTAGACTGTCCTTTTCTCATTCCAAGTGGTGAAGAGACAGAAACGGCTAGTTCTCTTCCTCTCCTCACCCAATCATGAGGCTTTTATGCTCCTGACCTAATTAATTCCCAAAGGCCCAAACGGAAGGACATTAGGGTTTCAACATAATGAATCTGGGGAGACACAAACATCCACTTCATTGCACAAAGAGAGGAAAAGTTGAGGACATGCAGAGAGACAGGAGCAAAGCAGAGGATGAGCTCCAGTTAGCAATTCTGCTGAGCAACAGGCTGTGGGCCAGGTTTAGGGAGACACCCGTTGCTCTAGAGTTCATTTATTTACTAAACATGTACCGAGCCCTTGCTACATGTCAGAGACTTCTCTAGGTGCTCAGCGTTCAGCAGTGAACCAAAGAGACAAAATCTCTGTCCTCCAAACCTAGTAGTTAGCTGAGGAGAACAGAGATATCGTGAAAACAAGTAGCTAAATTCTACCAGGACAGGATGCAACGTCCGTTATGTTCAAACAGGAATATGTTGTCTGAGATCTGCCTCACTGGACATCTGTTTGTCCCCTTTATACCATGTGACTTAGACTGAGAGGACTCGCTCCTAGCCTGTAGTCTCTGACAGCTCATATTTTGGTGCTACCCTCAGCTATTACTTATGTTTATCAGGCCATGCAACCATTGTTTTCCATTACTTGACATCATTTATGGAATCATTTAAATACAATATTTTCATTTATTTAGATATGACATACTATATTCTTGACACAAAATTGTACAGAGTTATGTGGACCTAAAAATACTGCTCTCTTCTCCATGGCACTATCTCAATGTGCATTTGGCTGGGGCTAATTGACTGGTTTTCTCTAATTATGGCTCACCCCTGCTGCTCTGTACCAGAGTTTGGAGGATGGAAAAATAGCACTCCATGGAGAACACCCTCATACCTCAGGGGCCTGCCAAACTACTATGTAACTCAGAGAGCCCTCCAGAGGCTCTCAGAGAAAATATTCAAATCAAGCTTTAATAACAAACAAGTTTTCCTCTCCCTTAGTCACAAAAGGGCGGCTTGTGATGGCTGTGCGGGAGTGCGTGTGTTCCATTGCCTCAGCCCTGTCCGACTCGTTGCAGTAGAGAATCCACTGCGAGGCGTCTCTGTGGACTGCAGCCCGTGAGATTCTCCAGGCAAGAGTGTTGGTGTGGGTTGCCATGCCCTCCTTCAGAGGATCTTTCTGACCCAGGGATAGAACCAAGCCACGTGCATTATGGCCAACTAGGGGAGTCCTTTTTGTTTTACACGGACTTTTTGCTTGTTCTCTTTGCCTCTGTGTGCTGTGCTTTACACTGCAGACATCAATATTACCCCTGCCTCAGTGATGGGAGGAGGGTTTAAAATTTCACATGGAAAAATGGGTCGCTTCTTCCTGGTCATTTGAATGGCACTTGCTTTTGGCTGTAAAACGGATGGACAAGCCAAAAACTATCCAGTAGATGCCACGGAATATTTCCTTTGGTCTTTTGCTTACCTTGACTGTCGCTGCAAGTCAGCTCATTCTAATTTGATAATTTTATGTCTATTATTTTATCAGTTTCCTAACAATCAATAATTGTGTGGGAAATTATTCACTTCACGTATAATACAAAATGTGCAGACTATTTAACTTTTCATTTCAGTTGTAAAAATCAGCAACAATTAAAAAATTTTAAGCCATGAAAAAATTTTAATTTAAAAATCCTTTCTAGCTAAAGGTAAATATTTCCACTAAAGAACATGGCTTAAAATATTGTTATAAAGTTAATGCATTTTAAAAATGTTTATTTTCTACTTGTGGAATTATTAACATGGGATAGGACAAACAAAAGTTTCCTTCGATTTGAAGAAAAATTGAATAATAGTTGAATATTCTGCAGTTATTGATTTTTTGCCAATTACTAGTCAGTGCATAATAACCTCTAATCAGATGCTTTGTAAGTTGCTGTTTAGTCACTAAGTCATGTCTGACTCTCTTGAAACCCTATGGACTGTAGCCCACCAGGCTCCTCTTTCCATGGGATTTCCCAGGCAAGAATACTGGAGCAGACAGGCATGTCCTTCTCCATGGGATCTTCCTAACCCAGGGATTGAACCTGAATCTCCTGCTTGGTAGGTGGATTCTTTACCACTGAGCTACCTGGGAAGCCCCACTTTATAAGTAGATACATGAAAGTGAATTCACTTCTGAAATCATCTCTTTGCATCTTCTAAAGAAGAATGCCCCTCTTATTATAGTAGAATTTAGAGTGACACAAAGATTACTCACATAGTCGACTTCAGGACTCTCTAGGTGTGTCAGGTGACAAGTCCCCGTAGAATGTCCTGAGAGCAGTGTCTCTAGATGTAAAATTGTGGTGCCTTTCATGCTGGCTCAGAGGTTAGAGCGTCTGCCTGGAATGCAGGAGACCTGGGTTCGATCCCTGGGTCAGGAAGATCCCCTGGAGAAAGAAATGGCACCCCACTCCAGTACTCTTGCCTGGAGAATCCCATGGAGGGAGGAGCCTGGTAGGCTACAGTCCATGGGGTCGCAGAGTCGGACAGGCTGAGCGACTTCACTTTCATTTCAATCACAGCATGTTTACCTACAAAATAATGGCTACATATCTGTCTATACAAAGCACAGCACTAAGTGTCAGTACTTCAGGACTCTCTAGGTGTGTCAGGTGACAAGTCCCCGTAGAATGTCCTGAGAGCAGTGTCTCTAGATGTAAAATTGTGGTGCCTTTCATGCTGGCTCAGAGGTTAGAGCGTCTGCCTGGAATGCAGGAGACCTGGGTTCGATCCCTGGGTCAGGAAGATCCCCTGGAGAAAGAAATGGCACCCCACTCCAGTACTCTTGCCTGGAGAATCCCATGGAGGGAGGAGCCTGGTAGGCTACAGTCCATGGGGTCGCAGAGTCGGACACGGCTGAGCGACTTCACTTTCATTTCAATCACAGCATGTTTACCTACAAAATAATGGCTACATATCTGTCTATACAAAGCACAGCACTAAGTGTCAGGGCTCCAAATACGACTCTCCGAGGTCCTCATCCTAGGGCTGGTTTCAGAGCTGATGATGCAGATCGTAACAAATGCTACAGGAAACTGAAAGAGCATAGAATTCCGGGGGATGAGATAATAAGGGAAAATTTAAAGATGAAATGAGTCTTGTCCTGCATCATGAAGAAAAGGCAGAGTTTAGCTGAGTATGGGGAAAAGGCATAAAAAATGAGCCAATACTAAGGTCAGGACACACTCAAGAATATATTAAGGGATAGCACAGTGAATAGTTTTTCTTGAATAAGCTATTTAATTAGAGAAATGGTTAGACGTAGGTGAATTTAGACCACTGTAGGAAATTTACATTCAGTTTTGGAGAAAGATGGGGATTGTTGACTATTATTTCTTTTACCATAAATATCTTTCTCTCACTGAGGTACTTGCTTCCATGATTAGAGTTTTGAAAAGGCTCATCTTTGTCCACCTTTACATTTAACTGTCCACTTATTATTCACTTAACCTTTTAAACTATGTTTTGCTATACTTCATACTTTGTTCTTACCAACTTGTTCTTACCAACTTGAAGACTTCATGGATATTTTAACTTGTCCAGTAAAGAACAAAGAGATAATGGGTATCTCCTGCATACAGAAGAATGACAAATTAAGCTGACAAACATGAGCTTACAACAATGTTATTACATTATTTATTTTATTAAGTTTCACTTCAGTGAAAAATTTCTTTCTCAGAGACTGAATGCATTTTTCGATGTCATAAGGAAAAGACAAAGAAACACAATCCAGGCAGAAGGGATGGAGTTTGATCTTTGCCTTTTCCAACCTCGTTGTGACCACTAACAAAATTTCATGTGTAGTCTCCAAAGTCATTTGGAGTTCACGAAATCAAATTACCTCTCGTATTACCCCTTTACCTATGCCAACATGTTGTCTCACTGCAAATATGTCATGATCAAATTTCCTATTGTTACCCTTGTCTGGAGAGAGATGCACACTATATCCAATTCCTTCATCAGTTGGTACACATTAACATAATAAATGGCAGATCCCTCTTTATGATCATGGGATAATGTTGCTATTCACCAGAATGTCTTCTTTTTAGCCAGACCTCAAGTGAACTATAGTTCCTTTAAAGAGTAATAAAGTGAATTATTCTTTCCTTCCTCTTAGAGACTTAGTCTAAAAACCAGAGTCTGAGCACTTCCTTCTTCCTACCTTGAAAATTGCAATAATATTCCAAAATGTTTCACAATTCCATAAGAAAGTTGTGCCTATCAGAGTTTAACAGGCTATTTTTATCCAGTGACTAATCTTTAATCAGCAAATGACAATGAGGCATTGTTTGGAGATTCAGTATAGAGACACAATGTAACAGTGACGCCTATCATCTTTCTTGGTTATTATGTGTAATCTGTTTTAGAACATTTATTAAGTCTTTTAGCTTCATTCAATGCCTACCTTGTTTGAAGCATGCTTGAAATGAGAATTGTGGGTACTTTATGCTTTTTTTGATTTTAGAGTTAGCTACTCACTAGTCTGTAACTGTTATTTTGAATCCTTTGGACCTAGGAGTCCTGGATAATGTTAATGAAGAAATTATGCATTTATGATACCTCCCTTACGGCAGAAAGTGAAGAGGAACTAAAAAGCCTCTTGATGAAAGTGAAAGAGGAGAGTGAAAAAGCTGGCTTAAAGCACAACACTCAGAAAACGAAGATCATGGCATCTGGTCCCATAACGTCATAGGAAATAGATGGAGCAACAGTGGAAACAGTGTCAGACTTTATTTTTGGGGGGCTCCAAAATCACTGCTGATGATTGCAGCCATGAAATTAAAAGACGCTTACTCCTTGGAAGGAAAGTTATGACCAACCTAGATAGCATGTTAAAAAGCAGAGACATTACTTTGCCAACAAAGGTCTGTCTAGTCAAGGCTATGGTTTTTCCTGTGGTCATGTATGGATGTGAGAGTTGGACTGTGAAGAAGGCTGAGCACCGAAGAATTGATGCTTTTGAACTGTGGTGTTGGAGAAGACTCTTGAGAGTCCCTTGGACTGCAAGGAGATCCAACCAGTCCATTCTGAAGGAGATCAGCCCTGGGATTTCTTTGGAGGGAATGATGCTAAAGCTGAAACTCCAGTACTTTGGCCACCTCATGCGAAGAGTTGACTCATTGGAAAAGACNTGAACTGTGGTGTTGGAGAAGACTCTTGAGAGTCCCTTGGACTGCAAGGAGATCCAACCAGTCCATTCTGAAGGAGATCAGCCCTGGGATTTCTTTGGAGGGAATGATGCTAAAGCTGAAACTCCAGTACTTTGGCCACCTCATGCGAAGAGTTGACTCATTGGAAAAGACCCTGATGCTGGGAGGGATTGGGGGCAGGAGGAGAAGGGGACTACAGAGGATGAGATGACTGGATGGCATCACTGACTCGATGGGCGTGAGTTTGAGTGAACTCTGGGAGATGGTGATGGACAGGGAGGCCTGGCGTGCTGCAATTCATGGGGTCGCAAAGAGTCGGACATGACTGCGTGACTGAACTGAACTGAACTGATGCATTTATGTTGGGCTCTATTTTCTCACCTATCTTAGTGTTGCATAAATAACTGAAATATGACTACTTTGTTTCCCTGTTTGTAACCTATTTTACCTGTAGTTACTATATGTTTCGTCTGATTTTATATCAAATAATATATTCAGGAAGCAAACAAATAGCTAACATATCATAGTGTAATCCTAAAATACCCTTGGGTTATTATATAAAAACAATCTTGAGATAATAATAAAAAAATAATGAGTTAACATGTATTGAAAGATTATGATGTTGTAGACACTATATTAAGCAATTTATAAACACTGTCTCATTTAACTTTCAAAACAACCTTAGGGTAGAAATTATAATTTTTTCCATCTTTAGAAGAAGGAATTTAGACACAGAAGTTAGTATAGTCGACTATGAAAATGATTCCAAACTGACTCTAAAATAGTTATTTACCAATTAATAATATAATGTTTCTGTTAGGCAATTAACTTATATTAGTCAATGAAATAACCAATTAATCATATCAATTATAAGATTTGAATTTCACATTGTTTACAAAAGAAAAAAATAGTTTACGATTAATTCTGTTTGACTCATAAAACACTTCCTCATTCTCAAGTAGGAAAAAAAAAAATTTATCTGGTGTTCCTGCAGAATGTTAGTTTCTTAAGAGGAAAATCTCTGACCTAGACTGGATGTTCACTGAGGTCACCCATAACAAATGTGCCTGTCACAGTAGAATTGAGGAGGTAGGAAGTTTGTACCTGGGAGAACATGAGATAGTTAGAGACAGGAAATAATAGGTACAGGAAAGGACACATTGCTGGTTTTTTCCCTTCCTCCTGCTCTCCAAAATTACTTTATGTGTTGGTAATAGTGCCCTTTAACAATGAGCTTGGGAATTAAGGAATATCAGAAATCATATGTTTTACTTTTTTCATTATAAAGTTCAGATATCCCCTTCTAACCCAATTCAGCCACCATAATTCTTCACAGAAGTTATTTCTTCTTAACATGATTTTACATGTTAAAATAATTTTAATCTCCTCTACCATTTTTTTTAAACTGAAGATACTGTTTTGTGGGCTCCTTGAAAATATTTCTTGGGTCTCCAGAAAGGAAAATCATATATTAAAAAACTGAATACCAAAGAAATTTCACAAAAAGATAAAGAGAGTACCTCTAAGCTAAACAAGAATCATATGTTAATAAGTTAAAAAGTATTTGCATTAGAGATAAAAATAATCTAAGTTTACTGATTTATATATTAAGTAGAAAATAAATTATAATCCACTTAGTTATTATGTTATTATAAGTCAATCATTACAGTTTTAGTTTTACTTGGTGTTTAAAGACAGAATAAAAATATTTTTATCACTGACATAGATATTGGTCAAGCACAATTGAAGAAAAAAAGAATCAAAAAAGCCATCTAAGTATCAGACTTGTTTGGTAAAAGATTTAAAATAATATAGAGAGACAAGGAAGAGACTCTATTCTATTATTACTTGGAGAATAACATAACGGCCCCCACGCCACAGATGTGCGAAGAGATAGGCTCCCTTAGAATAGCTGTGGAGGATAATGGCTTGCCATGGCCAGTCTTAGGACCTCATTAGGTAAGAGCTAAGTATATGTACAAGGACTTCATGAAAGAGCAGTGGATAAGATTATGACAAAAGGATTGAAGGAGGGATATATAAAGCAAGGTTAAAGGTGCTAGCAATTTTTGCAAGTTCTAAAAAGCAAAGTAAAAATAAGAATGGTCTATAAATAAATAGCAAGTGAAGAGAGTAATTGCTAAACAAAGTTGAAGGAATGATGGGGTAGAATTAAACTTGGGTGAATATTACATGTGGCAGAATCCCTTTGTAAACATACATAACAGATAAAACATATAACCTCATGAGAAAAGCGGCCTCATCCTTGAAGCCCCCCTGAATTCACACCCACCCCGCACAAAGACTGGTCTGTAGACAGAACAGGTGAACTCTCAGCCCTATCCACCGCGTGCAGAGACCAAGCCACAGCTACAACGGGCAAGCAGCTCTCCCTTCTGTGCAACCCAGCTGGCTGAGTGCTCTCCCTGCAGCCGCAGCCCTGTCTCAGCTGGTGGGCACACGCAGCCCACACCAGGGAAATCCAGCGAGCACCTGGCTTTGGAGGCCAGAGGAGATCACACTTCTGGACCACGCCGAAAACAACTGCTTCTAAACAGAACCACTCCCTCAGGACTGGAAAATGTAGATGCTTCACCTGACATTTATAGACAATCCCAGAGAGACTGGCAAACGAAGACAGAGGAATATGTTACAACTCAAAGAACAAGGCAAAACCCCAGGAAAATTATCTTCAGGAAATGGAGAAAGGCAACCTGTGTGGTAAAGATTTCAAAACATAGATTGTAAAGATGTTCACCGATCTCAGAATAAGAATGGTGGAACACATTAAGAACTTCAACAAAGAGGTAGAATATATTAAAAAAATATGAAACATGTATGTGTATATTACGTGTGTAACTTTTATAATAGATATAAAATATGTTCAACTGAAATGAAAAATACACTAGAGGGTTTTAACAACAGAATGGATGAGACAGAAGAACAAATCAGTGAGTTGAAAGACAAAGCAATGGGAAGTGCCCAGATAGCACAGCGAGTGAAATAATTAGAAGAATGAGGGACCTCTGGGAAAACATCAAGCGGATTACACTTGCATTACTGGAGTTCCAGAAGGAGAAGACAGGGAAAAGAAGATAGAAAACACACATCAAGGCATATTATAACTACAGTGGTAAAAGTTAAGGATAAGGAGAGAATCTTAAATGCAGCAAGATAACCAGAAAAACCTCATAAGGGTGAGGAGATTTTTCAGCAGACAGTTTACAGGCCATAAAGGAGTCACATGACATGTACAAAGTGTTAAAAGTAAAAAGCCACCAACTAAGAATACCCTACCCACAAGGTTACCATTCAGAACTGAAGGAGAGATTAAGAGTTCCGCAGATAAGCAGCAGCGAAAGAAATTCATCACCACTAACATGGCCTTACAGGAAATGTTAAAGGAATTTCTCCAAGCTAAACAAGGCACTTATTAAGAATAAGAAAACACACTAAAGTAAAAATGTCACCAGAAACTGGGAATAATAATGGAGTGAATTAATCATTTATAATTAATAATTTATAATTAAGTACTAAGTGTAAAAGACAAAAACAAATAAAGTTAATTAAAAGTATAACAATTAGTCAAGGAATACCCCAAATAAAATGACAAGTGTGTTTTCAAAATATAAAACGTGGGGAGGAGTTAATGTAGAAAGCTTTGGTTTGTGTTCAAAATTAAGTCACCATAAACTTGAAAGAAACTGTGGTATATATAGGATGTTACATGTGGAGCTCATGGTAACCACACACACACACACACAAACAGCAAATACACAAAAGAAAAAGCAAAGAGAAAAAACATAAACACAGCATTGAAGAGAACAATCAAACCGCAAGGGAAGAGAGAGAAAAAGAGAGAGAGAGAGAACAGCCAGAAAACAGCTGAGGAAAGGGCAGTAAGTGCTCACCTGTCAGCAGTAACTTCAAATTCAAATGGACTCAACTGTCCAGTTAGGGTTAAACAATTAGGGTTAAACAATTATGACCCTCGCTTACTTAATTACAAAAACAGGAAGGCAGAAACACACCCATTCACACACACACAGACACATTCACGAATATATTAATATAACCAGCAGAAAGAGAATTCTCATTTTGCTGAGAAAAAACATATAAAAACATTTTTTTTAACCTTATGTCTCTCCACTTACTTCTTTTCTTCCCTTTAGTATAGAGATGATAAAAGAAGATAAAAATATAAGTATCTAAATCCATTTATTTCCCTTGGAAATGCTGCTTTAACGTGCCATAATGTGCTTTGGTAATATTATTCTATTATCATCCATTTTGAAATGCTTTCTAATTTGCCTTGTGATCTGTCCCTCTCTCTCTTCCTTCTCTTTTCTCTCTTTCACATGTTTGGAGGTTTTAAAAATTATATAATTCTTATTGATTTCTAATTAAATTAATCATAATCAGCTAGCATGCTCAGCTTTATTTCAGTCTGTCGATATTTAATGAATTTGTTATATGGGCCATCTTTACATATTGCTTGTTGAAAGTTCTATTTGGATTTGGTAACAATTAATGGATGTCATGTTCTTCAAATGTCAATTATGATGAGTTGGTTGATAGTATTGCTCAAATTCTCTTCGTCTTTACTGATTTTTTCAAATCTCATATTGTACCAAATACAGGAAGAGGGATGTCAATAGCTGCATCTCTGATTGTGGATTTGTCTATTTCTTCCTTTAGGTTTATAAACTTTTTGCAATGTATAATCCAAAGTTCTGTATTATATTTAGATTTTCAAAAATATAACCTTCTATATTACTAGGGGCAAACAATTTTAATGTATTATTAGTGAATTGATCCTTCTATCATTAGGAAATACTAATTTTAAAAATATATATATTTAAATAATACTAATATTAAATAATACATTAATTCAATTATATTGATACTTTTTAATTAGTAATAATATTAAAATATTAAATAATAGTAAATATTTAAAATGCTACTATTTAAAAAATATATTCTTTGAGAGATTTTTTTGAATGATCTCGTGATATTTTTCTTGAGTTCATGATTTGCATGGTATATCTTCTTTAAAAAATCCTCTATTTTATTACACTGGAACACTGAAAGTGATTTTTGCTTTTCATATAATTGGGTTGTGGCTTATTATTTTTGCAACATAGTTTGATTCTGGTGCATAAATGTTCTCATTAAGATTATAAGACGCAGGTCCCTTGGTGTTTGAAAAAAGAAGGTGGTCTGTTTAAGAAAAAAAGTTTTCTTCACCATCTGTCAAAAGCTTAAGGTTTCCTCCCCACAGGGCTGAGCTCTTGGGGTCATGGTCCTCCGCACCACACAGCTCCCTACTCTGCAACAGCGCCCTCCCCAGCCATGACGTCTATCCCTGTGCAGATTGCCCACCATTCCCTCCACACACTTCAGCTTGTTTCCCAGACACCATTGAGAACACAGATTTCATTAAGATTACACATGACATGTGTGGAAAATATTAATGTTTAGTTTGACAACCTTTTATATAGTAAACGGAGAAGACCATGGCAACCCACTCCAGTACCCTTGCCTGGAGAATCCCAGGGGCAGGGGAGCCTGGTGGGCTGCAGTCCATGGGGTCGCACAGAGTTGGCCACGACTGAAGCCACTTAGCAGCTTAGCAGCAGCACAGGGTACAAGTAAATCTTAGCCGTTCTTCTCGCCTCACTCTTGATGAAAAGCTCGAGCACAAAATTAGAAAGAGTTCTTATATCATTTTTAGTTTGGGGTAAATGAAGGGAAAGTACTTCTGTTGGCCTCACCCCAGCTGCCTTTTTTACTCTTTTGCCCCATGAATTCAGTCTTCTGACTCTTAACAGACAGTTGAGTAAGTCCATTTGATTAGGACATTCTGAAATCTACTATATCTGTGTGTTTCTTTTCTGTTGTTGTTTTGTTTACATAAGATTTTTATTTCAGAACAGAGCTAGGTTCATATGCAAACTGAAAGATAGTATAGCTACATATAACCTTCACCCAGCTCTTCCTATTACCATCTTTTATTAGTATGGCCTGTTTATCATAAACAATGAACTCATGCTGGTACAGGAACTAATAAATTCTATCTTCTCAGTTTTCCTTTAATTTTTCCCCTCTTTCCCTTTTCTGTCCCAGAATTCCAGCTAGAAAAGCACATTACTTTTGAAAGACATGTCTCCTTAGTCTCTTCTTGGTTGTGACAGTTTGTTAGATTTTTCTTGTTTTGATGGCCTTGACAGTTGTGAGGATTACTGGTCAGTCATTCTGTAGAATGCCCCTCAGCTGAGATTTTTCTGAAGTTTTTCTCATGATTAGGCTGTGGTTATAGGTTTTCGGCAGGAAACCTACAGAAGAAATGTGCCATTTTAATTGCATTATATCAAAAGTACATGCTATCAACAGAATTTATCACCACTGAGGTTGACCTTCATCACCTGCTGATGTGATATTTGTCAGGGTTCTCCATTATAAAGTTCCTCTTCTCCCCTCTCCACATTTCCATCTGTGCTCTTTGGAAAGAAGTCACCATGTTCAGCCCATACCTCAGTGGGTTGTTACCGCGCACATTCCTTGGTGGAGTATCTATGGGAATTATTTGGAAATTCCTGAATGGGAGTCCTCTTTCTTTCCCCCTATGTGTCTATCTATTTATATCAGTATGGACCCCAGAATATTTATCTTGTCTATTTTAATCCTACGCAAATAGTATCCAGCAATTAGTGAAAACTAAGCTTGCCATGTTCCCAGTGTGAATTACGGCACCATCCAGGTAAACAGATCTTGATTGTGTGTTAAAGATGCTCCCAACTCTCCAGATTTGGGGATGGGTTTGCTCTAATTGTTCCATGAAAAATAACTGATTTTCAATTTATCTGGCTTTTTTTAAAAATAAGAATGAGAGTGACAATTTCTAGGTATCTTTTCTGTTGGAACTGAAATTGGAATGTGGTATATCTTTTTTTCTCAATGTAGTTCTTTTCAACTGGTTTTTAATATTTAAAGTGTGTTGGGCCTTGGTTTTTAGCCAGTGTGAGAATCTATGACCTGTGTTTACTCCACCACATTATATAATTATCGGTACAGTCGGGCTTATTTATTTATTTATTTATCATGCTATGGGTTTATGATATATTTTTCCATCATTTCCTTGCCCCTTGCTTTCTTTCCTGACTTCGCTGTGAAGTGCTTATCTCCTTACTTTTCAAATTTATCTCCTGGTATAAATTTTTAGTTATATCATTTTGTGTCATATTATTAGTGTTTCTTTAGAGTTGTAGTTTTAAACTTCCCTTAAAATAATACTATACCATTTCACAAGCAGTGTGAAGATTTTATAATAGTATATCCTTTCCTTTACTACTTATAAACCTCACAGTACATAAATTATCTTTTATTTATAATGGCTCATAGTCATGTAAGTTTAAATATATCCTTTTATGTGATATTATATGTGTATTATATAATATTTTGCTATATATTAGCCTTTATACCTATCTTCATTCCTTTCTTAAGAGATAATATTCAGGATTCAATTTACTATTATTTCCCTTCAGCCTAAAGAACTCATAAGAGTGCAGGTCTTCTGGAGACAAATTCTTTTATCTTTGTCATTGCAAAAATGTCTTGGAGGAAGAAGAGGGCAGAGTAGAAAGAATTAGTGCTCACATTCACCCATGAACACATAAAAAATTCATCTGTGTCTGCAGTGGAGCAGGTCTCACTGAAAACAACCTGAAGCCTAAGATAAAGTCTCTTTTATGACCAAAGTCATAAAGAAAGATCCATATTGAGTCAGGTAGGATGGGAGGAGAAGTGATCAGGTCAGGACCAGGGATATCAAAGGCTCGGGGCTGCCTCCTGGGAGTGAGAGATTTAAGCCATATATGGGGCATCCCAGCCCTAGGGTCTGACACTGGGAAATGAGTCCCTTTAGCTGGTTTGAAAACCAGTGAGGACTTACTGGAGAGCTCTAAGAAATTGAGACTCTGTTATAAAGAGCACATAGGCTTGCTTACTGCCAAGAACAAGGTGGAGGAAGCAGCCTGAAAATCTGGGGCTTCGGCTGATTTCCTGTGACTGCCCCACAGTTATCCCAGCTAGCACTGAGTGCCTGCTCCAGTCACTCCTGCTCAGGGCACCTCTCCACTAGGGCGGAGGCTAGTGGAGAGTGTTGTCCTGGACAACGTGCACGTGAGCAAGGACAGAGCCAGCTAGAATCTTGCCCTGCCTCTGAGCACAGCAAGGGTGGCCATCCTGGGCATGCATAACAGGGGGTGCTTTGGGAGTGGCCTGGGGCTCTGACTGGCCTGCAGGGATTGTACCACCATGGGGCCTGGCCTGCACCGTTGCACCTGCTCCAACAACTGAGGCAAAGTTGCTCTTGCTTGAAGATGGTACACATACCCAGAGGAAGCAGACCCAGCTTGCATCTGGCCCTGCCTCTGAACAAAGCGAGGGTAGCTGTTGACAGTGAGCACACAGAGGCAGTGGATTGGAAACAGCCCAGGTTCTGACTGGCTCGCTGGGGCTGTTCCAGCATGAACCTGGCCTGCCCTGGGTGACCACTCCAGTTCCATTTGCTCCAGCACTGTTCTCCACTAGAGCAGAAGTGCCTGTGCTGGCCGGGAGAGTGCACACTTGCTGCTGCTGCTGCTAAGTCGCTTTAGTCGTGTCCGACTCTGTGCCACCCCATAGACGGCAGCCCATCAGGATCCCCCGTCCCTGGGATCTCCAGGCAAGAACACTGGAGTGGGTTGCCATTTCCTTCTTCCATGCATGAAAGTGAAAAGTGAAAGGGAAGTCGCTCAGTCGTGTCCGACTCTTAGCGACCCCATGGATTGCAGCCCACCAGGCTCCTCCATCCATGGGATTTTCCTGGCAGGAGTACTGGAGTGGGGTGCCATTGCCTTCTCCGAGTGCACACTTAGATGGGGGTAAAACCAGCTCAGCCCTGAACCTCAGGGAGTAGGATTTAGCACCCAAGGCCTTGATCCTGACCCTGACAGGAGCTGATGGTCAGCGAGTATAGGGGAGCACCTCCTCACCCCTGATGGTGGCTCCAGCCCCCTCCCTCACCAGACTGGCAGCCGCCAACATGCTCCTGGGAAAGTCGTGACCCATGCTCGCTTCAGATTCAGCTCTACCACCAGAGTCGCTGGACACACATGGACTGCATAGCAAAGTTTCTGCATAAGAACATGCCGTTAGGTAACTATGTCACTGAATTTCATAGAGCTAACGGACAAAATGGGAGGACAGAGGAATTTATTTCAAAAGAAAGGACAAGGAAAAAAATCCCTGGAAAAAGTTGTAATGGAATAGAGATAAATAATTTATCACATAAAGAATTCAAAGCATCAGTAATAAGACTGCTCACTGAACTGGGAAGAGCTGAATAAAGAAAGAATTTTAACAAGCAACTAGAAAATATAAAAAAGAGCCATCAGAGCTGAAGAACACAGTGACTAAAATGAAAAATACACTCACTAGAAGGAACAAATAGCAGACTAGGTGATATAGAGGAATGCCTGAGTGATCTGGAAGGCAGAATAATGGAAATCAATCGAAAGAGCCAAAAATAAAAATGAGGCTATCTTAAGGGACTTCTGAGACAATATCAAGTGCAGAGGTTTCAGAAGGAGAAAAGAAAGAGACAGGTGTATTTGATGGAATCAGTGCTTGAAGTCTTCCTGAAGTTGAAGAAGGAAACAGATTTCCAGGTACAGAAATCATGGAAAATCCCAAATAAGTGAACCCAAACAAACACACCAAGACATATCACATGTAAAATGGTAAGAGTTAAAGTTTAAGAGAGAACTGTATAGGCACTAAGGTAAAAACATACAGTCACATATAAAGGAATCCTCATAAGGTGAGCAGCTGGTTTTTCTACAGAATCTTTGCGGACAAGAAGGGAGTGGTATGATATATTTAAAATGCTGAAAGAGAAAAACTTACAATGCAGGATATTCTATCCAGAAAGGTTATCATTCAAAATTGAAGAAGAGAAAAAGAACTTTAGATAAGCAAAAAAAAAAAAAAAAGTCCATCAATAATACAGCAGCCCTGTAGGAAATGTTAAAGTGGAAAAGAAGCTACAACATGAAGCAAGAATTCACAGGAAAGGAAAAATCCCACCAGTGAAGATAAATACATAGAGAAGCTGTCTGTGGAAAATAAGTGAACAGGAAAACTACAGAGCAAAATTATAAAATCAGCTATGACTGCAATAAACAGTTAAGAGACAGACATGACCATGTGAAACACGATATCAAAAAAGTCAGGGAGGAGAGGAAGAAATTTAGATCTTTTAGAATGTGTTTGAACATACATGATTACCAGCTTAGAACAAGTAGACATACCTATATGTTAACGTACATCAACCCTATAACCACAAGTCAAAAACCTACAATAGGTACACAGGCCAGGCCTCCCTGTCCATCACCAACACCCGGAGTTCACTCAGACTCACGTCCATTGAGTCCGTGATGCCATCCAGCCATCTCATCCTCGGTCGTCCCCTTCTCCTCCTGCCCCCAATCCCTCCCAAGGTCAGAGTCTTTTCCAATGAGTCGACTCTTCGCATGAGGTGGCCAAAGTACTGGAGTTTCAGCTTTAGCATCAGTCCTTTCAGTGAACACCCAGGACTGATCTCCTTCAGAATGGACTGGTTGGATCTCCTTGCAGTCCAAGGGACTCTCAAGAGTCTTCTCCAACACCACAGTTCAAAAGCATCAATTCTTCAGCACTCAGCTTTCTTCACAGTCCAATTCTCACACCCATACATGAACACTGGAAAAACCATAGCCTTGATTAGATGGATCTTTGTTGGCAAAGCAAAATCTCTGCTTTTCAAAATACTATCTAGGTTGTTCAAAACTTTCTTCCCAAGGAGTAAGCATCTTTTAATTTCATGGCTGCAGTCACCATCTGCCGTTATTTTGGAGCCCCCCCAAAAATAAAGTCTGACACTGTTTCCACTGTTTCCCTATCTATTTCCCATGAAGTGATGGGACCAGATGCCATCATCTTTGTTTTCTGAATGTTGAGCTGTAAGTCAACTTTTTCACTCTCTTTCACTTTCAACAAGAAGCTTTTTAGTTCCTCTTTACTTTCTCCCATAAGAGTGGTGTCATCTGCATATCTGAGGTTATTGATATTTCTCTCAGCAATTTTTAAATATAAATTTATTTATTTTAATTGGAGGTTAATTAATTTACAATATTGTATTAGTTTTGCCATACATCAACATGAATCTGCCACAGGTATACACGTGTTCCCCATCCTGAACCCCCCTCCCTCCTCCCTCTCTGTACCATCCCTCTGGGTTGTCCCAATGCACCAGCCCCAACATCCAGTATCATGCATCAGACCCGGACTGGCAATTCGTTTCATATATGATATCATACATGTTTCAATGCCATTCTCTCGGCAATCTTGATTCCAGCTTGTGTTTCTTCAGGCCAGCATTTCTCATGATGTATTCTGCATAGAAGTTCAATAAGCAGAGTGACAATATACAGCCTTGACATACTCCTTTTCCTACTTGGAACCAGTCTGTTGTTCCATATCCAGTTCTAACTGTTGCTTCCTGACCTGCATATAGGTTTCTCAAGAGGCAGGTCAGGTGGTCTGGTATTCCCATTTCTTTCAGAATTTTCCATAGTTTTTTGTGATCCACATAGTCAAAGGCTTTGGCATGGTCAATAAAGCAGAAATAGATGTTTTTCTGGAACTCTCTTGCTTTTTTTGATGATCCAGGGGATGTTGGAAATTTGATCTCTGGTTCCTCTGCCTTTCCTAAAACCAGCTTGAACATCTGAAAGTTCACAGTTCACATATTGCTGAAGCCACGCTGGGAGAATTTTCAGCATTTCTTTACTACCGTGTGAGATGAGTGCAATTGTGCAGTATTTTGAGCATTCTTTGGCATTGCCTTTCTTTGGGATTGGAATGAAAACTGACCTTTTCCTGTCCTGTGGCCACTGCTTAGTTTTCCAAATTGGCTGGCATATTGAATGCAACACTTTCACAGCATCATCTTTCAGGATTTGAAATAGCTCCACTGGAATTCCATCAACTCCACTAGCTTTGTTCATAGTGATGCTTTCTAATGCCTACTTGACTTCACATTCCAAGATGTCTGGCTCTAGATTAGTCAATACAACATCATGATTATCATGTTTTTGTACAGTTCTTCTGTGTATTCTTGCTACCTCTTCTTAATATCTTCTGCTTCTATTAGGTCCAGACCATTTCTGTCCTTTATCGAGCCCATCTTTGCATGAAATGTTTTTTGTTGGCAAAGCAAAATCTCTGCTTTTCAAAATACTATCTAGGTTGTTCAAAACTTTCTTCCCAAGGAGTAAGCATCTTTTAATTTCATGGCTGCAGTCACCATCTGCCGTTATTTTGGAGCCCCCCCAAAAATAAAGTCTGACACTGTTTCCACTGTTTCCCTATCTATTTCCCATGAAGTGATGGGACCAGATGCCATCATCTTTGTTTTCTGAATGTTGAGCTGTAAGTCAACTTTTTCACTCTCTTTCACTTTCAACAAGAAGCTTTTTAGTTCCTCTTTACTTTCTCCCATAAGAGTGGTGTCATCTGCATATCTGAGGTTATTGATATTTCTCTCAGCAATTTTTAAATATAAATTTATTTATTTTAATTGGAGGTTAATTAATTTACAATATTGTATTAGTTTTGCCATACATCAACATGAATCTGCCACAGGTATACACGTGTTCCCCATCCTGAACCCCCCTCCCTCCTCCCTCTCTGTACCATCCCTCTGGGTTGTCCCAATGCACCAGCCCCAAGCATCCAGTATCATGCATCAGACCCGGACTGGCAATTCGTTTCATATATGATATCATACATGTTTCAATGCCATTCTCTCGGCAATCTTGATTCCAGCTTGTGTTTCTTCAGGCCAGCATTTCTCATGATGTATTCTGCATAGAAGTTCAATAAGCAGAGTGACAATATACAGCCTTGACATACTCCTTTTCCTACTTGGAACCAGTCTGTTGTTCCATATCCAGTTCTAACTGTTGCTTCCTGACCTGCATATAGGTTTCTCAAGAGGCAGGTCAGGTGGTCTGGTATTCCCATTTCTTTCAGAATTTTCCATAGTTTTTTGTGATCCACATAGTCAAAGGCTTTGGCATGGTCAATAAAGCAGAAATAGATGTTTTTCTGGAACTCTCTTGCTTTTTTTGATGATCCAGGGGATGTTGGAAATTTGATCTCTGGTTCCTCTGCCTTTCCTAAAACAGCTTGAACATCTGAAAGTTCACAGTTCACATATTGCTGAAGCCACGCTGGGAGAATTTTCAGCATTTCTTTACTACCGTGTGAGATGAGTGCAATTGTGCAGTATTTTGAGCATTCTTTGGCATTGCCTTTCTTTGGGATTGGAATGAAAACTGACCTTTTCCTGTCCTGTGGCCACTGCTTAGTTTTCCAAATTGGCTGGCATATTGAATGCAACACTTTCACAGCATCATCTTTCAGGATTTGAAATAGCTCCACTGGAATTCCATCAACTCCACTAGCTTTGTTCATAGTGATGCTTTCTAATGCCTACTTGACTTCACATTCCAAGATGTCTGGCTCTAGATTAGTCAATACAACATCATGATTATCATGTTTTTGTACAGTTCTTCTGTGTATTCTTGCTACCTCTTCTTAATATCTTCTGCTTCTATTAGGTCCAGACCATTTCTGTCCTTTATCGAGCCCATCTTTGCATGAAATGTTCTCTTGGTATCTCTAATTTTCTTGAAGAGATCTCTAGTCTTTCCTATTCTGTTGTTTTCCTCTATTTCTTTGCACTGACCGCTGAGGAAGACTTTCTTATCTCTCCTTGCTATTCTTTGGAACTCTGCATTCAGATGCTTATATATTTCCTTTTCTCCTTTGCCTTTCACTTCTATTCTTTTCACAGCTATTTCTAAGGCCTCCTCAGACAGCCATTTTGCTTTTTCTCATATCTTTTTTGTGGGGATGATCTTGATCCCTGTCTTCTACAAAAGCAATCATAAAACAAATAACAAAATGGCAGTACGTACATATTTTAAATGCCAATGGATTAAAAGCTCCAATCAAAAGACATAGTGTGGCTGATTGAATAAACCAAACAATACCCATGCTGCCTACAAGAGACTCATTTCAAGCTCAAGACTCACATCAATTAAAAGAGAGAGGATGGAAAAATGTCTTTTATGAAAATGTAAATAAAAAGAAAGCTGGGGTAGCAATGCTCGTTTCAGACAAACTAGACTTTTAAACAAAGCTATACTGAAAATCAAAGGAGGCAATATAATGATAAAGGGACCAATATAAGAAGGTGCAATAACGCCCTTAATACATACGCACCTAGCATGCATACATGCACGCTGAGTCACTGCAGTCGTGTCTGATTCTTTGTGACCCTATAGACTGTAGCCTGCCAGGCTCCTCTTTCCAATGGATTCTCCAAGCAAGAGTACTGCAGTGGATTACCATGCTTTCCTCCAGGGGATGCATCCAGTGTGGGAGCACCTAAAATATATAAATAATATATTAACAGACATAAAGAACTGGACAATATCACAGTAATAAGTAGAGAATTTTAACATTCCACTTAGGTCAATGGATAGATCACTCAGACATAAAATGAACAAAGAAATATTGGCCTTAAACAGCATGTTAGACCACTCTTACTGATTGGAAGAATCAACATGATTGTTAATTGTCCATATTACCCAAGTGGAGGTGAAAGTCGCTCAGTCATGTCTGACTCTTTGCTACCCTGTAGACTATACAGACCATGGAATTCTCCAGGCTAGAATACTGGAGTGGGTAGCCATTCCCTTCTCCAGAGGATCTTCCCAACCAAGGGATCAAACCCAGGTCTCCTGCATTGGAGGCAGATTCTTTACCAGCTGAGCTGAGTCACCAAGGAAGTCCAAGCATACTGGAGTGGGTAGCCTATGCCTTCTCCAGAGGGTCTTCCCAACCCAGGAATTGACCCAGGGTCTCCTGCATGGCAGGTGGATGTGAGATATTGTGGAAGAAAATGGCAGCCCACTCCAGTATTCTTGCCTAGGAAACCCCATGGACAGAGGAGTCTGGTGGGCTACAGGACATGGAGTCACAAAAGAGTTGGACACAATTTGGTTACTAAATAGCAAGGACCTCTCTTTACAGCTTTACTTACTGTGATGTATTACCGCTACATACTTGTCTCCACTAGTCTGAATTCCCTTGAGGATACTACCCAAAGCAATCTATTAATTTAAAGAAATCCCTATCTGCCGGGGTCCAGCCCCGGTGATCCAGGGATATTCAAAGCGGGGACGGAGCAGGCGGATAGGACAGGATAGGCGAGAACAGGATAGCTCAGGATAGAATAGTATAGGAGGAAATTAATGGAAGAAAAGAGGCTGAATAACTTGGTTTACGTGGAAAACCAATAAAACCTCGAGGCAAGAGGTTTGCACCATCTACGTTAGGCCACCGGCGTCCATTTGAATATTGGAGAGTGCCCCGCCCTGGGCTCTCTCTCTTACGGATCTTAGCAGCCGGGACAGGTAAGTAGACATGGCGAGCCTCCACGCCCCAGATGGGAATTCAGCCGAAAAAGGGGAGAAAAAGAAAAGAACAACATGGGGAAGCCCAGCGTCAGTGCAAGACTCCAAAAGGGAACTTTATTTTTCAAAATCAGCTTATATACCCCAAGTTGTACATAATGGAATGTGCAGAGTTATGCAGGGGCAGCAGTCCCGACCCTCATTGAGACAAGGCTTTCTTTTTTGCATACCCTCCCATTACAAAAGTCCCAGGTGGTTTACAGTATCTTCTGACCAAGAGGCCTATTAACATTTCTATGGCTCTCTTCTGATGAAGTTTTGTTAACCAGAAGACTCATTTGTGTTAATCTTTCCAAAGTCTGAATGCCACTCTCAGAAAACACTAAATAAAAATACATCAATTTGTAATACAAGGAAGTACAGTGATTTATAGCAAAAGAAAAAGTAATTTACTCGAAAGTTTAATATTGCTAACATCAAAACTACTATATATCCTTTTCCATATCCCATTTACATTGATTACATCTTCCCAGGTGCCTGATAGATAAAAAATAAGGAGGTCTGGCAGCAGTCATTGAGTTAACCGTGAAATCCTGTCACTAATATGAATTTGAAAAGGCTCTGAAACTTTAAGATACTTTAAGGCTTTTGTGCCCCTCACAGTTGGGAGGTTGTGAGTAATTTACAAGCTTGTAGAAGGTCAGGGGAACTTGTTAGGCAGGCTAGAGCATTATCAAAGGGGTGTTGGGCTGAAACACTCCTTTCAATGCAGAAGACTAAAGCCCTGAATTAACTTTTTCCAGAGAAAGTCAGAAAATAATGGGAAAACAGACAAATTCTTATTTTTTGGGGTACATGCTCAGGAAAAACCAGGGAGAAATCCGAAGACTCAAATTGCCTTGTCATCTGAGTTTGCCACGTGACCCTGTCATGGGTGGGATTCCTCGCTCTGGCTCCCGGCACCTATCAAAACACCCATGATACTTTTCATGGAACTGGACCAAATAATCCTAACATTTATATGGAACCAGAAAGGCCTTAAACAGTCAAAACAATCTTGAGAATAAAGAACAAAGCTGGAGGTATCCCATGCTCTGACTTTGGAATATATTATGAAGCTACAGTAATGAAACTGTGGTTCTGGCACAAAAAGAAGCACATGTATCAGTGGGACAGAATAGAGAGTCTACGAATAAGCTCACACACTTATTTTCAATTAATTTATGACAGCAACAGAGCCAAGAATATACAATGGAGAAAAGACAGTCTTCAAAAAGTGGTGCTTGGAAAGCTGGAGAGCTACATGTCAAAAAACAAAACAAAAACAAAATTAGAACATTCTTTCACATGATAGACAAGAAAGAAAAGAAAGTGAAGTCGCTCAGTCGTGTCCGACTATTTATGACCTCATGGACTGTAGCCTACCAGGCTCCTCTTTCCATGGGATTTTCCAGGCAAGAGTACTGGAGTGGGTTGCCATTTCCTTCTCCAGGAGATCTTCCTGACCCAGGGATCGAACCTGGGGTTCCCACATTGCAGGCAGATGCTTTACCATCTGAGCCACCAGGGAGGCTGTATAATACACAAAACACATTCAAAATGGATTAAAGACCTAAATGTAAGGCTGGAAATCATAAAACTCCTAGAACAAACCACAGACAGAGCATGCTTTGACATAAGTTGGAGCAATATTTTTTTGGATTTCCTTTACAAGGCAAAGGAATCAAAAGCAAAAATTTAAAAATGGAACCTAAATAAACTTAAAAGCTTTTTGCACAGCAAAGAAATTCATCGACTCTGCCACCCCTCAAAAATACATACTGAATGGGAGGAAATATTTGCAAATGGTACCGCTGATAAAGCAAATATCCTCAACTCCCAGGCCACAGATGGGCACCCCACTCCATGGCCTGCTAGGAACTGGGCCACACAGTAGGAGCTGAGCAATGGGCAAAAGAGCAAATCTTCATCCACTGCTTCCCATCACTCCCCAGCGCTCACATGACCACCTGATCCATTCCCCTCTGTCATTCACATCACCACCCGAACCATCTCCCGCCCCACCACCTGTGGAAAAATTGCCTTCCATTAAACCAGTCATCAGTCCCTGGTGCCCAAAAGGCTGAGGACTGCTGTGATAAAGGGATAAAATTCACAGTATATAATACAAATATATATATAAACTCATACAACTCAATTAAAAAAAAAAAAAGCCACACAACAATATCCTGATTAAAAACTGGACGGAAGACCTGAATAAATATTTTTCCAAAGAGGACACTTAGTTGGCCAACAGGCACATGGACAACTGGTCAACACTGGTAATCATCGGGGAAATGCAAGTCAAAACTACAGGTTTCACATCATGCCTGTCAGAACGACTGTTGTCAAAAATATCAAAAATAACAAATGCTGGAGAGGATATGGAGAAAAGCGAACCTTATGCTGTTGGTGGGAATGTAAATTGGCTCAACCATTATGGAAAATATTAGTAGTATGGAGGATTGTCAAAAAATTAAAATTAGAACTATAGTATGAACCACAATTTCTACGCCTGAGTATATATCCAAGAAAACAAAAACACTAACTTGAAGAGATACACGTGTGCCAGTGTTCATAGCAGCATTACTTTCGATAGCTAAGATAAAGAAGCAACTTGTATCTGTCAACTGATGAATGTATACAAACACACACATATGCAAAGTGGAATAACATTCATCCATAAAAAAGAATGAAATTTTGCCATCTGCAACAACATTTGCAATAGGACCTGGTGGGTACTATGCTTAATGAAATGTTGGCCGGCAAAAGACAAAAATGTATGTTGTCACATGTGAGGAATGTGAAAAATAAACAAATAAGTAATATTTAGTAAAACAGAAAGAGACTCACAGATATAGAGAGCAAACTAGTGGTTACCACTGGGGTGAACAATGGGGAGAAGGGTAAGATAGGGGAAGGGTTTTGAGATGCATAAACTATTATGTATAAAGTAAATAAGCAAGAATATATTGCATAGCACATACTTTATACAGCCAATACTTTTTAAAAATATATTTTATTTTATTTTTTTTAATTTTTATTTTTACTTTACAATACTGTCTTGGTTTTGACTTTAAATGGAGTATAACTATAAAAATATTGAATCACTATGTTGTATACCTGAAAATGACATGATATTGAAAATCAGTTATATTTTAATTAACAAGTAAGAAAAATGCCTTTATTCCACATCTGGGGAGCATACTTCTACTGCATGTAACATTCTAAACTCATATCTCCTTCTCTTTCAGCACTGTAAAGATGCTGCCTTTTGTTTCAGCCTCAGCTCTTTTCTGTTAAGCAGGGCCCTTTGCGGCTGTATTAATGTGCCTTTTGCTTCCTCTTGCTTTTTAAGACTTGCTTTTTATTGTTAGTTTTCAGCAGATTGACTGTGATGTGCCTACTAATTTTTTTTTTTAAGATATATCCAAGATGAGGCGTTTGATGAGACTCCTGGATTTGTGGGTTGATTTCTCATAATTAAATTTTGGAAAACCTCGCCCATTTTATCTTTTCGTATTTTTTCTAACCTATTATCTCTCTCATCTCCTTTCAGTTCCCCACAGATCAGATACTCTCTTTCCTTTAGGCTTTGTTTTCATCTCAGTTGAGATATATTCTATTAATAAGTCTCCAAATTATTAATGTGCCTTTTGCTTCCTCTTGCTTTTTAAGACTTGCTTTTTATTGTTAGTTTTCAGCAGATTGACTGTGATGTGCCTACTAATTTTTTTTTTAAGATATATCCAAGATGAGGCGTTTGATGAGACTCCTGGATTTGTGGGTTGATTTCTCATAATTAAATTTTGGAAAACCTCGCCCATTTTATCTTTTCGTATTTTTTCTAACCTATTATCTCTCTCATCTCCTTTCAGTTCCCCACAGATCAGATACTCTCTTTCCTTTAGGCTTTGTTTTCATCTCAGTTGAGATATATTCTATTAATAAGTCTCCAAATGTGTGGATTCATTATTCTTCTGTGTCAATCTGTTGTTAAATAAAACAAATAAATTCATTTTTGATAACTTTTTTTTCATTTATACAATTCCATTTGGTTCTTTTATATAGTCTCAATATTTTGTCTTGCATGTTATCCACATTTCTAAAAGACACTTGTTACAGTCTGAATATTGTGCCCCCCCCCCAAATTAATGAATTTGAAATGTTGAATGAATTTGAAATGCTGATGTGATGGTATTAGCGGGTGGAGCCTTGGGGAGGAGATCTATTCATGAGAGTAGAGCCTCCTGAGCAGAGTCGGTGTTCTTATACACGAGACTCCACGGTGCTCCCTGGTCCCTTCTCTCTGCCTTGTGATGTCATAGCTGGGAAGTTTCATCATATGAAATAGGAGGCAGATTTTCACCAGACACTGAATCTGCCACCACCATGATTTAGATTTTCCATCATCCAGAAGTGTGAGTAATAAATTTCTCTTGCTTATAAGCTGCCAGTCTGTGTTTTTTTTGTTACAGCAGTCCAAATGAACTAAGATAATACTTTAGTCTCCTTATCACCTAACTAATCTCATGGGTACTTGCATCATGAAACCATATATGTTTCTTCTATCCACTGTTTCTCTTTTTTACTATGTCACTTAAACATTATTGTTGTGGCATTTCATGTGCCTCGTAGTTTTTAAATTTTCTGCCAGACATTTTGTACTTAAATAACAGTAGGGACTGAATTATGACACTTTTGTTCAGGCTACTAGAGCTGGAGGCTGGGCCAATTTGAAATATTGCTAAACTGTACATAGGCACTCTTGTAGCTTTAGTTCAGCGCTGACAGTATATTTTGAGATTGTGATCAGGGCTTTCTCTTCTGCAGAATTACTTGCAATGAGGAGCTATGCAGTCTTGAGTAGAGGACTGACAATACATGACTCATGTTTCAAAATGTTCACCTCCTCCCAGACAACACAGCTAATGAAGCAGCTTTATCGCTCCATCATTTTCGTTTCCACATGACCTACTGCACGATTCTACAGAGCAGTCTGTGCTAAAGAAGCGCCATATTTTACTCACACTTAAGTAAATTCATGGATTAGGGAAGAGCTAATTCTGGCCTAAATATTTAGATATTCAAGAGATGCAAGACCCAACTTCTCAGACTCTAAGTCCTTTCAAAATAAAAGACAAGGGTAATTTGTCATGTTTGATATGTAAACAAATTGAGGTTTGAGACATGAAGAACTTATAACATCGAATCCATGCTTTTCACCATTACGAAATGCTGCCTCTTCATTGCTTTGTAAAAGAATAAGATGCTTTAGATCTGGCATGGACATATTTTATTTGTATAGGGGCAGATAATAAATATCTGGGGCTTTGAGGACCATTTTCTATCTTTGACAACCATTCAAATCTGAGTTGTAGCTCAAAAGCATCCATGGACAATAAGTAAGTAAACAGTTTCAGTAACTTAATTTCCAAAAAAAGGTGGCGTGGTGAGTCACATTTGGCCATTGTTTGCCTGTCTCTGTTCTTAAGAGCAAAGGGGGATTGCAAAACACATATGTTAGAAGTTATGCTGATTCTTTTAAACTCTGTAGTTTTTCTATTTGACATTGAACAGAAGAAGTGAAATGAAGTGGAGTCGCTCAGTCGTGTCTGACTCTTTGCGACCCCATGGACTGTAGCCCACCAGGCTTCTCAGTCCATGGGATTTTCCAGGCAAGAGTACTGGAGTGGGTTGCCATTTCCTCCTCCAGGGGATCTTCCAAACCCAGGGATTGAACCTGGGTCTCCTGCATTGCAGGCAGAAGCTTTACTGTCTAAGCCACCAGAGAACAGAAGAAAAATTAGGCAAATAAGATGAATATATTAACTTTAAATTACACCATGTTCCTATATAGCTCTTCTGCTGCCTAACCAAGAATAGCTGTGGGAGAAATTGCAAGTTAGTTTATCTTTCTTGCAAAAGAATATTTGGAAGATTCTAGCATAGATGCATGTAAATCACATACTTGTTTCTCAGAAATTTGCAAATGCTTTGCTAAAGTATCAAGATGCTTATACTATGGAAATATATATTGGAGGAAGGAATAAACCCTTGTAAAATTGTGAAACTAAGTATTCAAATGTTAGTATTTCTAAGATTACTACAAAAATGGCTCATATAAATATAGTATCTTCATCCACCATATTCCTTACAGTGTGATTGTGAATTTTATAAAAGCATATTAAAAGCAGAGATATTACTTTACCAACAAAGTTCCATCTAGTCAGAGCTATGGCTTTTCCTGCAGTCATGTATGGATGTGAGAGTTGGGCTATAAAGAAAACTGAGCGCTGGGCTATAAAGAAAACTGAGTGTTGGAGACTTTGAGAGTCCTTTGGACTGGAAGGAGATCCAACCAATCAATCCTAAAGGTAATCAGTCCTGAATATTCATTGAAAGGACTGATGCTGAAGCTGAAACTCCAATACTTTGGCTACCTGATATGAAGAACTGCCTCATTGGAAAAGATCCTGATGCTGGGAAACATTGAAGGTGGGAGGAGAGCGGGACGACAGAGGCTGGATGGCCTCACTGACTCAATGGACATGAGTCTGGATAAACTCTGGGAGTTGGTGATATACAGGGAAGCCTGGCGTGTTGCAGTCCATGGGGTAGCAAATAGTCAGAAATGACTGAGCAACTGAAATATATATATATATATATATACACTTCTGTTTACAATATTATGTGTGCATTTTCCCTCACTCCACTTCCTGATAGGGAAACTGAGTCACAATAATGATCAATAAATGCCTAAAAATGATGTCAATGACAGGTCTGAGTTGATACTTCTGGCGTCCTGGCACTCCATTAAAGCTGTTTGCATTTTTTCGAAATCAATATATCTGTAGCCCCAGGTGAGTTTCTTGATGCATAGAAGAACCCCAGGTCATGTCAATTTCAGATAGGAGCAATAAATTGCATGTGTGCATTTGAAATGAGGACATATCTACCATTTTCTAAAGCTGAAAGACTAACCTTTTGAAATTCACATAATAGCAAAGACGTTTCACATACGTAATTATTATTGGTTAGTATACTTAGCTAGTAAACAAGTTGGTCAGATCTTTTCCTTGGCCAAATCACTTTAATAGGGACGACTGTCACCAAAAGAGATGATTAAAGTCCCCGGGGGCCTTCTACCCCATTTCCTAAGGCAG
>SJXQ01004317.1:0-31821 GCA_006408695.1 Aepyceros melampus
CTGAGAGCCGAAGAATTGATGCTTTGAACTGTGGTGTTGGAGAAGACTCTTGAGAGTCCCTTGGACTGCAAGGAGATCCAACCAGTCCATTCTGAAGGAGATCAACCCTGGGATTTCTTTGGAAGGAATGATGCTAAAACTGACGCTCCAGTACTTTGGCCACCTCATGCGGAGAGTTGACTCATTGGAAAAGACTCTGATGCTGGGAGGGATTGGAGGCAGGAGGAGAAAGGGACAACAGAGGATGAGATGGCTGGATGGCATCACCGACTCAATGGACGTGAGTCTGAGTGAACTCCGGGAGATGGTGATGGACAGGGAGGCCTGGCATGCTGCGATTCATGGGGTCGCAAAGAGTCGGACACGACTGAGCGACTGAACGGAATGAAGATTTCATCTTGATTGGGAATTTTTTTCAAAATTTATTACACACACACACACATACCCAGAGCTTAAATTCTTCAACGGAAATGCCTGGAGGGACCTTAGAAAATGTGCTGGGATCGTCTGTGTGTGTGTCCATCGAGGTTAGTTTGGAGATTGTCAGTGTTCGTTCCTCTAAAGCTGTTGTGTAGGAGATGCCTGTGTAGACCTGTGTGTGGAGTGTGTGCCGGGCAGCTCTGGGGGCCCCAGGCACTTACCTTTGGGAGGAGGGTTGGAGGCAGCAGACAGGTGTGAAGGAAGGGGGCTCGCGGCTCGCTGTGTGCTCCTGAGTGTTCTTGAGGGCGTTTTTTGCCACGTGCATGTACTCTGTAACCTTTGCAGTTTGGAATGTAACTCACAAGACTCGTGCACAACAAACGCAAAGTGTGAAGGATCATTGCAAAGCAAGTCTCCCTGTAACCAGCACCCCCACCAGTCACCCCCACAACTCCCCGGAGGTCACACACAGGTCTTAGGGGCGCCTGTTTCTAGCCTCCGTATGAACGGAATCACACTGAGTAAGTCCTTTTCATCTCGCCTCTCTCCCTCAGTCTGATTTCGTAGGGTATGTCCGTGTTGCGTGTGGCCGTATTTCATTCTCGCCACAGCTTCAGAATATGTAACGCCCACTGCTGGTGGACACTGGATTGTTTCTTGTTCAAGCTGTTAGTGCTGCTGTGGACATTCTTTGACACATGTTGGGGTGCACGTGTGCCTGAATTCCATTAGGTTTATATAAACATACATGTGTGTATATACACACACACACACACACACACACACACACACATATGTATTTAATGAAGTGAAAGTGAAGTCGCTCAGTCATGTCTGACTCTTTGCCACCCCGTGGACTGTAGCCCACCAGACTCTGCTGCCCATGGGATTCTCCAGGCAAGAGTACTGGAGTGGGTTGCCATTTCCTTCTCCAGGGGATCTTCCTGACCCAGGGATTGAACCCAGGTCTCCTGCATTGCAGGCAGACGCTTTACCATCTGAGCTACTAGGGAAGCCCATGTTTTTTATGTATTTAAAACATATATAATTCCCAGCAGTGCATCCCAGCTCGCAAGCACCTGTCCGCCTCTGTCCTTGGTGACGCCGGGCCCAGCAGCCCTGCCCAGCCCAACACGGCTGCTCCCAGCACTGGGTGTCCTCAGACTGTCTGCCAGTCTACGGTGTGTCTCATGGTATCTCACTGTGGTTTTCATTTACATTCCTCGAGTCGGACACGACTGAAGCGACTCAGCAGCAGCAGCAGCAGCCGCCACTAGTGAGTGGCGATCGGTTAGCCTTTGGGGCATATTCATGAAGTGCCCAGTTAAGACTTTTGCCTCGTTTTCTATTGGTAGTCTGCGTGTTTCTTACTGACTTATTGGAAATGCTCACATATTCCAGACGTTAATTCACTGGCTGTATGTATTCAAGTAGTTCTCTTACTCTGCGGCATGTCTTTTCATTCTTTGTGGTGTCTTGATGAAGAAAAAGGTTTGAGTTTTATATAGTTCATTACATCAGTCTTTTAATGATTGCAGTCCTTAGGTCTTAAGAAGTCCTTCTCTACTTCTTTCTCTACATGGGATATTCTTTTGTATTATTTTCTAAAAGCATTAGAGTTTTACTTTCAGACTGAAGTCCTAGCCCTCCAGGAATTTATTTGTTATTTTTGCATAGAATATGATCCGATTTCTTCTTTCTCTATCCTTCCTTCCTTCCTGTCCCAGAGCTGTATTTTTAAAGACTGATCTTTCTTCGCTGTTCTGTAATGCAGTCCTGTCATAAATCAAGTATCCATGTCTCTACAGGGCTGTCCTGGGCCCTGTTCTTGGTGGCCATTTTCATTCATGAAAATTCCCTGTGAGTCTAGATTTCTGGAATAGCAAGTCTCCCTACCCACCCTGTTGTTCTTCTCCGAGGGTCTTGGTGAGTGTTGACTCTTTGCTTTTCCATGTACCTTTTAGAATTCACTTATCAGTTCACAGAAGTCACTGTTGGATTGGATTGAGATGGTGCTAAACCTATTGATGGGGTTTCCCGGCGGCTCAGTGGTAAAGAATCCACCTGCCAATGCAGGGGACACAGGAGAGATGGATTCAACCCCCGGTTGGGCAGATGTCCTGGAGGAGGAAATGGCAACCCACTCCAGTATTCTTGCCTGGAAAATCCTATGGACAGAGGAGCCTGGCAGGTGGGATCGCAAAGAGTTGGTTGGACGGGACTAAGCATGCACGCACAAACCTATAGATCAATTCCTTCATCTGCTAAACGTCATCTGTAGAGTCCTATCACCAGTATCTATCTGGTTGGGGAGCTAGGGAGAGCTTCCCTCAGAGACAGTGGAGAGACTAAGGTGACGCCCTCACCGCTGCCTTGCAGCGTTGCTCAGGCAAGAAAAAAAACAGTGTCGGTACTCGGGGATGAAAGGGTGGTACACACAGAAATCCAGAAGGACTCACAGAGGCATCATTAGAATTAATAGGAGCTGGGACCACCTGGAGGGGTGGGCTGGGTGGGAAGCGGGAGGGAGGTTCAAGAGGGAGAGGACACGTGTATACCTGTGGCTGACTGACGCTGATGTGTGGCAGAAGCCAGCACAATATTATAAACCAGGTATCCTCCGATTAAAAATTAATTAGTTAATTTAAAATAACAGGAAATTTGTTTTCATACACACAAAAGGGTAGCTGGTTACAAAAGTCATACTCCAAATCTTTTTTTTTCCCTAAACCACAGCAGCAGTTAGAAAATTCTTGAATCTTTTTAAAGATATAGTTTATAGTAGCATCAGAACATAACAGATACCTAAGAATAAACCTTGAAAAATGATGCGTAATGAATTTTTAGGAGAAGAGTATAAAATTTTTATTGAAAGACATTTAAGGAAAAGAGTGGTTGGAGAAATATTTCATGTTTGTGGATTAAAAGAGTCAATATCGCAAAGACTTCTGTTCTCGCCAGATTGATCTGGGGAATTTGAAGGGCCGTGCATGGTCAGGATGTAAAGCTGGGCAAGGTGAAGGAGCATCGTCTCACGGGTAATAAGCCCCATTGTGAGGCTCCGCGGTGTTGCGATGGGGGAGGTGACGGTGCGACAGGAGGGCTCTCTTGTCTGCAGACACTTGGTTCAGGACAGGAGACGCAGGAGGCAGTGGGGAAAAGTCACTTCAAAAACCGGCATGTGAATTCTCTCTTTCAAGATCAAAGCAGTATTGCTGAGCTCTTCTTGGTGGGGGGGCACTTGCCAAGAGTAAGTGGAATTTAATGCCTGTTAATGATGAATCCCAGATTTACTCCAAGTTGGTAGTAATTGGATTCAGCCGTATTCCCACTCGCTTTGTACTCAGAATAAGTGTATCGGAAAGACAGGACGCCACGACTGAAGGATTGGCTCCCTCCTTCTGGGGAATTTGTACGTGTTTCCGTTGTGTGTGGACTGCCTCTTGTCTGTGGGCTCAGAATGGGCATATGCTGGTAGACTCTCATCCACACACTGTCAGGAAGGTGGGTGCTGGGGGCCAGGAGGGGTGCACGGGGGTCTCTCAAAGCTAGCCTGCCGCATCTGCTTAGCACGGAGTACATGAGTGACTGCGAGGTGGTTCCCAGCCTCACAGCCGTGCCTCCAGGAGCATCTTCTCCAGGTGACAGCCTCTGGGCTGGCGGGCCGTCAGCTCTGGCTTTGGTTCTCATCGGGGTTGTGTGTGTTTGGGAAAAGCCATCATCTCCGTGCTGAAAAGGCCTGCCGCTCTCTGACCGTCCTGCCGACAGTTGATCCTTGTGGTATCTCGGAATGTTTCTCTTCCCCACCAAGATGAGTCACATGGAAGTGGGCTTCCCTGTCTGGTTTTGTTTTGTTTCCTTTGATGATATTTCTCCCCAGAGACAGAGTTCATGCCGCCTCTTCCAGTACAGTGATGTAACTTCATTCAGTCACAACGTGTTGTCCTGTCCATCCATCCCTGCGGTAATTGAGATGCACAGATGCTGTAAACACCTGTGGAGCCAGCTGTGACGTGCTGGGTTGTGTTGGATTCACTTGGGAAGGCCTGGAGAGGCTCCTCACTGCCTGGCCAGTGGTCCCCAGACTCTCGATCACTCTTGCCTGGCAGCAGAGCAGTCTTAAACATACACCTCCAGTGTGTGTCAGCTCCTATGTCAAATATTAGTACCTCCTATTTTTCTGTTCTTTGTAAAAGCAAACACAAGTAGAAGTTCTGTCATCACCCTGGGTAGGCCCCGGCGCTCACCCGCATCTTTGGGGGTCAGCGGTCAGAGGAAGGTGTCCACTCCTTATTAGCTTGCCCTGGGGCCACTGGTGAGAATGCTGCCCTCCCTCACCCAAGGGCCAGGGGCACTCACGAAGCCACCCTACTCTGGCAGCAACCCTCATTAAGCACCCCTATGCATCAGTTGTTAATTACAGGCTTTCCTTTAAGAAATATGTTTTTCGAAGAGTAATGCGTTCTTCATATGCTGTGGGTTAATGTCTTTTCTCCGCTCTTTGCCTCCTGCAGGTTTTGCATGGGTATCATCAGGTTTGCTCCTGGTATCATCAAGGATTTACCTTGAAGTAATCAGGAAGCATCCCAAGTTCACATTAGCAAATCAGTGAAAACAACTGAGGGAAGGGTGAAGAAATTCATATAAACGCAAGGCACCCATGATGTTATTTGTAGAGAGAAATGTTACCCTCTTAAAAAAAAAATAATGAAAGGAAATGTTACTCAACATTAAGAACGCTCTCCAGCCAGCGCTGTAAGTGCCCCTTCCGTGTTCCTCTTGATCTTAGAGCAGAGATCTCACTCCACACACTGCCGGGCTTCCGGGTGGTGCCCTGGGGCCCGTCCAGACCCCTGTCCCGGGCGTTCCTGGCCAAGCCCGCGGGCTACAGCAGTTTGTCTCATATTGTGCTTTTGAGCTGATGCTCTCTCTGGGGCTCACGGTTGCTCTTTAATGTGTCCAAAAACAAGAATGTCAGTGTTACTCGTCTGTAGACAGTTTAAACCACTGTCCCTCGTGGGCAGAATTCAAAATCCATTCTTTTATTATTGTGCTCCATAGAAGTAATCGTAAAAACTGGGTCAAATCCGGGGTCATGGTTTATTACTTCGAGAGTCAATACCAGTCTTGAATACCAAACGCTGAAGCGGTATATACCGACAGTGTCAGCCCTGGTTAGTGTTTACCGTTTGATCCGTATTACATGGTAATCAGAACAGTCAGGGCAAGTACGGGTTGAATCTCTCGTACCTTTTTTCCTCTTTCAAGGTTAGTGATGCTCTATGGCTGATTCGTGTTGATGTTTGACAGAAGACAACAAAATTCTGTAAAGCAATTATCCTTCAATTAAAACATAGATTTTAAAAAAAAATATTAGCAATGCTAACATAATAGTTTTTAGAGAGTTTATTTTTCAGTTAAAAAAGTAACTCATTCTGTAGAGACCCAACGTACGCAAGGGTAAAAACCATATTCTCCCACCACCACCTCCACTCATTTTTATCCCCCAGTGGTACAGTCTATTAGCACAGCAGAAAGTACTGAAGATTTTTAAAATATGCTGACCAACAAGAACCTAAATTAACCTGCATTCAGAAAACACAGGAGGGACTTACCTGGTTAAGAATCTGCCTTGCAATGCAGAGGACACGAGTTCAGTCCCTGGTCAGGGCTCAGGGAACCAAGATCCCGTATGCCATGGAGCTGCTGAGCTGTGTGCCACAGCTGCTGAGCCCAGGCACCACGGCTAGAGAGCCCGTGCACCGCAGCAGAAGATCCCGCCTGCCACGCTAAGACCCGACGCAGCCGAGTAGATCAGTGAACATGAAATATCTGATGGGCTGTGGGCGCCATATTTTTCACTCGATTTGATTGGCCTAATACAGTTAAAAAAAAAAAATAGGTTGTAAATGTAGCCAAATGAGGTTTTAAAACACGAGTTCATGAGATTTTGCTCACAAACTTTAAATAAACTGTAAACAAAAATATTTGATACAGTAAAGATTGAAGGCAGGAGGAGAAGGGGACGACAGAGGATGAGATGGCTGGATGGTATCACCGACTCAATGGACATGAGTCTGAGTGAACTCTGGGAGTTGGTGATGGACAGGGAGGCCTAACGTGCTGCATAAGAGTTGGACACGACTGAGCGACCGAACTGAACTGAACAGCTTAGCTGTCTGGAGCCCTGGCAGAACTGACAGTTTCAGCAAGTTGAGATTTTCTTGGGTTTTTTAGAAGAATATTTTTGGTAGAAATTTTATGAAGAAAAAAGATTTTACTCTGCTCTTCCTTCTTATTGCAGTAGGTCTGTTTCAGAGTTCTGGTGACAGCTCGGTCATCGTCGCGTAGTTTTTAGGGGTGAATATGGGCTTCCCGGTTCTCTACAGCGTGAGAAAGCCAGCAGGTTCCACGTACACAAGCTCTGGCTACAAAATGTGTTCATTCAAGGTGTTTCTGGCAAAGTGGAGGGTGAGGGCAGGTGTGGAATTGAGTGAGGACTGAAGTCAAGCTCAGAGGTCATTGAGAAAACGAAGCTTTTCATTGAAAAGGGCTGGATATTTGATTGTAAAGAGACCCAGGCATTGTAGTGACTATTACTCGTCTAAGTGATTCAGCAGCCACCTAGACTCAGAACGTCTAGTCATAGTTCTGGCCCTCAGTCCTGAGTGCCCTTCAGGCAGCACGCCCTCGCCCCTGGGACCAGCTGTGCAGTGTGGGGACTCGGGGAGCTTCCAGGAAGTCGAGGCTGTGCTGAGGTGCCTGCTGGTTGCAGGGTTCCACACTGGGCACTGGGGGGGTACCGAGAACCAAGGGACAGTCACCTGGCACCTGCTCTCAGAAAGCAGCCCGATGGGGAAGAGTTCCCAGCGAGGGAGCTGACCATTCAAGGCAGGAGGAGCCAAACGACAACCAGGAGTGCGTCCTGTCTGACCAGGAAGTGAGCAGGCCCAAGCGAGAACCCCAGACAGGAGGGGCAGCTGGTGGAGGAGAGGGAGGTGAGGTGGGCTGGGGGAGCTGATGCGGGGAGAGGCAGGTGGAAGCAGGTAAGCCAGGGCCACCTGGGCACCCAACTTGCAGTGCCAGCTCCTATGGGGCGGGGGTCTCAGCAGCTTTGGTCTCAGGACCCTTTCACACCCCTCAGAACTATGTAGGACCCAGAGAGCTTCTGTGATGCGGGCTTAACTACTGATATTGACCACATTAAAAATTAAACCAGAAAGGGTGGTATCATTTTCTATTTTTGTAAGTCTTTTTAGTGTCTGACTTACTAGGAGAGAGCTGGATTCTCCGGCCTGCCTCTGCATTCAGCCTGTTGCCATGTGTTTTGGTTAAAACAATGCGGGAAGACACGTGACTGGGAAGGGATGATCGTTTCAGTAGGCTTTTCCGATCGTTATGGACATTTTCTTTGATACCACAGCAAAAAGTAACCAGTGAGAGGTTTCTTGAAGGAATCTGCAGTGTGGAATCTGAAACCACAGTAATGGGTTCCTGTACACCTTATCAAATTCAGACCCAGTGGGCTGTTTCACCCTCCAAATGGCTATTTTACCCTTAACTGATAGTGTAACACCAGTGTGATCTTGTGGAAAATCTTGGTTCACTGTGTCAGGCAGATCTTGGACACATTTCAGTCAATAGGTCAGTTCAGTTCAGTCGCGCAGTCGTGTCCGACTCTTTGCGACCCCATGAATCACAGTACGCCAGGCCTCCCTGTCCATCACCAACTCCTGGAGTTCACTCAGACTCACGTCATTGAGTCTGTGATGCCATCCAGCCATCTCATCCTCGGTCGTCCCTTTCTCCTCCTGCCCCCAATCCCTCCCAGCATCAGGGTCTTTTCCAATGAGTCAACTCTTCGCATAAGGTGCCCAAAGTACTGGAGCTTCAGTTTTAGCATCATTCCTTCCAAAGAAATCCCAGGGTTGATCTCCTTCAGAATGGACTGGTTGGATCTCCTTGCAGTCCAAGGGACTCTCAAGAGTCTTCTCCAACACCACAGTTCAAAAGCATCAATTCTTCGGCGCTCAGCCTTCTTCACAGTCCAACTCTCACATCCATACATGACCACAGGAAAAACCATAGCCTTGACTAGATGGACCTTAGTCAGCAAAGTAATGTCTCTGCTTTTGAATATACTATCTAGGTTGGTCATAACTTTGATTCCAAGGAGTAAGCGCCTTTAATTTCATGGCTGCAGTCACCATCTGCAGTGATTTTGGAGCCCAAAAAAACAAAGTCTGACACTATTTCTACTGTTTCCCCATCTATTTCCCATGAAGTGATGGGGCCAGATGCCATGATCTTCATTTTCTGAATGTTGAGCTTTAAGCCAACATTTTCACTCTCCTCTTTCACTTTCAGCAAGAGGCTTTTTAGCTCCTCCTCACTTTCTGCCATAAGGGTGGTGTCATCTGCATATCTGATAGATCCTATTTGTTAATATCACCGCCGATTTCCTCTTCAGCCCAGAAAGCTGTCACATTCACACGGGCAGATTGGGGCTTTCCGATCACTTCCCAGTCCTACACTGACCCTCCGTGCCTGCATCTCGTTTCTGTTGTATCATTGTAAAGATTACGTGAGAAAAGTATGTGTGGTGTGTATAAAGCTTTCGGTGTGACTCCGGCCCAGGCGAGCACTCCCTCAGTAACACTGTTACCGTTTGTGCTGTTTCTGCATTGCTTTTGTTGAATGTGACACATGTTGACCATCACCCATGCTGATCCATCACCCATGCTGACGGAGGATACGGGGCACCAGGGTGGATGGAGACCCCACTGTGTGCATGGAACAGCGCGCTTGGGCAGCTCCACAGCGATGGCCCTTGCTGCTGACCGGCTGGCCGAGGGACAGCCACCACGCCCTCCGCCTGGGGGGCACCCCCCGCTGTGGCCTCACCTGCCGTGTGCAGCGGGCCGAGGTACCCCTCGCCCCACACCGGAGCTGTGGTTTGCCTCCTGTTCCACAGCCCAGCATGCTGCGGCATTCGATACGGCTTCAGGGTCACGTTTGTTGAATGAAAGCACTTAATTAGAATTTTATTTTGAACAGTACTCTGGACATGGCTTCAGAGAGTTAAGAAACAGAAACGTTGTCATATGAAGCATATGATCTGAGCAGCGACTAGCTTGTTTTTTCCTTTCATTGTCTTTGCTGCTGCTGCTAAGTCACTTCAGTCGTGTCCGACTCTGTGCGACCCCATAGACGCGGCAGCCCACCAGGCTACCCCGTCCCTGGGATTCTCCAGGCAAGAACACAGGAGTGGGTTGCCATTTCCTTCTTCACTGTCTTTAAGGAATGTATAACCTCTACTCACTCCTACCCCATCTCTTGTTTCTCGAATCTCAATAGAGATTCAAAAGTTGTAGAAAACTTAAAAGCGCGTCGCAGTAATTCTGGGTTAAGCATTGTTGCGATCGATAATCCTTTGCTTTCTCCTTTTCAGATGTTCCTCCTGCTGATCAAGAGAAGCTTTTTATCCAGAAGTTACGTCAGTGTTGTGTCCTTTTTGACTTTGTTTCCGATCCACTAAGTGACCTAAAGTGGAAGGAAGTGAAACGAGCTGCTTTAAGTGAAATGGTAGAATATATCACCCACAATCGGAATGTGATCACAGAACCTATTTACCCAGAAGTAGTCCATATGGTAAGTAGTTGCCGTTTAGCCAGCATGCCCAACCCTCGGTTACAAACTGAACTCTGACTCGCTTAGAATATGCTAAGACGTTTAAGCCTAACGTGACATTTGCTACCAAAAAAAAATCCTCCTGTTCAAAAATAGGTACTGGCACCTGGAGAAGGGACATCTTTGTGCCACGCCCTAGACCACAGTGAGGGAACTCGAAGGACCGCCGTGCCCTGCGTGTGTTAACTCACCTGATCCTCACAGCCACCACGTGGGGTAGAAATGTCAGAACTTTCATTTTTCTCTTAACTGTTTTACCCTCTTTAACAGTGCTCGTGCATAATTCAGAAGTAAACGTGTGGTCCACACGTAGGCAGGAAAATGCTAATGGTTGGCAGGAGGTAAAATAGTGGTGGGGCCACACTGGAATCAGGACAGTCCACCCTGATTGGCTGGTTCATCGTTGGTTTCATTTGACCCCCGAATCCCCGTCTTCAGTCTCAGACTCTCCAGCCCATCTCTAGGTCCTTTGCAGATCCCGCTGTGACCTCAGTCACAGAGGTCACATCTAGAGGTTACCATCTAGAAACATTTCATGTGATACCATTTTTAAAACTCTAATGTTTAATGCTGAACTCCAGTTGTAACAGACAACTGGAGTTTTTTTGAATTGTTATTTTATCTGTCTTTGAAATATTACTCGATAACTAGGGAATCCTTGTGGCTTAATATAAAATTTTAAATCCTGATTTCCATTGAACTCTCTAAGTTTCTGATTCTTTTCCCCCAAAGCTATATATTTCAAAATTGACTAGGCTCATGGACCTAAAATGTGTTTCTTATTACATTATTGTGTGTGCTTGGGGAGAAAAGAAATGTAAGTCGCGTTCTTTCTGTAGTTCACAATCTCTTGTATCCAAAGTTGAGAGATGAACTTGCTTCCTTTATTTTGGTTAACTCTTAAAGGTCAGACTTTACCAGCCTATCGTCCACCCAGGGCTGTGAGGTCCGTCTGGGTTCCTCCCCAGACGCCTACCTGAAGAACCATCACAGGCCTATTGTTCCGTCACTAAGTCGTGTCCGACTCTTGGCAACCCCATGGTCTGCAGCACGCCAGGCCTCCCTGTCCTTCACTATCCCCCGGCAGGTGTACACTGATCAGTAAATCCTTTAAAGCCTCTCTCATTCAGACAAGGAAAATCAGGGAATGTCTTTTGCTCTCCTTAATTTCCACTCTCAGTTACTATGGAAGGGCCTCCCAAACCCCAGAATCACAAAGAGAAATCTCTAATATTTTCTAACTCTTTGATAATTCTGTTGTTCACAAGATGTTTTGCAGTCCTCCTGGAACCTTTTTTTTTTTTTAATGTCTCAGGGTAGGGATATAACTGTGTCTTCTAAAATGATTGAAAAATCATTAGTCCCTACATCGTGTGATGAATATTCCCCTTTCTCCATTGACTTTAAATGCTGCTTTACTGTATATTAAATGTATTCTATTTTTGAATTAAATGTATCTATATGGCATCTATTGTAAACATTCAATTTATTTGTATTAGATGACCCGTGTGGAAGCTTCTTCTGTTTGGGTGGGGCCTGGGCTGCCGGCAGCCCCTGAGTCCTGCTCTCTCCCCGGCAGGGACGGGTCCGCAAGGGGCGTCGAGGCCCAGGCTGGCCGGGTGTGGACTGAATTCCTGCCCTGCAGTGCTCACGGGCCCTGGTCTCTCCTGGGTCTTTCACAGAGGTGGTGTGTTGCCAGAACCACTTAGCGTGCCTCGCACTCTTGAGACTTGTTTCAGATGAAATGATTGTTACTTCTTGCCTCCCTGTTAAAACCGTGTCCTAATAACCAGGCTCTCCCACCCTCTTAGCCTTGTTCCTGTCCCGGCAATGCAGGCCGTCTTCAGAGTCCTGGGCATCTTGCCTCTAATGCACATGGCAGACACTTGCTGAGCATCCCCTGAGCACGTTTTTAGGTGAGGAAATAAGAGTGGTGAGCAAGACGTGCGCCCTCCCAGAGCTAGGATCAGTAACGTGTCGTTTTTGGTTAAGGTGAGGCCGTGAAATAAGGGGAAGTGGGGAGAGAGTAGAGTTGCAGGACTGCCCACGTGGTGGGAGGAAGGTGCAGAGAGAAACCTGGTGCGAGGTGAGCTAGACCATCCCACGAAGGTGCGCAAGGAGGTGCTTTCCTGTGTCGCTGAGGATGGGGATTCTTGCATGGCCCGCTGGCCTTCCCTCGAGGGAGGGACGGGAAGGGGGCGCTCCCCTGTTGGTGGGTTAATGAGAGTAAGGGAGGGTTTGCGCTCTGACCCTCTCAGAAGCAGAGCGGGTGCAGGACTCAAGGTGCAGCGCCTGGACCCGGCGGGGCAGGTGCAGAGGTGGGCCCCTTCGCAGTCCCATCCCAGCCGCCCCTGGTGTGCTTACCACTGAGCCTTGCTTGAAGGGCTGCTTGGTGTGTGTTTTGCTTTTTTTTTTTGGCTGCACCACATGGCCCATGGGATCCTAATTCCCTAACCAAGGATCAAACCCACGTACCCTGCAGTGGAAACACAGAGTCTTCACCACTAGACTGCAAAGGGAGTTCCTGTCTTAGTGTTTTTACAGACATTTATTCCCACTGCCTGTGAAGATCCAAAGCTCTGGAGATGTTGCACTTTTATGCTTACTTCTTTTAAATACGTTGCCTGTGAGACTGGGCTGCTTTTTTTAGCAGGTTTATTGATGGGTAATTCATGGGTACAGTCTACCCCTTTAAAATGTGCAGTTTGGTTCAGTCTCTTCACAGGATTGTGCAGGCCTCAGCACATATAATTTTGTGATATTTTCATCCCCCTAAAAAAAAATCCCATACCCATTAACAGTTACTGCCACTCTTCCTAACTCCCCACCCCTGCCCCTGGTAACCGCTCCGCTATTTTCTGCCTCTGTAGATTTGCCTAACCTGGATATTTCTTAGAAATGGAATTATACAGTACACGACCTTCTTTTACTTTGCATAATGTTTTCACGTTTCATCCATGGTGTAGCATGTGTCAGAACTTCTTTTTATTGCTGAATAATACTCCATTACATGAATATATACTCCACATCTTATCTGTTTATCCATTGATGGACCTTTGTGTCGTTTCTGCTACTTAGCAGTTGTGACTAATGCCCCTGTGAGCATTCCTGTACAGACCTCTGTGCACATACGTGTTTTCATTTCTCTGGAGTGTTTGCCCAGGAGCGGAACCGCTGGTCCCATGCTAACACTGTGTGTTCAGAGTTTTGGAGAGCTGCCACGCTGCTTCCCAGAGTGGCTGCCCCGTTTCACATCCCCAGCAGCAAGGTATGAGGGCTTCAGTTTCCCCACCTCTCCCGTACTTGTTACTGTCTGCCTGTTTGATGGTGGCCATCCTGGTAGGTGTGAGCTAGGAGATCACTGTCGTTCTGGTTTGTGTTTCCCTCTTGGCTAATGACATTTAGCACTTTTCATGTGAGCTGTGTCTTTTTATACGTCATTCAACGGAAATTAAATGAACCTTATAGATCATTGAGCCCGACCTTTATTTTCCAGATTAAAATAGCTTAGGTTCAGGGAGATGAGGATGAAAAGGGAGCGATACCCAGGGGGGAGGTTCCTGGAGTCTAGATTCTTGAGCTAAATTACATAAACTCCATTATCTCAATATTTCGGCCATTTTTAAAATACAGTCAGCCATCTGGTATTTAATTAACTTATCTAATTAATCTGTTTTTCAGGCATTGGCATTTTTCTCATAGCAAAACCAAGTTAATAGCATAGCCTCTTCTTTCACAGAATACCATTTATACTTGAACGACTAACAAAAAGGTTATTCAGACTTGGGTTTTCAGGGAGCATCTTCTCACAAAATAAAATGAAAATGTCACTTTAAGGAAGATAACTGATGATGTTTGTTGTCAATGATTAAAATTTGAGCATTCAAAAAGAAAATTCAAGCTCTCGGGAGAAATTTTGAATTTTGGAAGATTTGTGTCTTCCAGTGCAGACTTCAGCTTCCCAGTGCTGCAAGCCGTCCTGCTGAGACTGGCGTCGATACCAGTGAGTGGGATCCTTAGTATACACAGTGAAAGGAACTAGACGTGGTGCTCCACAGTCCTGTGAATATACTGAAAACAATCAAATTGTACATTTTAAAGGGGTGGATTGCGTGATATGTGAATGTCTCAATAAACCTGTTTTTAAAAAGCATGGCAGTTCAGTCTAATAGGCAATTTGTTTACAATACATTAGTACCATAATTCAGTGAGGCCAGTATTTTCCAAATGACAAACAGATGATGTTATAAAGTCATTCACTGGCCGGAGAGCCGTTCAGAGTGCAAGACACATCACGGGGTTTTCAGGAATTAGAGACCCCTCTAATTGATAAGATTTAGGATTCCACAGAATAGGGAACCTTTAGTGAACTCCCACTTGTCAAGTTTTGGTAAAGCATCAAAGAAGTCCACAGTTATCTAGAAGAGCTGTTGATCACCCTCGCTTTTCCAGCTGCCTATCTGCCCGAGACAGGTTTTTCTTCCTGTATTTCAACCAAGGTAACATTCTGAGCATAGCAGATAGAAGAATTCAGCTTTGTGGTTCCTTTTTTTTTTTTTAATTAAACCAAATAGTAAAGAAGTTTGCAAAAATGTGACACAGAGCCATTTTTCTCACTGAATTTGTTTTAGGAAATCTTTTTATTTAATATGAGTTGTCTTATGAAGTAACTAATGTTAGTTATGAAAAAAGTAGTTATTTTTATAAATTTATATTGATATAATGAGTTTATTTTTTAATGAGCAAGTTTTTTTTTTAATTTCTCTGCTTTAATTTCTAATACTGTCAATGTCCATAGACAGAGCTCTTAATAACAAAAGTTCTTTGGATCCTCAATAACTTGCAGGAGTTTAAAGGGGTCCTGAGACCAGAAAGTGTGAGAAGCACTCCTCTCAAGGAGTTGTACCAGCACAGCCTGGGAGCGGCTCAGAAACGTTTCCTGCGCGGCATCATGCTGTGTTTGCCAGTGTCTCCGGGTCACGCTGAATGGCCTGCCTGCCCCACCCCCTGAGATTAAGGCTTCTCTGCTGCCTGTGACAACTCTAACTCCCCCGGGGCTCTCAGTTCCAGAGAAAACGGCTTGCAGTGCCCCGGCTTCTTCCGCAGAATTTAGCACAAGTCCTGGTCAGAGCTCAGTAACCCTCACTTGATAGTTTCCTGCCTAGGCGAGGGCACTGAGGCTAGTCTTAGTCACAGATGAATGTGGCCTGCAGGTCGGAAAGGAGTTGTTTTGGTCACCGGTTGAGCGGAGTGGCTGGCTCAGAAGTGCTTCACATCAAGGTAGACCTCTCTGGAATCACTCATCTCTGTGGGGCTGGATTACTCCATAGAAGTCAGTGAATCAGACGCAGGGGTGCCCTTCCACAGTCCTCCCCTACTGTCTCAGAGAGACTGTGTTCTAGAGGAGCGTAGAGCCAACTGTTACAGTAGCTGCCTCTACATGGTGTGTTTATGTGGATTTTCCCCTTTTTCTCTATTTTTGTAATTTTAAAAAATTTCATATGATTATGTATCTCATTTGCCATCATCAAAAATCAGTAAATATGTTTTTCTTTTAAAAAAAAAAACCTTCCTGGTGTGTAGTGTAACAGTAGTACTGTCCTTATTGGGATCCATGTTGAGTTTCCAGGGGAAATGAGTTCATCGCCATATTTTAATCTGTACTGCTTGTCAGTGACGAGATGGTGCCTTGCAAGTTTTCTTTTATGCTTGGGGTTCAAGTCAGCGTTAGTTTCTAAGAAGAGCAGAGGGTTTCTCTCTGGTCCTTGCTGGAGGTTTCATGCCGAGATCCCCTTGGTGATTGTCCAGTTAAGGACTCCAGTTATGGACTGATGTTGGTTACTCTCCTTCAGTTTTTATATCTGATGTTTACAGTGTGTTCTGGAAAGTTTTATGTGTTGTAAGGATAAAGATAGTTTGCAAATGAGAGGGGAAAGGGCATTTTGAATGAAAGGAGGTGGTATATTAAAACTGAAGCTTCACTAGTCCGCAGATTTCTTTCAGGTGGTGATTTAAATCATCAGTTCAGTTCAGTCGCTTAGTCGTGTCCGACTCTTTGCGACCAACCCCATAGACTGCAGCACGCCAGGCCTCCCTGTCCATCGCCAGCTCCCAGAGCTTGCTCAAACTCTTGTCCATTGAGTCGGTGATGCCATCCAGCCATCTCATCCTCTGTTGTCCACTTCTGCTCCTGCCCTCAATCTTTCCCAGCATCACGGTCTTTCCAAGTGAGTCAGCTGTTCCATCAGGTGGCCAAAGTATTGGAGTTTCAGCTTCAACATCAGTCTTTCCAGTGAACAATGCATTCCCCTTTTTGCTTAGTTGTTTTTGTTTTACCAAAGTCACAGTAACATGAGGGTGAAGAAGTACTTTTGTCAGAGATGAGCTAAGGGGAGATGAAAGCAACAAGTGCTTATTGAAATCCAGAGAATGCTTGTTCTACCTTAAATATCAGTGAGCCGTTTCTTGGAGATTTGTTCTTATTTTGAGAGAATTACCCTTTGTTTTGTTGGATGTTTTAAAATTATTTTTAAATGTGTGCTTATTTTAAATATGTGAAATAAATACAAAAAAGAAAAAAAAAGTTAATCTTTGTCTTTACTCTGCCCTTTCCCAGTTCTACCTAAATCCACCCCTACCTCCAGCCAACCAACTTATATGTACTTTTTTCCCCAAAAGACTGCTAAGAAATTTTGGGAGATGATGGATACATTTATCATCTTGCATGATCATTTCATGGATGTATGCAAATGTTAAATGTATCAAATTGTACAGTTTATGTACAGTTACACGTGTCAGTTGTACCTCACAAAAGCTGGAGTTTTTTAAGCTCCTAAATTGATAGCTATTTCTTTTGATCTAGGAGCACAGTGAAGAAATTATGAAGACACTTAGGGCATTGTGAACCAAGGAGGTTTGAGAACTTAGAACCTAGTAAATATCTTTCTGTAACATGTTTAAATTAATTTTAAATTTCCATATGGCAAAATTAACTTTCTAGTGAAGAGTTCTCTGAGATCTGACTAATAAGTATAGTCATGTAACCACTCAGGATAGAGAACAGTTTTATTGCCCTCCAAAAAAGCACGGCACGCTACTCCTTTGAAATCAGACCTTCCCCTTATCTATTGCCTCTGGCGGCCACTAACCTATCCCCCAGCTCTGTTGTTTGGCCTCTTCCAGAATGTCATATAAGTGGACTCGGACAACATGTTGCCTTTTGAGTCTAGCGCCTTTAACTTAGCATAACAAGTTTGATGTTATGTTGAGCACACAGGCGTGGGATTGCTGGGTCATATCGTTGAGTACTTGCTTAACTTTCTAAGAAACTGCGGAACTGTTTTCCAAGGTAGATGTGCCGTTTTTTGTGCTCCCACCAGTCACATGTCATAGTTGCAGTTGCTCCACCTCCTTGTCAGCAACTGGTGTCCTCAGTCCTTTTATCTCATCTTGACTTGAAGCTGCAATTCCCTAGCGGTTAACAATGCTGAGCGTCTTTTCCTGTGTGTGTTTGCATGTCTTCCTTGGGGAAGTGTGTGTCCGTGTCACTGGCCCATTTTTTAACTGGGTTGTTTTCTTATTGAGTTTGAGACTTCTTTACATATTCTGGATACAAATGCTTTGCTAGATACGTGATTTGCAAATCCTTTCTTTCAGTGTGTGGCTTGTCTTTTTATGTGAACAGTGTCTTTCACAGAGTTTTCCATTTAGATGCAGTCTAATTTATGATGTATCTCTTTCACGGATAGTGCTTTTGGTGTCATATATAAGAAGTCTTTGCCCCACCCAAACTCAAAAATTTTTCTCCTAAACATTTCTACTTTTACATTTAAATCTATGATCCATTTTCTCTGAGGTTCATTTTTTGGCCTATGGATGTCCAAGTATTTGTTGAAGAGAATAACCGTTCTCCACTGAATTCCTTTCCACCTTTTTGATAAGGTCAATCAAAAATTGACTGTATTTGTGAGTCTGTTTCTGGACCCTGTATTCTCGTCCACTGATCTAGGGATCTGCTCACCTATACCATACTGTCTTCATGATTGTGAAAAGTGATAGTGTTAGTCGCTCAGTTGTGTCCAAATCTTTGGGTCCCCATGGATTGTAACCTGCCAGGCTCCTCTGTCCATGGAATGCTCCAGGCAACAATACTGGAATGGGTAGCCATTCCCTTCTCCTGAGGATCTTCCCAACCCAGGGATTAAATCAGATCTCCTGCGTCACAGGCAGATTCCTTACCATCTGAGCCACTGGGGAAATCCACCAGCTTTGTATTAAATTTTGAGACAAGTCATGTGAACGCTCCAACCTTTTTATTCTTTTTCAAATTGTTTAGCTTTTCTAGTTATTTTATCTCTCCAAATTAATTTTAGAATCAGCTTGTCTTTATTTATAAAATATCTTTCAAGGGTTTTAATTAGAATTGTATTAAATACGTACATTTGGAGAGAATTGATATCTTAACAATATTGAGCCTTTCAATCTATAAACACAGCATGTCTCCCCATTTTGGTCATCTCTGAAGTTTTAAGCATGTAGATTCCCCTGTGTTTTTTAGACTCATAAGTATTTCATTTTTTGCTGCTGTTGTCATTGGAGTATTAATTAACTTGCCCTTTATAACTGTGAAATGATCCTTTTATCACTAGTAACATGATTTTCTCCAAAACCGACTTTGTGTGTTAGTAGAGCCGCTCCAGCTCTCTTGACTAGTGTTACTATGGCAGGTCTTTTTCTTTCCTTTTCCTTTTGACCAGTGTGTATCTTTATATTGAAGTGGACTTACCATAGACAGTATATGGTTGAGTCTTATACTTTTATTCGGTCAAGCAATCTCTGCCTTTTGATTGGGGTAGTCAGACCATTAACTTTCGTTGTGAGTATTGATATTGTTGGGTTTAAATCTACCATTTTGCTATATTGTTTTCCCCTATTTATTCTATCTGGGTTTTGTTCCCTTTTCCTCTTTTTCTGCTTTCTTTTTGACCAATTGAATATTTTTTGTGATTACATTTTATCTCTTTTGTTGGCTTTTAAACTATCACTGTTTTTAAAGAAGAACTTTTTAAAATTTATTCTTGGCTGTGCTGGGTGTTCGTTGCTTCATGAGAGCTTTCTCTAGTTGCGGCAAGTAGGGGCCACTTGCACGGGCTTCTCATCATAGGGGCTTCTCTTGGGGAGTGCATGCTCCAGGCATGGGCTTCAGTAGCTGCGGCATTCAGGCCCCAGCATCCATGGACGTGGTAGCTGCGGCTCATGGGCTCTAGGGTGTGGACTGAGTAGTTGAGGTTCACACGCCTAGTTGCTCCTAGCATGTGAGATCTTTCCGGACCAGGGATCAAACCCACGTCCTCTGCATTGGCGGGCACGCTCACGTCCTCTGCATTGGCGGGCACGCTCACGTCCTCTGCATTGGCGGGCACGCTCACGCCCTCTGCATTGGCGGGCACGCTCACGTCCTCTGCATTGGTGGGCACGCTCATGTCCTCTGCATTGGCGGGCACGCTCATGTCCTCTGCACCACCAGGGAAGTCCTGGACTACTGCTGTTGCTCGATCTCATGTGTTTAGCTTTTCTAGAATGCATCTTTATCTAAATCTCTTTAAAAGAGAACTGTTTCCTAAAAAGAATATACCATGGGGTTTATAACATACAGAGGCGATGTATGGCAACAGCAGAAAGACTGGGGGAGAAGAAATGGAAGTCTGCTGCTGTAAACATATTTACATGACACAGTGTACAGTCACTTAAAGGCTAACTGTGGCAAGTTAAAGACGAATTCTCAGTGCAGTCAGTTCAGTCCAGTCGCTCAGTCGTGTCCGACTCTTTGTGATCCCATGAACTGCAGCAGGCCAGGCCTTCTTGTCCGTCACCAACTCCTGCGGTCCACCCAAGCCTATGTCCATTGAGTCGGTGATGCCATCCTACCATCTCATCCTCTGTCGTCCCCTTCTCCTCCTGCCCTTAATCTTTCTCAACATCAGGGTCTTTTCCAGTGAGTCAGTTCTTTGCATCAGGTGGCCAAAGTACTGGAGTTTCAGCTTCAACATCAGTCTTTCCAATGAACACCCAGGACTGATCTCCTTTAGGATGAACTGGTTGGATCTCCTTGCAGTCCAAGGGACTCTCAAGAGTCTTCTCCAACACCACAGTTCAAAAGCATCAATCCTTCAGCGCTCAGCTTTCTTTATAGTCCAACCCTCACATCCATACATGACCATTGGAAAAACTATACCCTTGACTAGACAGACCTTTGCTGACTCTCTGCTTTTTAAGTAATGTCTCTGCTTTTTAATATGCTCTCTAGGTTGGTCATAACTTTCCTTCCAAGAGTAAGTGTCTTTTAATTTCATGGCTTCAATCACCATCTGCAGTGATTTTGGATCCCAGAAAAATAAAGTCAGCCACTGTTTCCACTGTTTCCCCATCTATTTCCCATGAAGTGATGGGACCAGATGCCATGATCTTAGTTTTCTGAATGTTGAGCTTTAAGCCAACTTTTTCACTTTCATCAAGAGCCTCTTTAGTTCCTCTTCACTTTCTGCCATAAGGGTGGTGTCATCTGCATATCTAAGGTTATTGATATTTCTCCCAGCAATCTTGATCCCAGCTTTTGCTTCTTCCAGCCCAGCTTTTCTCATGATGTACTCTGCATATAAGTTAAATAAGCAGGGTGACAGTATACAGCCTTGACATACTCCTTTTGAACCAGCCTGTTGTTCCATGTCCAGTTCTAACTGGTGCTTCCTGTCCTGCATACAGGTTTCTCAAGAGGCAGGTCAGGTGGTCTGGTATTCCCATCTCTTTCAGAATTTTCCATAGTTTATTGTGATCCACACAGTCAAAGGCTTTGGCACAGTCAGTAAAGCAGAAATAGATGTTTTTCTGGAACTCTCTTGCTTTTTCGTTGATCCAGTGGATGTTGGCAATTTTGTTATACTTTGTGTGCGTTGTGTTTGTGGTCCATTGAAGGTCTGTGGCCGTCCTGGGAAGGCAGCTCTACTGGCACCATTTTCCCAACATTCTGCTCGCTTTGTGTCCCGGTGTCACCCTTTGGTAATTCTCAAAATATTTCAAACCCTCCACCAGCAAAAAGATTATGATTCTCTGAAGGCTCAGATAATGGTTAGCATTTTTAGACATAAGGCTATTGTACACTTAATATACAATAATACGGTTTCAATATAACTTTTGTAGGCACTGGGAAACCAACAACTTTGTGTTGCTAGCTCTATTTTGATATTCACTTTATTGCAGTGCTCTGGAGCTGAACCCGTGATACCTCTGGTGGGTGTAGAGCAGCAGGTCAGAGTTTAATCCTTAAAAAATTGTGCTACACTCTCTTCTTGCTTGATCATTTTTCCTGAGAAGTCGGCTGCCTTTCCTGTCTCTGTTCCTTTGAACCTAGTGTATCTTTTTTTCCCTCTGGCTGCTTTTTAAGATATTTTTCTTTTATTGTTTTTAATCAAGCACCTTGATTACGATGGGCCTTGGTGTGTTTTTCTTCTTTTTCTTGTGTTTGGAGTTCATTTATAATCTTTATCAAATTTGGGGAAGTATTTGGCCCTTATCTCTGCACACATTTTTTTCTGCCCCCTGCACCATAATCCTTTAGAGACTCCGGCAACATATGTGTTAGGCCTCTGAGGTATCCCACAGCTCACTGGTGCTCTTCTTCTCTTTAGCATTGTAGGTCTTTTCCATGTGTTTCATTTGGTGATTCTCTTCATTGTCTTCGAGTTGGTGATTTAATGCAGTGTCTCCACTTTTTTGTTAATTCCCACCCAGTAAATTTTTCACCTCACATTGTCGTCTTCATCTCATATAGTTTATGTCTTTTCTGTATCTTCGTGTCTCCACCTAACTTTATAAACACACAATGTTGTTTTAGCCTTATCTGTTAATTCTACCGTTGTGTCAGTCCCAGGTCAGTTCAGTTGATTGGTTTTCCTTCTTGGTATAGATTTTATCTTTCATGCTGCTTTATGTGTCCGGTAATTAATTTTTTATTGGATGCCTGACCATGTGGATTTTGTCTTGATGAATACTGCATACTTACTTATTTCTGCTAATGTTCTGGAGCTATGCTTTGGATGCAGTTAAGTTACTTGCAAACAGTTTGATCCTTTTGATTCTTGCTTTTTAAGGGGTGTTAGGAAGGACTAAGGAGAAGGCAATGGCAACCCAGTCCAGTATTCTTGCCTGGAAAATCCCATGGATGGAGGAGCCTGGTAGGCTGCAGTCCATGGGGTCGCTAAGAGCGACCCGACTGAGCGACTGAGCGACTTCACTTTCACTCTTCACTTTCATACATTGGAGAAGGAAATGGCAACCCACTCCAGTGTTCTTGCCTGGAGAATCCCAGGGACGGGGGACCTGGTGGGCTGCCATCTGTGGGGTCGCACAGAGTCGGACACGACTGAAGCAACTTAGCAGCAGCAGCAGGAAGGACTGATGAGCTGACTCATTGGAAAAGACCCTGATGCTGGGAAAGATCGAAGGCAAAAGGAGAAGGCCAGAGGATGAGATGGGTGGACAGCGTCACCAACTCAGTGGACATGAATGTGAGCAAACTCCAAGAGATGGTGAAGGACAGGGCAGCCTGGAGTGCTTCAGTCCATGAGGTCGCAAAGAGTCAGACACAGCTTAGCAACTGAACAACAAGGAAGGCCTGCTGTCATAGTCACTCTGCGGCTAATTATCCCCTCTACTGAGATAAGACCCCCCCGATTATGAGCCCAGTACTCCATGAAGTAATGAATTCTTCCAGTCTGGTTGGTGGGAACAGGCACTGCTGCTGGCCCTGGGTGAGTACTGGGTCTCTGCTCTTTTCAGGCGTTCTTTTTGCAGGCTCCAGTAGTTTTCTGACACAGATGTGCTGGTCAGTCCTCTGCTGAGTAGCTTAAGGAGACCTCTGCAGTCTCTGGAGTTGTCTCTGTGCAACTCTGTCCTCTCTGGGACTGTGCCCTGCAGATTCTAACACCTGTGTCTGCTGAACGGCACCTAGGTTCTTTCTGCCTGTGCTGCAACCTGGGAATTCTGTTGAAGGAGAAAGCTGGACATTTGTTTCCCATCTCTCAGGAATCTCTGTCTTTCACTGCCTGAAATCCATGCCTTGCAAACCGTTATTCCATATGTTTTAGCTTAGTCTTTTTGGTTTCAGGAAGTAGGGCAAATCCCATTCCTGTTACTGTGTCTTGTCAGGAAGTGTAAGTCTCTGCTTCATTTATGATAGTTGGTTTGTAACTGCATCCACACAGGTGGTCCAGCAATGATTCTAAAAAATGAACTAATTAAAGGTTCTGTGCATGATTTATAATTGTGTAGCTGGGTACATCTCGTCAGTGGAGATGGCGCGTAGCAAGAGGGTGGCGGGTTATGCATACATGACCAGGAGTAAATACTTTAGCTCCTAAGCTTCCCTTTTCAGTTCGTTTCTTCCCTTTTCAGTTCGTTTCTTCCCTTTTCAGTTCGTTTCTCTCACGTTGAATGCAGAATACATACTTTTGCCATTCCAAAGCATTCCTAAACTTTTTCACAATTTATTGCAAAAAAAAAAAATCAATGTACATAATGTATAAGGATGTTAATGGTAAAATTTAATTGGTAGCTGTATAGTTATTCACTTTGAAATTCAGCTGTTTATCGTTGAGGTTTTTCATAGCAAGATACTGGGGAATACATCGTTCAGAAGCTATATAAAAGTCACCTTAGGTCCAGAGTAAACAGCTTAGGAGAAGCTTCCAGTTGCAATGTTATCTTTAAATAGCACCAACTGAACTATTGGAGAAGGCAATGGCAACCCACTCCAGTACTCTTGCCTGGAAAATCCCATGGATGGAGGAGTCTGGTAGGCTGCAGTCCATGGGGTCGCTAAGAGTCGGACATGACTGAGTGACTTCACTTTCACTTCTCACTTTCATGGATTGGAGAAGGAAATGGCAACCCACTCCAGTGTTCTTGCCTAGAGAATCCCAGGGGCAGGGGAGCCTGGTGATCTGCCGTCTATGGGGTCGCACAGAGTCGGACACGACTGAAGCGACTTAGCAGCAACTGAACTATAAGTATTGCAGATCAGTGGTTATCTTTTGTAAGTAAATGTTCTGTCTGAAGTTCAAAAAATAGAAACGAATAAATTTATATCCCTAACTATAAATGACTAGCATATTTTCATTTGAAGAAGATGCTATTATACCCTTAATAGTGAAATAAGTCATAAAATTTAAATGTATGTTGTTTGAAAATGTGAGAGTAAATTTCCTTTAAGTATTCTATGAAGACTTGTAGGGATTTATTTCCATAGCTTTAACTTTGATTAAGAACATATTTGACCGTAAGAATAACCGGCTGTTCACAGTAAGAGTTCAGCTCGTGGTTCCTTCATTCGGGCGTCTATTTGGAGGTAAAGCTGCATCCTTTAAAGCAGCTCTCACTTAGAGGAAGTAGTGATGTCGATTCCTGGAGGAGGGGACCCAGCTTCACTGCCCCCACCCATGTTAACAGAGTGCTCATTCTGTGCCACGTGAAGCGATGGCCCTGGAAAGCGGCACCGGGGGAAAGACATGAGATCAGGAATTACCCAGCCATCCGGTTATATTTGAGACACAGATCGTGAAGAGAGGGGCAGAATGATGGAAGAGCTTAAACTCAGGGGCCCGATTTGGGCCTGGGGTCAGGAGAGGTTCCCCTCATGAAATGACACTGCAGCGGAGAGCTAAGGTTTAATTGGGACATTTTCACAGTTTCCAGGTAATTACTTGGTGTTGCAGTTAATAAGGTGACTGGTCAGTGCTTTTCCCAGAGGACCCACTTGCTCTTAGCAGATTTTTGAGGCCCTACCAGGTGCCGGGCACTGCGGCAGGCGCTGGAAGGTCAAAGTCAAGCAGACGTTCCCCAGGACGACACCTGAATTCTGCTGAAACCAGACTGATCTCATTTTACAAGTGAGGCAAGGGACAGTTTTTCTCTTTAAGATTGCTACTAGGATTTTTATTATCCACCTAAAAAGTCAATTAGAGTTACTACGATTGCTTTCAGAGTATGAATTGCTTTGTGGAAAAGTTACATCTTTGTGGTACAATGTCATCTCACACCAGCAAAGGGAAGGGTCCTTGTTCGTTCGGGTATTCTTTAGTGCCTTTCCTAGGGTTTTCATGCTCTGAAGCCTTGCTTATGAGTTCCCAGGCCCTTGGTCGTTTTTGTGGCCACATACCTGGGGTCCACCTGTTAACCACGTTTCCTCATTACCTGCTGTTGATGGAGAGGCTGTTTCCTCATTACCTGTTGTTGGTGGAGAGGCTGTTGCTGTTAGGTGTGTATTTTTGGTTTTCGTATGGGTGGTGTGACGCTCTGCCCATTGCCTCTGTTGGTTTTCCCAGTTATATAATTTGCAGTCAAATAACAGCTTGCCATTTAAAATATAATGTGGAAGGGCTCCATTCTCCCTACCCCCAAAATGTATCTCTTAGCAATATGACCCTCAGAGCCTGGCCTTCCTATTACAGGAGGGAGGGCTGTAATTTGGCCTTTGGTGGACTCATCTTTATAAATCCTAGTGATATGAATAAAACAAAATCGGTAGCAGTAGAGCACCCTTGTGGTTTTAAACAGAGAACTGAATAATCAACCTTTCTTTCCTTGTCTCTGAAATGAGGTTATCAGTGTTCCTTTTTGGAGCGTCTCCCTCCTGTCTTAAACCTTTATGTTGTCTACTGTACTGCAGGTGTCTCGCGGCGTGAGTGTTTTATTACTTCACCCACGGGTGGTGAGTATCACAGGCATAGAAAGAGTGCGTGTTACCGCTAAATGGTGAGACTTTTCTGTAAACTCACTTCTTGAGTCAATTTGGTTTGTGTTTACTCAGTAAATTTGGCAGCTGGGAGAAGAGCATCTCCAGGGTCATTTAAATACTGAAAGTAGAATGTCGGGAGAGCTGTCAAAGCAGGTGCTTCCTACGGCATGGTCAGTCCACGCCGTGCGCGGGGGCTGTGCACGCCTGCACATGTACACGGGGGCTGTGCACGCCTGCACGCATCACGGCGTCTGTTTCTCACATGTCCCATGCAAAGCAGGGGTTTACTCTTTCCGCAGGTGAGAAAACCAAGGCTTGAATAGGCTGTTGAGTCTCGGGTCCTGCTCTTGAGTGAGAAGAGGGCCCAGGGAGGCTGCCCCCTGAGGCCACGCTGCACCTTTCTGTCCAAGACCTGATTCCGGCTGTGTGCCCGGACCGGGGTGCAAGCTGAGAGGCTATAGGGGGAGGGGGATCTGCATGATGCCCTCCAGACCTAAGGCTTCTAGACTTAATGGCAGAAATGGATTCCCTCTGGTTTCCATGGCGTGATGTTGGCAATGATTGCCTTCTATAGTGCTGAAGCTAAATAAAGTCCACGTGTCTAGACAGCATGTGGATGATAGACCACAGTGCTCAACTTATTTGACCCCTGAAGCTGTTGGGCTAAGAAATTTGGTGGGTTGGAAACCTGAGGATAGCTCAAGGTGGCCTGTTTTGTTTTTGTTTTTTTTTTCACTTTCTGCTCTTTTGCAGAAAATCCCATGGATGAGAGAGCCTGGTAGGCTGCAGTCCATGGGGTCACTAAGAGTCTGACACAACTGAGCTACTTCACTTTCACTTTTCACTTTCATGCATTGGAGAAGGAAATGGCAGCCCCCTCCAGTGTTCTTGCCTGGAGAATCCCAGGGACGGGGGAGCCTGGTTGGGCTGCCGTCTATGGGGTCGCACAGGGTTGGACACGACTGGAGCGACTTAGCAGCAGCAGCAGCAGCAGCTCTTTTATCTGTGTTTTAGTTTTTAATGTCTTTAGCCTTTTCTAAAGTATTAAATCAGTGCAATGAAACGTGGTAGGAAAGGAGGGTAGAAATTAGTGTGAGGTTTTTGTTGCGTGAAACAAATAATTTTCATATCCATTGGAGCTGGCCAGTAATAAAACTTCCTGGACCGAAGATGGTCATCTCACAGGACACTGAAAAGGGGACTTTTGTGTTCAAACCAACTTGGTCTGCAGTCCCTTGCAGGCCCCAAGGATGGATCAGTCAGAGTTCTTCCAGAGAAGCAGAACCAGTAAGCTAGAGCAGAGAAAGACAGAGAGGAGCAGATGGATGCGTGGATGGATGGGTGGATTTTGGAGGCTCTGTCTCAGGACCCGTGGCGTCCGACGGGGCAGATCTGAACCCCAGGGGGCGGGCGCTGCCGCTGCTGCACACCATGTCCTTGCGTCTTCCTCGGTGAAGCTGGTTTTGCTCTTATAGGACTTCTGACTGTGTGGATGAGGCCCACCCTCATTCTCAAAGGTAATCTTTCCTTAAAGTCAGCTGATCTAGGTGTGACCACAGTGACTAAATGCCGTCACGGTGACAGTCAGATCACTGTTGGATTGAATAGTGGGTACTCTAAGCTGTCAGCCGGGTATGCTTTTTTTTTTTTCAGCCATTGCCTTAACCACAATCTGTCATATCTCCCTTTCTTGCCCTCTGGTTACAGCGGTCACACCTAGTTTAACACTCAACCCCCGGCTGAGAACCTCACCATCCCCACCTATACCCTGAGCGGGGCCTGTGCCTGCTGTCCTGCAGCCTGGCCTCTGCCCCGGTCGCCACCCATCCTGGGGGGCATCTGTGCTCTGGGGAATGTTGGGCTTCCCCGGAGACCCCTCTGAGGGGCGGCCATCTGCCTGTGTGTCCCAGCCTCCAGCCCCTATCCAGGTGAGCTAACCACTCCTCTCTCCCCTTTGACCTCTGTGGCCCCTGTGCTCCCCTCTAGGTGCCCTGCACCCCAACATCACGGGCCCACCAGCAGGTCTCCCAGAGAGGAGGGTGGAGTGTGTTCACAGACACCTCCCTGCCAGGTCCAGGGCTCCTAGGCCCAGTTTCTGGGAAGCCCCCAATCAGTGGCTCTCAGGGAGAGGATTGGGAAGCCCAGCCCAGGAATGCCACGAAGGCCCCTGGCTCCGTTCCGATCCTGTCCTCTCGCACTGTCCTCTCGCACCTCGCAGCCTGGGAGGAGGAGCAGTGGGCGGTGGTGACCGGGCTGGTTCCGCTGACCCCGCCCCACCCCACAGGCCCGGAGGAGACGAGCTCGCCTCTCCTTAGTGGGCGGGCGCCTCGCGTCCCCTTGTTCTGTCCCGTGGGCTTTGGGACCTGGGACCTGGGGGCCAGCAACAGAGGACTTGCCCTTCGACCTGGCCGCGGCTGCCCCAGCATCTGCCCTGCGGTCACCTGATGTTTGGGAGGCCTCTTCTGGGCCTTGTGCGCACACCCCGGCCGCAGGCTCCGGAGCACCGCCCCTTTTTTTATCTTAGGAAAGCGAGAGTGAAAGTCGCTCAGTCGTGTCCGACTGTTTACGCCCCCATCCACTACACGTGCGTGTCCTTGCAGTTCCTGGAATTCTCTGGGTCAGGACACTGGAGTGGGCTGCCTTTCCCTTCTCCAGGGGACCTTCCCACCCAGAGACCGAATCCAGGTCTCCCGCATTGCAGGTGCAGGATTCTTTATAGCTGAGCCACAAGCCACAGTATTACTCATATTTTTAGTAAATTGTTTAGTTATTTCTGGCCTTTGGTTCCTTGTTCCAGCCATTCTTTGTTCCTCCTGTTCCTGGACCACCTATGTGAGCTCCTCTCACACGACTTAGAGAGCAGACTTTTGGAGTTGGGGCTTCTGGAGCCCATGACATGGGGAGTGACTGTGTTTGTTTTTGGAAAATGGTGTTACAGAAAAACAGGACGAGCCAAAACAGGTGCCTTGGAGTTTTCGCTTGGTCTCTACGAGGCTGTTCTCTGAAGAGCCAGGTTTGCTCTGAACTCCCTGCAGAGACCCTCACTGTTGCCGTGGAGTGGGATTCTGCCTTGTAGGTTGGGGGGTTTTGGTTCTGTGCATCTGGGCTGCAGGGACAGAGGGCTGCTTTTGATCCCTAGGGTCGAGCTCTGTTAACTGGTGTAGGTCGACTCTAAGGTTTGGTGAGATCACTGGTAACATTTAAACTGATAACTACGAGGGGACTTCCCTTGTGGGCCAGTGGTTAGGAATACTCCTTGCAATGCCAGGGACGTGAGTTCAGTCCCTGGTTGGGGAACTACGGTGCCTCAGAGCACCTGAAGGGCAAATACCGCAACTGCTGAGCCTATGGTCCGCAGCTAGAGAGTCCGTGTGCCCCAAGAGAAGATCCCGAGCGCCACAACCAAAAGGGGTCTCCTCTGGCCGCCCACCCGGAGACCACCGTGTGGTCACTGCGGCCTGTCTTGTCCCTGTCCCTGCGGAGGACTCCAGAAGGTCCACGCAGCGTCCAGTGCAGCACGACCTCTGCCGTTTCCTCCCCGTTTGCAGTTCTTGGGTCTCCACGGTTTCCTTTGTGATCTCAGCTTTTCTCACTAGCACCCAACGCAGCCAAACCAGAAATTTTTTAGAAAAAAACTGACCACAAAAGAAAAATAGGTTATAAATTGGTGATAGAGAAAAACTAAAGTTTTATTTATGTCAGGAATCTGTCAATATATGTTGTGCCTTATCCTTATTACCATGAGGGCCCCTGTATGCCCAATAAGTCTAGATTTTGTATAGAAAACATGTGTTGTAAAGCCCACTGGTGTTTATGAAGTTGAGGTTAATCAGAGCCTGGGCTGGGGGCGCATGGCGACAGACAGTGCAGGAGGAGAACAGAGCAGAGGGCAGACAGTCACTCGGGGGGATCGCCCGAACCCCAGAGGACTCTCCTGTCTGTGCGCCCCGTCCCGGCGCGGGCCGGGCTGTCCTGCAAGAGGAGACTGTCCTCCTCTCCATGCCTACACTGCAGCCCTTTCTCTGGAAAGGCTCCTCTGGCCTCCCACCCGGAGACCACCGTGTGGTCACTGCGGCCTGTCTTGTCCCTGTCCCTGCGGAGGACTCCAGAAGGTCCGCGCAGCGCCCAGTGCAGCACGACCTCTGCCGTTTCCTCCCCGTTTGCAGTTCTTGGGTCTCCACGGTTTCCTTTGTGATCTCAGCTTTTCTCACTAGCACTCGGAACTCACTCCGTGTTCTGAAACAGGTGTCATCCCTGCCAGGCGGCATCTATCACTGCTGGCTTTCCAGAAGTCAGGCAGGGACCTCAGTGGAGGCTGTCACAGCCTCGAGTCCGGCTGCGGCGCTGACCCAGGCTCGCAAGACCCACACCGCTTCTGAACATTAAGACTTAAGACGAGCCCGATCGCCACAGGAGGCAGCTGCCCTTAGAATGCCTTGAGATTGTTGTAGACATTCTCTGGAAATTGTTTTAATATCCTGGTTATAATTATAAAATGTGTGGATTTTAGTTTGCAGTTAACATGTTTCGAACGTTACCACCTTCCTCCAACCCCACGGGAGCAGAATTTGACCCAGAGGAAGACGAGCCAACGTTAGAAGCAGCCTGGCCTCACCTGCAGGTACGGGGTCACGGGTACCTCAGAAGCAGAGGGGCGGGACATGGTGTTTTCTCCACCGGAGCCCACGCCCAGCTGGTCCCGGGGCGGGGAGAGGGGGGAGGCCTCTGAGCTTTGGTGTCACAACCCTGCAGACCTTCACTCCGAGAGCAGTGTTGTAGCAGAAGGTTTTTGTTTGTTTGGAGACATTACACAAACTACAAAGCTACAGAACTGTCAGTATATTTTCAGTGGAAGTGACCGATGAGCTGAGGTCGCGGGTCTTATGCAGACATTTCTCAGTCTTGGTCCTCGGACTTACTGTTGCCTGCAATGCATCCCAGGACCCACCTGCTTGACGGATGCTGTTTTCCTGACACATTTGTGAAGAAAGAGGTGGATTGGGCAGGGCGCCAGCCCCACGAGCTAGACCGGGAGGTCTGGGTCGGCTGAAGGAGGGCAGCTGGGGAGCTAAACACCCTGGGAAGGAGCTCGATGTGGAGCAGACAGGAAGGGCCAGAGGCAGAGCACCCTGCCCTCAGTGCCGTGTGTGACCATGACAGCCGCAGCCCCTTCATGCAGGGGTCCCAGCTTCCTGTGCGCCGGCCTTCCGCCAGGACCGTGGGGGTGATGGGACCTGCAGATCCCACCTGGAGTCTGGTCCCAGCCTGGGTTGTGGCTTCTGTGCACGGTGGGCTCCAAGCAGGGGCGACCTCAGCCATGGCCGTCACTGTGCAGATGCCGCGGAAGGGTATAGTCTGTGGTTCTTGTAAGTAAAGCAATTAACGTTCTCAGTATAATTAAGCCACGTGCTTTGATATGGATTCTTCAGATACGTGCCTGTGGGTTTTTTTAAGGTTAGTATTTGCAGACAGAGATTCAACTCATAGTATATTTTGAAATCTCCATTTAATGAAATACCATGTCATTTGACTCACTGTGCTTTTTCTTTTTCCTCCTAGCTTGTTTATGAGTTTTTCTTAAGACTTTTAGAGTCTCCAGATTTCCAACCTAATATAGCGAAGAAATATATTGATCAGAAGTTTGTATTGCAGGTAAGGCCCAGATTACCTGAAGCTACAAATTGTGTAATCCACAGAGAGAATTACCGTGTCACTGAGTGTCTTTTTCTCCTTGAAGCTTTTAGAGCTCTTTGACAGTGAAGATCCTCGCGAGAGAGATTTTCTCAAAACTACCCTTCACAGAATCTATGGAAAATTCTTAGGCTTAAGAGCTTACATCAGAAAACAGATAAATAATATATTTTATAGGTAAGTCCGAGCACCGTGGCCTTCCCCTCTTGCACGCCGATGGTCCCATCACA